>LR752588.1:41365-73589 GCA_902729485.2 Mus minutoides
TGATTGTTCCAGGAAAGGCTTGCCAGTACCTAGAGCCATCAGTATTTTTATTTTAAAGGTTCACTTTCCCCCCTGACACAAGGGACTCTATTTTGTCTTTGGTTCCGTACTACTCTTTCACCCTGCCTGTCCTGGAACTCACTTTGTATACCAGGCTGGCCTTGAACTCCGAAATCTACCTGCCTCTGCCTCCCAAGTGCCACCATGCCCGGCTTTATGTGAATTACTATGTTGAGTTTATTTGTGTTTGCAATGTTGGGAACATTTATAAATGCTATAGTTTACCTTCATTACCATATGCAATTCTAATATCGGGAACTAATTGGTGATCAGCAAGAATCTTTCATATTAATATAAAATAAAAAAAATACAAAAGTTGAATAGGAAACATTTTCTCAGTAGAGAGAGTGAGAAGGAATATGGATTGGGATGGGTTGGTCATAGTTAGAGAAGCAGCAACCATAACCAGAACATATTGTATGAAAAAAAATCTAATTTTAATAAA
This sequence comes from Mus minutoides, assembly GCA_902729485.2. Lineage (NCBI taxonomy): Eukaryota > Metazoa > Chordata > Mammalia > Rodentia > Muridae > Mus > Mus minutoides. The sequence goes on from LR752588.1 coordinate 41,871, forward strand.
ACAAGTGAAAAGAAAGGAGGATTTCATGACATTCTATCAGCAAAGATGAATTAGTTCATCAGTTCTTCCGGCCAACGTGTCAGTCTTAATGCTAACTCCCCTACTACCACATTCTCTTGTTCCTTCTTCCACATCTCTGTCTGAGGAACGTTAGCCTCATTAACCACAATCATCTGCCCTCAAGGGAGAGGCTCACTATTATCCTGAAACATTAGGGTAGCACAAGTGTTGGTTGACTGCTGAGATGCTCTGTGTATTTGTTCCTGACAGATTGTTGAGATGATGTAGTGAATGGTTCCTGAACAAAGTTCTCTTGCAAAGAATACACCGATTATATTGTGAAGGGAGTTACTTTCATTCACAAACAAATGGTTACATTTGGATGATAGTTAGATTTGAAAATGTAATAATAGGAGATTGAATTTTTGCAGCAGTAACACAGCCAGTAAGAAGTGATACTGGCAACAGTGGGGCATGATGCTATTATTAAAAGGGGTCTCATGCTTTAAGATCAGAATAGCCTTTAACATTGTCTGTGATTCTCACTTATTTCAATGTTTGCATCTACTCTGATGGTAGTTATGGGAAGGTTTTTCATTAAGGCTGAAAGCTAACATCTGCTTTTATATAGCAATGATCCTGAGAGTTGCAATGTGGATAAATACAGAGACAGTATGCCTGACAAATATGCTCATGTGAGGAGTCAAAGGGACAGGATGTTCGTGGGACACCATAGTAATAGAAAGAGCTCTATTGCCTGTTCTTCTTTAAGATTTCCTTTCTAGTTATTGCCGTTTTTTTTTTTTATGAATAGCCACAAACATATATAAAAAGTTGATATGAAGAAGGTAAAGCCAGAAGCTACATTCTCCCATACTGTAATTATATTTAGCTAAGAACCATATATACATCTCAAAACATACCAATGACAATATATACATCCCAAAACTCATACAACTACACACTTAGAATGCTAAGTTTTATTCTGTAAATCAATTTTTGGTGGAAAATTCTAATAGTCTAAAGGAAAAACAAAGTAGAAAAGATGATCAGAAGAAAGCTCTCACAGAACCTACAACAAACAATAGCACCAGGGAGATGAAGAGAGACTTCTCAAGGAAGTCATTTTACATAAGAGCATAAAACAAGCAGTCTTTGAAGGCCTAAAATGATTTTTAAAGAATGATGAGGTAGCATTGTAGAAGAAATCAAATGTAATCTTCTCAGTATATATCCAGAAAATACTGCATAAACCTGAAAGAGAGAATTTTCTACAATGTTACTTTTCAAAAACAAAATCTATATTTGATAATAAAACACTGGTTCTAAAAGCTCTACATAGAATAAAATTTTATTTTTCATGTGAAAATAAAGCATTTTAAAATGTAAAAACATTAAGAGTAAATTATGAATATAGACTTTGTAGGAAAATTATTTTGAATACATGCATAAAAGTAGTTAATTTAAGATTAATTAAAATAAAAATAACAAGTGATAGCTCTATGATGTATGTAATATCAGAAAACAAATGTATTACATGCAAATGCAAATAAATAATACTACATGTATCATAATTGTATTAATGAAACTTAATGATATAAAATAAAGAAGTATATATATTAATTTTAGTGAACATATATATGAATGTTGGAAGAAAAAGTTAAAATGTTCTAAGTGCTTTTTAAAATATATGTCAAAGAATATTTTGAAAAGTAGAAATTTGGTATTGTATTAAAAAGGCTAGTGCCCTTTTATGCTACTTTGGAAGACACAAAACTAACATATATATTCAACATTGTAATCTACAGTAAACAAAGTAACAAAAAAGAAATATTAAACCTTACTGAGACTGTAAAACAAAGTGACAGAATTAAGACACAGCACATAACACTAGCATGAGTAAAGGAAATTACTTTGAACTCTTAGTGATTCAGAAGGAAGCATTCCCAAGGAATGATAAAAGCTAATGTAAGCTTTAAAGCATCTAAAAGTGCAGAGGTACACCTCAAATGAATGCATAAGTGAAAGTTTATCATGCATAGACACAAGAAAACAAGTGAGCATGAGAGACTAATGCAAAGCAACAAGAATGTTAGTGCAAAAATAAATGGGTTCCTGTTATAACTTCGATTCTGACAGTGTCAATACAAACATTATTAAAAACCCCATGCCTTGAGTGATGTGATATTAAATCATAGAATATAAGAAATGGAATAATACATTAGCAATAGGTTACACACACAAACACACAAATATGTAAAATGTTCCAAAATATATTAAGATTTAAATTCTTACTTGTTAATCAAAGCTCTGCATAAATATTACTATTTATTGGCTATTTGTTGAAAAATATAATATTTCTTGGTGAAAAAGCCCCACTATTTCTAAAATATAAAAATTGTACCATTCACTTTTTTTCAATACAGAAATAAAGAGGTATTTGTTACTTATTTCACAATGTCCTGACAAATAAATTTAAAGTATAAAATAAATATAAAATTTAATCATTGAACCAAACTAAACAAATACAACATAAAATAAGTGCTTTTGTTTCCCTCTCCCCAGTTGAAGGCTTTCTCCTCTCCATTGTCAAAAGTCTTTTGGTAACCACAGGAAAACATACATTTTTATAGGAGCTGCATATATGAGTCCTTTCAGTGCTCTTGATCAACAGAGGAGGTTCAGAGCTAATCCTACCAAGTGACATCACAGTAGCAAACCAGGATATGAAATTCAACCCCAGGTATCTGTGAACTGGTATTAGAAGTATATGAGTTTGCCAAGTTGTCCTGTTTTCCACATGATGTGGGAAAAGAGCTGAAAAGGAGTTGGTCTTCAGGAAAGAAAATGCACAAACATTGGGGATGGGGGGCAGAGGTGAGAAAGCATTCAGCAGAAAATGGGTATCTTTTCTGTTTTTCCCACCATGACCATAATAACCTGCAAATGTCAGTGCCTGAGAGAGCTTCAGCTGAATGACTTGCTACTTGTGCCCAGTTGATCATATGACAGTGGAAGGTAACACACTCAAAAATGTTAGTAAAACAAATTGGTCTTGATTAGCTAAGATAAAAACAAAAATAAAAAGTCAGCAAGCAAAAACGACACTAAGTAAAATGGATAGGGAAGAAGGTGGGTATGGGAAAAGAAGAGAAAAATAATAATTGTAAAATCAGGTTGCATGAGATTATCAAAGAAGAAATGAATACATTAAGAACAACAAAATATAAAACTCAGATGTCCACTATCTACATGAAGCATAGTACAATGATCAGAATATACATGCTGGATAGGTTAGATATGCTGAGGTAGACAAATGAAGCATAAATATTCAAAAGATGAAAGTGTTGCATCAAAATTAGGCCCTTTCCTCATCCATGCGTATGCAAATGTGCCTGCATCTATAGACACATCCTTCAGAAATATAAACTAAAGACATGGTTTATATTAGAAAGCAGTGATGACAGCATATACAGGAGCCTGGGTTCAATTCCTACACCAGAAACAAATAGATGATAGATAGATAGATAGATAGATAGATAGATAGATAGATAGATAGATAGAAGGTTTGTGAGTGAGTAAAGAAGCAGGCCAGGAAAATCAAGTAAAGGACATAATTTAATATAAAAATAGAAATTATGAGGTCAAAATTGTTAATTCGACATTTACTCAATAATACAATATGTAAATTATAATGAATTCTTAGCAGAATGTCAATAAATATACTCACAAGAAAGAAATATTTCCACAAATTGAGCAAATACCTCATTTTGTTAAATCAGACAACTCACATATTTCTAAGAAGAATAGATTGGCAATGGATACTTTTATGCACCTATGAAGTATGTCTTAGTGGAGGCAAAGAAAACATGATTTTTCTGCAAATCAAGGGCTAGATCATACACAAAAGCAGGCAAGGTTTGTTTTAAAGAATTAATAATAAGAATGATTAATAATAATAATAACAAATGAGAAACAGCTTCAATTAAAGGTCATCTGTCATTTGGTTCCTCTTTAACATCTGTCCCAAGGAAATATGCTTTCCAGAAATTTTCCCTTTACATCAAGGTCCATGCATTTTCTCAATTCGAACTTAGGCTCCTTTAGTAATCTTTACAAAGAAAAATGTAGTGATAAGGGTATATGATTGGCAAGTCTATTCTATGTATTTCCCAGTTTTATCTGGAGTTAACTTGTCAACTCTTACAAGCCATTTGCTTGTGCCTTGTAAGTATGATTTCTATCATGTTCGAGATCTGGTGGGCCTGTGGGTGGTGTCCTGTATCTGGTTGTTAGAATTTTAATAAAATCAGCACAAAACAGTTGAGCATATAGCCAATGGTTGTCATGACATCAGCAGGTAAATATTTATGCCATGGAAGTTAGAAAGTTTTGTTCTGACATTCTGGACAATTATCTTAAATTTTCTAAATACAACTTTGTCACTCTATAGATCTGAAAATAGGCAGTTTGACTATCCTTTTCACACATTTTGTTTTATTTGGGTTATGGTTGTTTTAATTAAAACCCGTATGTGCATATAAAGTGTTTGAATCCAGTGCAACTCCTATAGTCTCTTGTACAGTTCCTTCCCTGTCATTCATCAGCCCTGCAATTTCATGTGAATCCAGTCCACCTTGAACTCAAAGTAAATACAATTCAGCTGAATATATGTTTTGCTCTATTTAAATTAAGTACAATTAGAGTAAGCCACATGGAAATTTGAGTATATATGATAGAATTCCTATAGTAGTTATGAATGTCATTAATACTCAGCAATATTATTTGCTTATATACTATTATAAAGTTTTAATTTCATCATCAATATGGTTAGGAATCCTCTATGATAAAAGATCTATTTGTAAGTCTTCAGTAATAATGATGTCACTGTAATTTGCTTTTATCTTATTATAGTACACTGTCTTAGATTGAACATTTTCAAATCATTCCCACATCTCTGAAGGGCAGTAAGTCTATGATCAAGGAAATGACAGCTGTGACTAGTAAGGTTGATTCTGTGCTTTATAGATAGTACCTTCCTTTACAACCCACAATTGAGAACTGGCAAAGAGACTCCTTTAGTCATCTTTTAATACTCTTGCCTCAGGACTAAAGTGAAGAAACTCAATAAAGTAACAATTTTATATTTCTGATTTTAGCTAGTGCTGGGGGTTGGTCTGGTGCTCAATATCTGGTTGCCTATAGAGGAGAGAATTATAATGTACACCAGCCTTTGTTGTGAAAACTTTGCTCCCCAATTTAAATCTATTTATTAGTTAAGTAAATGTGGCTGACAACCAATTACTAAGGAAAATTTAGATAGTCAGGGCTTTGGTGACCAGGGTGGGGTCTCAGGTAGAATTTACAAGGAGAAAGCAGAAGAGAAGAAGGAGAGAGAAGTTGAAAGAAGCCAGAGAGAACAGGAGGTCTCCATTAGTGGTGATGGACAAGGAACATATGGCTGAGTAAAATGAGGACAGACTGGTACAGTAAAAATAACCCAGGAGAGGATCAAACAGCAATTGGAGAGTGCAACTGGAGAATTAAGAGTCTAGCCCATAGAGAAATAGATTAGGGATAACTCACCCAGTACTTGTACTAAAGCTGATTTAAAATTCCATAGAGCTCTCCCTCAAATATTGGGGGCTATCCGGATACTGTAATAACCAATAGAGATATTAAATAACATTTTAAAAATACCTAGTAAAAATAAGCCTTTGAAAAGCCATTCACATATATAAAGGAAATCATTCTTGGTTCCCCAAGGATGACTTTTCAGATGTTTTCCCTACATATTGCTTTTTAGCATGTCTTTTCCTCCAGATTACCCCATCCTGATAAATGTTGTCTCATATGACGTAAGACATATAATCTATGAACATTAGCTGGAAAGCATCCATTCTGATCAGACAGGGATAAGAGGAAATTCAAGTAGCAACAGTCACTCTTTTTACACATTAAGTATTATTTTAGGCAACATATTAAATATATAACATATTTGATAGTAATTGGAATCTGCCAGATACCTATGGAGACAATTTGTAAGTATAAACTCTGTGCCCTGCTAGATTAGGTAACACTCAATATGTTGTTTAAATATATTCAGACTAAATCTACCAACTTTCTATGAACAATTCTGTAACTTGAAAAGTTAGTTTTCTAAAAATTTTAAGCATTCTGGAGTCACTGAGGTTCTCATACCTCTCTCAATGTTTTGGGACTATTCTTCTATATCTGCTTTATTAGGAAGATAATCAGGGAAAAGAAGTGATTCCATATCAGAAAGTAATGATACATATCTAGTATTTGATATTTATACATGCACACATGAAGGATCTGTTAAGATTTTCAGGCCAATGTTATTTCATTTTTACTTCGTTGCTTATATATAAGTAACTCTCAGTCCAACTCCATTCAATGCCTGTATTTTCTTTTTTTCTAATATTTTATGCATATATTTCTTCAAATTTGAAAATATATATTGTATTTTCAAGATGCACTAGTATGTACTAGCCTTTGAAGTTTTTAGACAGATTGATGTATAGCATTTATAGAACCACAAGGAAATCTTATTATGTTACTTTTTCTGGTGTATTAGATTCCATAACACTTGTTTCAATAGAAAAATTTCTATTTATTAGTATGAGAAATATTTTAATACTGTTATTCCTCATATAAAAGTTATAGTTTTTCTCATAGACTTATAAGATACACATCACGTGTAGAGGAATGGAGATTTTCATTGCACTGTGCAAAATGAGTGACTTCAGAATTCTTCTGGTCCAGTTCTGCAATACTCTTTTTTAGATCTCTTTTGTATAGAGTGTAGGGTCTTGTTACAGAGGTCAGAAATGGAGTTATAAATTGCACACAGTATTTAAGTAATGCCTTGGAGAAAACTGTATTGAAATAGAAGCAGTTGTGCAGAAATAACACTCTCAGCAATGTGTGAAAGACTGATTTTATACCCTCAGTCTAAAGCTTTCCTTAAAAAAAAAAAATGAGATAAAAGAAAGAGCAGGATACTTGTCAAAAATGATGAATTGGAGGACTTGAAAATGAGAGTGTAAGAAAAGAAACTTGTCAATTTAAAGGAAAATTTAGCACTCTATTGAGTCCTTTAGAGTATCCTCACAAAGGATATATCTAGTTTTTCTGGATTCTTGTGATGTGGAAACAATGGAGATTTCTTGCTACCAGACTGAAAGAGCTATCTACATGTGATTCTCACTTCGGAATGATTTTTGGGTGATGTGCTTTGAACATCTGAATCCACAAGATCAATGTGATGCATGCCAAAAAGCAGCCAAGACACTCTCCCAATCCTTTCTCAGGTTGCATTTTACTTCCTTATATAATTTTTCTGTAACCCAGATGGTAGACTTAAACCTAAAATTTGAGAACAAGCATTCTATCCACATATCTGAGTCCATAAGCAACCATAGAACATTCTAGATGCTGTACCTTAAAGACAACTTGTTTTCTTTTTTATTCCAATTTTTTATTAGATATTTTTTAAATTTACATTTCAAATGCTATTCCGAAAGTCCCCTTCCCCTCCTCCTCCCCCCTCCCTGTTCCCCTGTCTACCCACTCCCACTTCTTGGCCCTGGCGTTCCCCTGTATTGGGGCCCCAGAACTCGTGTCTCTAGCTTCATATGTAACAGAAGATGGCCTAGTTGGTCATCATTGGGAAGAGAGGCCCCTTGGACAACTTGTTTTCTGAAAGAAAAAAAAAATACAGAATTTTGTCTCACCCTGAGTAACCCTAGCAAATGGCAACTGTAACCATATATATCCACAGTGTACCAGTCTATATTTCCCCACCAGGCCTCAATCTATAAATATTATCCACCATTGCCATCATATTTTTCTTTTACTTTGTGTGTGTGTGTGTGTATGTGTGTGTGTGTGCGTGTAACTATTCTACTTAATTTAAATACCTTCTATCTAGTAATAATCTTGAAAGCATCAATAAGGGATGAAAGTTGATATGACACACAATTTAGGTAGTAAAGGATTATGTCACTAAACATTCTTCACCTCAATTCATAATACTTGCTGCCACAATTCCTGTCAACTACAAGCAAATTACATAAGAAAAATTTCTCATATATTTTCAAATTTTAATTTAGTGAGTCTAAAAAAATACCAATAAAATAGTAGAGTGTGTGGCTCTTTGTTAATTTCCTATTTATGAACTAAAAGTAGGTGCTAACCAAAAAGTCATTTTATTTCAACTCAGAAACCATGAGTTGTCCCTTAAACTTGTTCTAAAAATCCACATATTGAAATATATAGCACTTGAAATTCAGAGAAATAAATATTTACTAGGAATTGTGAGTAATTGATGTGAGAAAATATTACCATGGTATGGCAGGAAGGAGGTAATAGAGACCTCTGACAGATTCCTGAGGCAAATTCTGTTGAAAACATCATCGAGATAGTAAATGATTTTAGTAAGACTATTGTATAAGAAGCCTGAGTAAGTTTTGACTGTCTGAATTTTCCTTATCTGATAGGCAATCTGATAAAAAGTTTCTTTTCATTCATGTATCATTGCATTCTTATTGGAAACCCTTCAGGTTCAAAATGTTACTTTTACTTTACTTATTATGAAGCATAATTTCTTGTCATCCAATTGGACAATTCACTCTCCATATATTTGAGGGAATGCCTTTATGTATCTAAAATCATCTCTACGAGTGTAATCATGGAGAAGAATCAATTTTCAAAACCTACACGTTGTAATCATCAATGCACGGGCTAGAGATATATTCAGTTGATTTTTAGGAACACGTTACTAAGGTAATTTCATTATGCTGAAACATTTGAAAACTGAATGGTTGTCTGACCATGAAAATCTATGGATTTCCTATGAAGTGCATTAAACTTATAAAAACCTTTAGTGAGTTGTATAACGTAGTTATGCAGTTATTTAGAATGGTTGGCCCCAATTGCATTTAGAAAAAAGTGAAGGAACTCTACTTGATAAGGAATTTACTAGACTTCTACTACTTATACTTGCTTTATCCTGGAAAGATTCTGATATATATATATATATATTCATTCCACATATAATTCTATATCTATATTTATATCTAGATCTACATATATTATTTCTATGTAGTTCTAGATATACAGTTAGAGAGGGATATAAGTGTATTTACTCATACACACAGAATGATAATAGAGACCTTCAAGATATAAAATTGAACTTTAAATATAGCTTTTGTTCTATACTTTCTAATAAACATATTTCATTAATTTTATTATCTTAAAACTACTGGAAGGAAACATATTGTCCAAGGCGTTCCTAGGGCAGCTTAAGATTCCTCTCAGTGGAATAAATAAAGCCCATGAAAACAGTTCACACAGCAGGAGAGTGGAGAACTACAAGACATTACAGTGTCCTCTGGACCAAGCAGGGTGGCTGCACATATGTACTCGGAGAAGGTGTGATGCCATGCACAAGGCCAATACAAGTTCAAGTTGGACCAACTTACAGGATGGAAATTTTGCATGAAGTCCCATTCTTGTTCAAGGACTGTGGATTATTCTTAACTGCTTGGAAAAGAAATGAAGAAACTCTTGTTTACCAAAGACATGACTGTGTATAAATGAAAGTACAATACCAAGTGGTGAGCCCTGAAAACATACATAAGAGTAAAATTATTCTTACTAGAAAGGTTATATTTAGGAACATATATGTATTACATACATATATACACATAAAATTATTTTTAAAGCTGTGATTTTGGAAAAGATCAAGGAGGAGTATACTAAGCATTAGAGAGAGGAAAGAGAATAGGAAAAATAATGTAATTATATTATAACATCAAAAGTTAAAAACAATAACAAAAACTCTGGGAAGCAGTATTTATTTCAAAACTCCAGGATGGCTATTACTATCTGTATGTTAATATTCTTTCATATGTGCTATCACATGGGGTGTTGTTGGTCCAAGGATGAATGTAATTTGTGAATATAATTGAGTTATAGATGTATTACCAATATCACAAGATGAGGAAGAGGCCAACAGAGAGGAAGGAGAAGAGAAGCAGTGAGGGGGTGAGGGAAGGGGAAACGTGTAAAACTGACACTGCAGACTAAGTGACTGAGTTATTAGGTTGGGTCCCTTAAATTTGGTAAACACTGGCAGAAATGAAAATGACAGTCAAAATGTTTAAAAGTTGCCATGATCAGGGGTTTCAGGAGTAGGTTTTGTAGCAGGGTGATCTGAGAGGTTAGTGTACTTATATCCCAACAGTTTAAGATACTTGCTGCCTTTGCCTGTTACCCTGTCTGCACTTCTGCAGTGAGAGGGCCAGAATCTTTTCCTATGTTCTCTCAAGCCCACCTTTGATTTCTGTGGCTTATGACAATGCATCTTACCTGCTGATCTGTCCTTCTCTAGGAAGTACACAATGGTAAGTACATATCAGGTTTGCGTGGCTTTCTAGGAAACAACGTTCCTTAGACTCATGAGCCTCATTTGTCTGGAACTTAATGCCTTTAGAGGTCAGTTCCTTAGCCCAAGGTCATTTCCACATTGGGAGCTTTAACATTTTTACTGACATCTTTCAAATCCCTATATTTTATTCTGTATGTCTCACTGTAAAGTTCAGTCATACAGGACTGTGATACAGTCATAGTACTTCACACTCACACACACACACACACACACACACACACACACACCACAGAAAACAAAAATGACAACAAAAACATAAAGAGAAAACATGAAAAAAATTAAAGTAATATTTTCAAACAGGAACAAGCAAGCAAATAGACAGACAGACATGCACACACAAAATACACACTACACACACACACACACACACACACACACACACACACATACTCAGACACACAGAGAGACAGAGTGACAGTATTCAAATTATAGCAAAACTGATTATTGTTACACATTTAAAACAGGGAATTTTGCTTTCTACAAGTTTAAAATATTGGAAGAACAGCATTTCACTAGCCCCTCTGTAGCATAATCCCAGACTCAAAATTGGATTGAAAACTGCTGGTCACTGACAGCAATGGTATTCTTAAAGTTATCATTTCATCTCTTAGCAGCAACTGGTTTTGACAACATCTTCTAGAATTATTGACTCTGAGAAAAACAATGCCCTCATTTAAGCATATTTGAGTTATCTGCAGATTGTATACTTTTAAGCCTGTTGCCTAATCAGAAACATAACTAACTTGTATGGAAGTCTCTTAGTAATCATCCTGTGCTCTTCTGATGAGACAGAAAAGTGTGCTAGGTTTGGATCTCCAGCCACAGATGTGAAGAGTAAACAATATTCAGAAATGACTTTGGACTTTAATGCAAACTCTCATCCGTTATTTTTATTCAAATACCTAGTATCCTCTGGTGGGCACTATAATGACTCATCCAAAACACAGGAGGAATTTAAATTTTGTTAGTGTTTTTATGATTTGGATTCATTCATTAAGACTAGTTTCTCAGGAAGTACTTAATGGACTTTTAACATTTATAAGGCATGTAATGAATATTAATCAATTGATTTTTCCCTGGAAGAAATTAATACTTTTTTAATTTTACCATTGGGGAAAATTTGGCAGTAAAGTTCTGTCCAGCACTGTGTAAAATATTCAGTGAAATTTGAACTGAAAGTGGACTCTAAGATCAGCTTTTACAAAGTAGCTGTTGGTTCAATAAATTGTGTAACATACGTTGCCAGAGGAATACAACTGGATGCACATGGCTCTAAACACTGTTGCACCATCTGTGTGCTCACTCTAGGACCTCTCTCTCTCCCTGTCTAGTCCCCTTAAGTAAAGTTTTATCCAGCCCTATGAAGTTAATGTCCCCTGAGCACATGCTTGCCTTATCATCACTCAAGTCACTTCTAGTGCCGAACAACTGACACTGTATGGTCAATAGCACTCCATGTTATCCATTTGAGTTTTACCCTCATTGACTGCATTCTGAATTGCGTGTTGGCAGTGTGAATTATCAATACAACCATATTAATTAAGTATCCATTTATTTTACTTACAGTGAAGTCCACATACGTCTATTGCTTAAAATTATTTGGGTTACTTTTGTGGCTACTGAGGACTAAGTTTGTGGGAGATATTAGCAAGAAACTGAGAAAATTGGGCATCTAATTCCTCAGAGGATGCTCAAGGATTTAGGTGAGAAAATTATCATGTGTCCAAAAGAAAATAATGGCATGAAGTATGAAAAAGAAAGAAGATGGCCTAGTTGGCCATCATTGGGAGGAGAGGCCCTTTGGTCATACAGACTATATGCCCCAGAACAGGGGACTGCCAGGGCCATTACGTGGGAGGGGGTGGGTAGGGGAGCAGGGCGGGGACGCGGAAGGGTAAGGGAAAATTTCTGGATAACATGTGAAATGTAAATGAAGAAAATATCTAATAAAGAGAAAAAAAAAAGAAAACTGTAAGGTGTAAGTAAAAAGGGAACCACATCGCAGTGATCTTGGTAAATAATAAAATGTGGACCACCTTCAGTGTAGAGGAATTTTAATCCAGCCACATGGCTGCTCTGGAAAAGGATCACCTCCTAGGTCTGTGTCATCTGGCTGGAGTACAGACATGCCTTTAATCCCAGGAGACAGAAGCAAGCAGACCTCTGAGTTCAAGGCCAGCCTGGTATAGAAAAATTTCAGGTAAAGAAAAGATTAGGTCCAGGTGTGGTGGTACACATCTTTAATCCCAGCACTTAGGAGACAGAAGCACACAGAGTTCTAGTTAGTCAGTTCTGTTTAGCCAGTAAAATTCCGTGCAGTAGATAGGGCTGGTCTGTCAATTGGGAGTTCTGTCTGTTGTGAGTCGGTACAGTGAGTGTGGTGCAATGATTCTAAGTTCATTCAGGAGTTCATGAAGTTCGGTGTAGTTCAGCGGAGGCAGCTGAAGCCAGAGAATAAGAAGGAGCCAGAAGAGTAGAACAAATTGGTAGAGTTATGTTGAGGCCAAGCAGAGCAATTCACAATTAAAACCACAATTAAAAATGCATTAGCTATCGCTTCTCGGCCTTTTGGCTAAGATCAAGTGTAAAAATGCATTAGCTTATTATAGTCACCTGGTGAAGGAAGACTGGGACGCAAAGGTAAAACAATATCTAAAAATATCTTCAAATAAATATAATTATTAATGGAGATGGTGGTATACAAATCATTAAATCCAAGTGGGAAGCGGTTTATCGTTAGCTGAATGGATCAATATTTTTGTTATATGCATATTAGAATTGTAGGGAGCCATTCAACTGCTCTTTAAAGACGGCATCTACCAATTCAGCTGTTCTAGCATAAACGACTCTTAAATTGGCATTAGACAGTGTCAGCTGTTGTTTGATCTTGAGCCCGAGACCGCCTGGGGTAGTCACCTGAGAGCCACGGGGCAGCTCGGTGATTGGCCAGGACAGGGCTTAAGTAGCTGCTTCCGGGGAGGCTCTGGGCCGGCCTTTTGCCATTCCTCATGCACCATTGGCCACATTAAGTTCCTGAGTAAACTGTCCTGAGGAGAAACCTGGTTGTCCTGTGTCTTATTCCCGCTGGACAGGGTAGGCGCATGACATAGAATCATGTTATAAAAGTGGAAAATGATAATGAATTTAAAAATGGCATAGGAAGGTAAACATATTCTGTGTCCAAAACGACTAATGCTAAAGAAAAAATAAAACCATCTTAAGAAAGTTATGTGTTCACCAAAAAATAGATTAACTTAGAAAATGAGATAATCTTAAACAATGTCATAAATTACAGAGAAAGATTAAAGGAGATATATAAAACATAGATAAGTTCAGTGAGTGGGAAGATGGAACTGTTGATCAAAATTTTACAACAAAGATTTAGGCCACCAAATCCTCTTGTCTACCTGCTAGAGACCACCACTTCTTCCAGGTCCCTTTCTTCCTCTTAATTTAATTTGTTTTTATATTTCCCCACATGTGGGGTGGTGGGCTTTGCACAGACAGCCTGATCCCTGGTCAAGCAAAGGTCTGGAACCCTGGAGCCCTGGAGGGCAGTGATTTCAACCTGCATGGGACAGCAGGAGTCTGGCCACGCCTCCTGAGCACCTGGCTCCATAATACACTAATACATAGACATATAGACACAAACCATGGACACTGGCATACACAAAACTCTCTCTCTCTCTCTCCCCCTCTCTCTTTCACACACACACACACACACACACACACACACACACACAAACACACACAAAAGATTGTAAAGTTATCAAACCAAAAAACATCTTGTTTGCAGGAGGTAAAGAGTTTGTCATACAATGAAAACAAGTAGTGGAGTAGGTTTTGTTTTTTGCAGCAAATGCCTATTGTTCTTTTTAAAACTATAAACAATGAATCTCCCATCAAGAGTCCTTCCAATAATAACAGTATGAACACAATGAATATGATTGTTATTTCAGAAATACTTTGTATTTTTATGTCTATTGTTTTGAGCTACATGACAGCACAACCTGGGTGACCAATATCACTTGATGAGTTGGAGGAACTGTGTGTGCGGGGGAACCAAGAGTGGTGGTCAACAGCTGGAATGTTAAATAGATAGATAGATAGATAGATAGATAGATAGATAGATAGATATGAAAGCTATATATAGTTCCTTAAGAACACAAGAAAAACAATAAATTTAGAAACTATAAAGAAAGATTATCTCCAATCATCCTCATATATGTGGTATTAATGAGTAGCAAATTACACATACATTTGTAAACAGTGAGAATTATTTATGAAATGAAAATTTTGGAGATCAAATTTATTTTGTTGAAAGTAAAATTAAGATCACAAAATATTTCAGTGGGATGTTGACTGTGAGGGTATTAAATCTGTCATTGAACATTAGAAATGTTTTAGGTGGCAGAAATTTGGAGGATTATGAATGATTATCAACCTGTGAAACAATTATTTAGTGTCAGTGACTGCCAATTACTTTATTTTTTATTGTCTACAAGTTGTGCCTTGCTTTCATTTTGCTTCAATGATATTAAACACTTTCTCAAACTTTCTTTGATTTTATCATATTTTTGAATAAAAAGATAAATGATTTATGGGCTTGTGCTACATACGCTACAATTTGGAGGGAAAAAAAAAGAACCAAGAAAGACATTATAAAGCTAAGGTTCACTGGCACACTTTGGTAATTGTAGCACATGTATATATATCCCTGTTTACTAAATAATTTTCCACACTTTTTTTTTCAATTTTCTTCTCATATTTTATCAGTTCAGATAATATCTTACATTGGTATTTATTTAAAAATAATGGATATATAAATATATGTATATTTCTACATGTGCCTATCTATATATGTAACTATATTTTAAGTTCTACCTTCTCTTTTTTTGCCACAAGTTTTTCTGATTATGGAAGATAATCATTCTCTCTCTTTTCCTTGCTACATGCTAGCCTGGAGCCAGATGTTGTAACAGTGTTTAGTTAACAATACTGGAGAGATAATATGTGGTATGCTAATAATGATATCTCTACCTTTCTCAGGTCTGTTTAATGTTGTGTTTACACTGTGATTTGAAACACAGACTTTCCTTATGTCATAGACAAACCAAAGTGCTGAGACTATGCACTGTTTGTGTAATATACAGCCTTTTAGATGCTATGCCAATCCTGGGAAAAGATCACTGCCCATCGGATGTGTTTTTATTGGCCCCATGACATCAGAATATGAATTACAAATGCTTCTTTCTGAAAACAGTAAATCTGTGTTTTCCACAGATGCCAGAGTCTTTTCCAGACAGGCAGTAGAGACATCTGAAGCCAACAGTGTTTGACACATTGGTTTTTTATTTAAAGTAAATTATTTCAGTTTGCTAGTTTACCATAGTTTTGCAATTTACATGATAGTAAAACTATTTAGTTCTCTGTGATAGATAGCAAAGTGATCTATTGACAAACATTACCAGTAACTTGAGTTCTTCAATCCATCAAGTGATATCAGTCACCCAGTTTGTGCTGTCATGTAGCTTAAAACAATAGACATAAAAAATACAAAATATTTCTGAAATAGAAATCTCATGGATTGTATTCATACTGTTATTATTGGAAGAACTCTTGATGGGAGATTCATTGTTTATAGTTTTAAAAAGAACAATAGGTAATTGCTGCAAAAAAACAAAAAACAAAAAGAGAAAAAAAAAACCCTCCTCCACTACTTGTTTTCATTGTATGTCAAACTCTTTACCTCCTGCAAACAATGTGATACTTCTATAATCCCAAAAGTAATCAGCATTCTTCAGGGTTTCTAAAAGTTTAGTTGTATTTACACACTCAATATTAGTAACAGCATGCTATCTTATCCTTCTGCAACTAGGTTACTTCATGTCTTATAATGTCCTAATGTTTCAAGGGTGCTGCTGACCAGAACAAGATGTTCTTTGGTTTGATGACTTTACAATCTTTTGTTTGTGTTTATGTGTGTGTGTCTGTGTGTGTGAGTTGTGTGTATGTCAGTGTCCATGTGTTTGTGTCTATATGTCTATGTATTAGTGTATTGATATAGTCAATTTTATATATATATATATATATATATATATATATATATATATATATATATATTCTTTTTCTACTCATCTATTTATAGGAATATTTATCTCAATATATTATATATCGAGTATCTTCTTACATTTCTTTTGTTAGTTTTGGGGTGGTAATACCAATATAAATTATAATTATTGCCTTATAACAGTTTATATTTTTTGTCTATTTTTTTTAGTGTCCACTGCAAATGAGCATAGGTGAATTGTCTTTTACTGTTTCCATAAGAATTAAAAAAATTTGCAATTATTCTTTAATTATATGATACAATTCCAATGTGAAAGCATCTTAACCTAGACTTTTGCAAGCTAGAATCTGACTAGTCATAAAAGGAGGAAGATACATAAATACAACCATTGCAGTCTGTACACCTGTACCTGTATGTATATGATATTAGGTCTGACAACTTTCTATTGGATAATCAATTGATGAGGACCCTCCTTGGAAAGATTATTTTTACCACTGTCAGAATATGTGTGCATGTGTGTATATAGGTATATATGTTAATATATATATGAATATTATATATATATATATATATATATATATATATATATATATATATATGCTATGAATATGAATTTGAAAAAGAAAGAGAGTTTCATGAGAAGAGAGATGTTGGAGGGAAATAAAGAAGGGAAAGAATGTTATATTCATAATTTGAAAACAAAATATATTGTAAATGAAATTATTTCAACTTATATGTAAGCATTAGTTTCTTTATTTATTTTTTTTTAATTTTATTTATTATACGTAAGTACACTGTAGCTGTCTTCAGACACTCCAGAAGAGGTAGCCAGATCGGATGGTTGTGAGCCACCATGTGGTTGCTGGGATTTGAACTTATCACCTTCGGAAGAACAGTCGGGTGCTCTTACCCGCTGAGCCATCTCACCAGCCCCCTCTTTATTTATTAAAAACAATTTATTTTACAATTTTGAAATGTTTAATTTTATTTAAAATATTTTATTTATATTTCAGTCATTGCCCCCCCTGAATCCTCCCTCCCACTTTTCCTCATCCCATTCCTCCTCCCCCTTGACTCTGAGAGGGTGTTTCCTGCCCCTATCAGTCCTCCCCCTTCCCTGGGGCCTCAAGTCTCTCAAGAATTAAGCACAACTTCTCCCACTGAGGCCAGACCAGGTAGACCTCTGCTGCATATGTGGCAGAGTCCTTGGACCAGCCACTGTATGCTCCTGATTGTTGCTTCAGTCTCTGGGAGCTCCATGAGATCTGGATTAGTTGAGAATGCTGGTCTTCCTAAGGGTTCCCTCTCCCTTTTAGCTTCTTCAATCCTTCCCCGATTCAATCATAGGAGTTTCCAACTTCAGTCCAATGGTTGGGTGTAAGTATCTGCTTCTGACTCAGTCAGCTGCTGGTATGGTCTCTCAGAGGACAGCCATGCCAGGCTCTTGTCTGTAAGGTCATCATAGTATAATAGTGTCAGGCCTTGGTACCCTCTCAAGAGATGGATCACAAGTTGGGCTGGTCATTGGACCTCCTTTTCTTCAGTCTCTTCTCCTTTTTTGTCCCTGTTATTTTTTTAGATAGGAACAATTCAGGGTCAGGAACTTTGACTGTGGCTTAGTAACCTATCTCTCCACTTGAGGTACTGTCTATCTATTAGAGATAGATTCTGCAAGTTCTCTCTCCCCATTGCTGAGCATTTTGGCTAAGATCACCCCTACTGAGTCCTGAGAGTCTCTCATCTCCCTGATCTCTGGTACTTTCTAGAGGGTCTCTCCATCTTCCAGGCTACATATTTTCATTCATTTTCTTGGTCCCCCAGGTCTTCTCTCCTGTCCACCTTACACCCACACTTGATCCTGTTTGCCTTTCCTCTCCTTTCTCTGAGGTTCCTCCCTCCATCTCCCATGATGATTTTCTTCCCCCTTCTACATGGGATTGAAGCACCCTCACTTGGGCCTTTCTGCTTGGCCTGTGAGTTTTACTCTAGGCATTCTGAACTTTTTGGCTAATATCCACTTATCAGTGAGTACATACTGTGAATGTTTTTGGGTCTGGGTTACCTCACTCAGGATAATAGCAGCCTTATTTATAATAGCCAGAAGCTAGAAAGAACCCAGATGTCCCTCAACAGAGGAATGGATACAGAAAATGTGGTACATATACACAATGGAGTACTACTCAGCTATTAAAAACAATGAGTTTATGAAATTCTTGGGCAAATGGATGTATCTGGAGGATATAATCCTTAGTGAGGCAACCCAATCACAAAAGATGTCATTGGATATGTGCTCACTGATAAATGGATATTAGCCCAGAAACTTAGAATACCCAAGATACAATTTTCAAAACACAAGAAAATCAAGAAGGAAGACCAGCATGTGGATACTTCATTCTCATTCCTCCTTTGAATAGGAAACAAAATACCCATGAAAGGAGTTACAGAGACAAAGTTTAGAGCTAAGAAGAAAGGATGGACCAATCAGTGACTGCTGCAGCCAGGGATCCATACCAAAATCAGCCACCAAAAGCAGACACTATTGCATATGCCAGCAAGATTTTGCTGAAAGGTCCCTGACATAGCTGTCTAGTGTGAGGCTATGCCAGTGCCTGGCAAACACAGAAGTGGACACTCATAGTCCACTTGCTATTGGATGGAACATAGGGTTCCCAATGGAGTAGCAAGAGAAAGTTCCCAAGGAGCTGAAGGGGTCTGCAACCCTTTAGGTGGAACAATATGAACTAACTAGTACCCCCAGAGCTTGTATCTCTAGCTGCATATGTAGCAGAAGATGGCCTAGTTGGCCATCATTGGGAAGAGAGGCCCTTTGGTCTTGCAAACTTTATATGCCCCAGTACAGGGGAATGCCAGGGCCAAGAAGTGGGAGTGGGTGGTAGGGGAGCAGGGCAGTGGGTGGGGGAGGGTATAGGGGACTTTCGGGGCAGCATTTGAAATGTAAATGAAGAAAATATCTGATAAAAATGGAAAAAATATTTTCTAGTTTCATCCATTTGCCTGTAAAATTCATGAATTCCTCTTTTTGTAATAGCTGAATAGTATTGTATTGTGTAAATGAACCACATTTGCTGAATCTATTCTTTAGTTGAGGGGTGTCTGGGTTTTTTTGCAGCTTCTGGGTATTACAAGTAAAGCTGCTATGAACATAGTAGAGCAGATGTCCTTGTGGTATGGAGTTGCATTTTATGGGTATGTACCCAGTAGTGGTATAGCTGGGTCTTCAGGTCGAGCTATTTCCAATTTTCTGAGGGACTGCCATATTGATTTTTAGAGTGGTATTACAAGTTTGCACTCCCAGCAACAATGCAGGAGTGTTTCTTTTTATGCACATCCTCACTAGCATGTGTTTTACTTGAATTTTTGATTTTAGTTATTCTGATTGGTGTAAGGCAGAATTTCAGGATTGTTTTAATTTGCATTTCAATGATGACTAAGGATTTTAACATTTCTCTTTCTTTTTTTTTCTTTCTTTCTTTCTTTTTTTTTTTTTGAAACAGGGTTTCTCTGGTTGTCCTAGAACTCGCTCTGTAGACCAGGCTAGCCTCCAACTCAGAAATCCACCTGCCTCTGCCTCCCAAGTGCTGGCTGGGATTAAAGGCATGAGCCACCACCACCTGACTTTTATTATTATTATTATTATTATTATTATTATTATTATTATTATTATTTTAACATTTCTTTAAGTACTTCCCAGCTATTCGAGATTCTTCTGTTGTGAATTCTCTGTTTAGTATTTAAAAAATATTCTATGTTTTAAATTAGATTATTTGGCTTTTGGAGTTTAACTTCTTGAGTTCTTTACATATTTTGGATATTAGCCATCTATCAGATGTAGGGTTAGTAAAGATTATTTTTCCCAATCTGTAGGTTGCCAATTTGTCATATTGATGGTGCATTACAGAAGACTTTCAGTTTCACGAGATCACAGTTATCAATTTTTGATCTTAGAGCCTGGGCCATTAGTGTTCTGCTCAGGAAATTTTCCCCCTATGGCAATGAGTTCAAGGCTCTTTCTCACTTTATCTCCTTTTAAATTCATTGTATTTGGTTTTATGTTGTGGTCTTGATGCACTTGGACTTGAGCTTTGTGCAAGGTGATAAATATGGAACTATTTTCATTATTCCACATATAGATTGCTAGCTAGTTAGATCAGCACCATTTACTGAAGATGCTTTCTTTTTTTTTTTCACTTTTATTTATTTATTATTAGAGAGTTTCTTCATTTACATTTCAAGTGTTATACAAAAGTCCCCTATATCCTCCCCCTGCCCTGCTCCCCTACCCTCCCTCTCCTGCTACTTGGCCCTGGCATTCCCCTGTGCTGGGGCCTATAAACATTGCTAGACCAAGGGCCTTTCTTCCCGAATAATGGCCAACTAGGCCATCTTCTAATACATATACAGCTAGAGACATGAGCTCTGGGGGTTCTGATTAGTTCATATTGTTGTTCCATCTATAGGGTTGCAGACCCCTACAACTCTTGGGTACTCTCTCTAGCTCCTATGTTTTTGGGCTTCTTTGTCAAAGATCATGTGTCCACAATAGTGTGGGTTTATTTCTGGGTTTTCCATTCTATTACATCGATTGGCCTGTCTGTCTTTATGACAGTACCATGTGGATTTTATCACTATTGCTTTTTTAGTGTAGCTTGGGGTCAGGGGTGGTGATTCCCCTAGAAGATCTTTTATTATTAATAATTGTTTTTGCTATACTGGGTTTTTGTTTTTTTCATATGAAGTTGAGAATTGTGCTTTCCATGTCTGTGAAGAATTTTATTAGAATTTTGATGGGGATTATTGGATCTTACATTGCTTTTGGTAATATGGCCATTTCTACCATGTTAATCCTAACAATCCATACTTTTAGTGTTTCAACTACACTATCTCCACTTCACAAAGGGTAATAAGGTATTGGATAGTGTACTAATGTACTTACTAAAATACAAATATTGTCTTCCTCATGAGTGATAGGCTTCTTAGATATATTTCATTCTACCTATCTACAATTATCAGTGATTTCTAATGATGCTCTCTATCTTTGTTGTCATCCTGTTTAATAACATGAAATGCTTTCCATTGCCTTGTCATCCTTTACCGCCTAGTGGAGCCTTACTGATTCTGTAAGATGCAGAAGAGGACTCTCATTTTTGCATAGAAGATTGTCCACACTTGTTTATTTGATCTATACTTAAGTCTTCATAGAATATAACAATGAACTAGACAAAAGGCAAAAGCTCAAAGAACAAAGAGAATATCAGAGACTTCAACACAACTCTGAAGATGTGATGGGGAAGGCTAAAGTCCCAGAGAAACATAGGAATTTGCAATGCAGCTGTCTGAAAAGCAAGAAGCAACAGATTTAAATATCAATACTACAAGGGAGCTGCCATTATTTAGATATAAGAAAACAAAAATAGTAACTCTCAGAGGAGACAAATGGCCACAGAAGAATAGAAAAGTGTTAATGAACATAATTTATGAATATAATGTATATCATTAGGAAAAGTTTTGTTCTATTGTTATTATTATTATTATTATTATTATTATTATTATTAAGTTTTTTACAATTCAATTGTTATCCACCTTCCAATCCACCCTTTGACTGTTTTTTATCCCATTCCTCCTCCCCTGTATTGAAGAGGATGCCCCAACCCTGAAACCCCACCACACCATACCTCCCCATTTCTTGGGGTCTCAAGTCTCTTGAGTGTCATGTGTGTCTTCTCTCTTTGAGGCCAATCATGCAATCCTTTGGGTGGGAGAAACCTCTAGAATGTACCAGAGACAAGGGGTGGGGGCTAGAAAAGCTTAGGACTCAAAGGAAGGGACATTAGATGAAATGCCCAACAGTAGGGAGAAGGAACTTGTCAAGTCCATCTCCAGTAGAAAGACAGGCCATTGAGTGGAGGGATGGGGTTGCCATCTCACAGTCAAAAACTCTGATCCAGAATTGTTCCTTTGTAAAAGAACTTCAGAGACAAAAATGCAAAGAGACAAGGCAAAAGAGATTTAGTGACTGGCCCAAATTAGGATTTATCTCAAGGGGAGGCTCCAAGACTTGCAGCTATTGATGATGTAGTGTGCTTACAGACAGGAACATAGCATGGCTGTCCTGTTCAGAGGCCCAACAAGCAGCTGACTGAGACAGATGCAGATACTTACACCCAACCATCGGACTGAAGTCAAGGACCCTGGTGGTTTAATTAGAGAAAAGCTAGAAGAGGTTGAGGAGGAGAGTGACCCTATAGAAAGATCAGCACTATCAACTAACCTGGATCCCTGAGATCTCTCAGATACTCTTCCACCAACCAGGCAGCATATATTAGCTGATTGAGGCCCCTGAAAAATATACAGAAAAGTTGTATCTTAAACCAATATATCAGTAGAAATATTATGGTAACAAAATAGCTAAGAAAATATCACCTTTTTATTGTGTAAATTACATTACTTGTATTTTTTTTGTTCCTTGCATATAAAATTACAATATAACTTGGCATAATGCAAATTGCTTTTATCAACTTTTGATGTTGATATAGAAGACCACACAAATTTATACAAATATATCAAAATAAGCATCTTGTGTACAAATCAGTAAAGGATTATGGTACATGCCTATTAAGGTTAGATCATTCATTTTGAAGAGCAAAATGGAAGTGTGTTCAAAACATATGTAACCTATATTGGAGGAAAGTCATCAAATCAAATGAATTTTCATTTTATTTATTTTTTACTTTTTCAAATGAATTTTTTAAAGTAATTTTGTACTTTTTACTTATGTGTATGGGTACATATATTTGTGAATTTGTGCCTGTGTGTGCCTGAGTTTAGATGCCTGTAGAGGCCAGCATCTAAAAATCCCTCTGGTGCTGGAGTTGAAAGTACTTTTGAACCATCCAATTCAGGTTCCAAGAACCAAACTCAGAGCTTTTGGAAGCCCAGGAATAACCTTAACCAGCAAATCATCTATGGAGCCCTTCAAATGCTTTTGTTGTTGTTGTTTTGTTTTGTTTTGTTTTGTTAATTTGATTTGTTTTCTAACCTTTTTCTATTAATCTTGAGATAATAGTTTAATTACTTCATCTATCCCTTTGATTCTCTCCCGTGATCCCTTCTTGCTCTCCATATATAGATGAGAGAAAAAGAGTTTGTGTAGGCTTCAAGCCTAGTATGGCATATGTATATTTTGGGAAATTAAAAATAACGATGATGAAAATGGACCTGCATTTGTTCTGGTCAGCACAGTAGAGCTGGCCCTGGTGGTATGGGAATGGGAGAGCAGCCTTGTTTTGTAGGGTGTGTGAGCAGGAAAGCTGGCCCTGCTTTTACCTGGGGAAGTGCTAGAGAGCTTGTTCTGTTGGCATGAGCACAGAAAAGACAGTCCTACCTCTTGCCAGCTGTCCCTGTCTCTCACCTGGAAAAAGTGGGAAAGCTGGTCTGCTGGTGACACAGACACAGGAGAACTGGAAGGCTGAACATATCCACCATCCAGGCCCATATCCAGTTGGGCCAACCCAATATATACTCTATCTATTAACTACTGGAGTGCATGAAAGGGCTGGTCCTGTGGAATCAAAGCTTGAGGATATCTATAACTCTGGGCAATAATAGGATATCTGAGAGAATCCAGTTTAGACAGTATAACAGAAGTCAGAGACCTCAAATTATACCTATAACTAATTGCAATAAAATAAAGCTCTTTACTTCCAAGCGAAGCTCTTTAGGCAAAAGGATATGCTGTGTGACATATCACAGTCTCCACAAAGAGGTTTTTTAATTTTTATATTATTTTTGTTCTCTTTTCTGTAGTTTTGATTTTTGTTTTCTTTTTGAGGTTGCTTGCAAAGAACATAGATGAAGGGGTGAAGAGATGAATGGGTTGGGTGTATGATTTGAAATTCACAAGGAATAAATAAAAAGTTAAAAAATGTATAGAAGGCACAATTTAAAGAACAAAATATATACAAGTGGCAAGATGACATTAGGAAATTTCTCTGGAACACTCCCATATATATCATCACTAAAAAAAGAAAGAAACATAACATAGTGGTATAGACCTTTAATCCTATCACTTGGGAGGCAGAGGCAAGCAGAGCTCTGAATTTGAGACCAACTTATTGTACATAGTTCTAGGGCAGCCAAGGCAGTATAGAGGAAGCCTGTTTTAAAACAACAAAGAAACTAGTAAGTAAGTAAGTAAGTAAGTAAGTAAGTAAGTAAGTAAGTAAATAAATAAATAAATAAATAAATAAATGGATAAACAAATAGGAAAGGAAGAATAAAGATGGAGTTTTCCCTCATTTCTTTAGAAGATATCCCAGAAAGAAAGTCAAAGTGCTTATATTCATCACTTAGGCTTGTGTGTGAGGACAAAGATGTTCTATCAGCCACAAACATCATACTTGTTTTTGCCAAGATCTCTAGTATTAAGCATTTTTTGATAGAACCATTATTCCTGCTATTGCTAGCACTGCTACAGCTGTACCGCAGTGTCAATATATCTGATTTGTAGACACCTGGGAGAGTAGAAAACTTTCTATTTGGCCACTCCATCTGTTGTAATGGGAATTTGTGTCATAATGCTTAGTTTTTTCCTCCTCAGAAAGACTTCAAATGTCACTGCTATAGTTGCAGGTATTTAGTACATAAGGGGAACTAAGAAAAACAGAAAAATGTCCTGCCGTGTGCCAAGAGAATACCAGAAATGGCCATGAGGCTTATTAGCAGCATGTCTACACTGAGGCAGAGTGGGGGACAGTTTTGGTTTGAATGGCTGCTGTCCACAATGAAAAAAAAAAAATGAAACCATTCTAAGAAAATCAACAATGGGAAGACCATTGGCAGCTCACATAATGAACTCAAGGCTTCAGAAAAGCACAATGATGGAGGCTTAATGGTTCTCAGGAGCTATTTCAAATAACTTGGCAATTAATTCGATAGTGTAAAGTTGATGAATATTAACAACTAGAATATTATCAGTTGAAAGAAAGTAAAAAACAATATAATCACAGTTGTCACAATGAATCATGAGTACAGCTCAGATATTGTGTATTTGAAATGTGACAAGGAGAAAGGAAATGGGAGTGGTGTTAGCTGAGACTTTCAACAGGTCATAAGTAGAGAAGGGTGTTTGTGGATTTTAGAACACAGAAGTCAGTAACACAATGAAGAGAATAAAGATGTTAAAGCCTTTAGGAAATGAATAATTCAGAAATAGTGTTCAAATATTAAATATTTTTTAAAGGAGAATTTAAAATATCACCTCATCTCACATGTCTGGCCATCGCAAAGTTAGTTGCTTTGCATTAACTTTAAACATTTCTTGGGTTGACTTTGGCAGCACTTATCCTTAACCAATGTTAGCTGGTTAGCCAGGCATCTATCATCCCCTCCAAGTGTATACTGTCTACGCTGAGCACAGGATAACACATGCATAGGGTCATTTAACCACAGGTAAATGTTTCTTAAAGCAAGCTCTAGTCTACCTTCCACATTCTGTTCTACTTACTCTATTTGTACCCATCCCCCACTTTTCTCTCCATATTTGACATCCTTTATTTTAATGACTTGTTCCTATTTTAATGTGCTCTGAAAAAGATGAGTCAAACTCTGTGAGCTAATTTAATCATGTTCCCAAGGACAACAGTATATTCTGTTCTGATCCATCCTTACATCGTAGTATGAAAAATCCACTTGACAGAATCATTTTGACATATGCTGTCAACCCTCATTTGGATAGAATATTGATCATTTTCTACGAGAATATATTGTCTATATTTCACACATTAAATCCCAGTCAATAAAGGCTAAATTTGTCTCTTGATTAAACTGCATCCTTAAGGGTAGGGCATAAAAATCCTATGTATTCTTATCTGCATACAGAACAAAAGTGCATAATGAGTTGCTATAGAATTGCACATAATCACAGGATAGAACAGTATAAAAGCAAAAGAGTACATGGGAGGGTTTTGAGGGTGGAAATGGAAAGAATAAATTATGACACTACAGTATATTATCAAAAATAAATACTATTACAAAATAATTATAATGGAGGAAATAATATTTGAAGTGTATTTTGAAAGTGTTTCCAAAAATCACTCCTAATTCAGAAAATATACAATTTCCTCATAGTCAAAAGGTGTTCTGTGTAAATCTTCAAATTTGGATTCCCTGATCTAGGCTAAAATATGCATATCTATTAAATGCTACAAAATGAAACTTAGTCAATGAGTTTTAATTAATTTGATTTTAAGTAAACTAATACCTATTGTTTTATGCTGTTCAGCTTTATGCTGTTTCCTGGGAAAAAATCAAATATTTACTTGGAAGGCATACCAAAAGGCATTTTCTTTTTCCAATGAAGAACATGTGGTTTAGCCCGACAGGGGCCATGAAAGTTTTAGTAGATTCACAAAGACTTACACTAAGCTTTCTTAGCAACATGTTTATATCCAGTTTGCACAGAATATTAAATATGTTATTTTTTAAGTAGAGCTGGAGAGCTTATCCTATGTATTTTAGAAGTATAAAAATACTATAGAACTTTCCAATTGTGAGCTGTATACACAGGAGAGAGAATGAAAGAATTAATCAAGCAGCTCACTAGAAAAAAGCCATGGGGAAACTATTTAAAGATAAGCATGGTGGGGAGCAACATTTGGAATGTAAATAAATAAATAAATAAATAATTAAAAATGAATTGAGAACTTCCCTCAAAGAGTAGGACACAGGTAGTATAAAGGGCTGAAAGGGAAAATGGATCAAGGATGGTTCAATGGGGTAAGATGGGAAGGCAGGGTAGAGGAGGGTCTATCAAGTGGAATAATTGGTAGTAAAGACCTTTGAAAATACCATCTGGATGCTTACCAATGTAGATACTTCTTAAAATATTTACATACAGATGGATTTTAAATGGGTTACTGTATGAATGGGTACAATGCCTCTTCTGATATCATAGGTTATCAAATAAAAATCTGAAAGCCAGGTTTGGATTATGTATTTTTAAGTTGTTGGTCAGTGGGATCCTGTAGACAAATCCCCTCAAGGATTATAGGATATCACTGTTGGTCTATATTACACTCCAGAATGTGATTGTTGGCCCCTCTTCCTGAAGATAACAAGTATTTGAATTGTAGGACGTGAAGAAATCAAACTGATACAGATTTAGAAGCTTTTTCCTTCCTGTTGGTTGTTGAAATGCCATGAGGTCCTGTTTATGCCACCAATGAAAAGAAGTATTCAATAATTATCTCACACAAACATGAACTCCAACGGCTACAATATGTTTCAGGCAAGATGTGCCCACTGATTCAAATGCAGTATACAATATTATGGGAGACACCAAATATTTTCTAATTGGATTTAAAACCTTCTCCATAAGAGAGACTTATTCACTGGTTAGGTCATCCACTCAAGGAAGAAACTCAGATCTCCTTAAAAAAATGCCTAATAAACTTTTAGTTTATTATTTTTTTTAATTTGGGTTTTATTTTTTACTTTTTAAAATTTATTTATTTACTTTTTACACTACAGTTTTTTCCTCCGACTCCCCGCATTCACCCTCTGACTTTTCCACATTCCATACCTCCTCCCTATCACCTTGTCTCAATGTGGACGTCTCCAGCCCCTACTACACCTGACCTCTAAACTCCCTGGGGCCTCCAGTCCCTTGAGAGTTAGATGCATTATCTCTGGATGAACACAGACCAGACAGTGCTCTGCTGTATGTGTGTTGGGGCCTCATAACAGCTGGTGCATGCTACCTGTTTGGTGGCCCAATGTTTGAGAGGTCTCAGGGGTCCAGATTAATTGAGACTCCTGGTCCTCATACAGGGTTGGCCATCTCCTCAGCTTCTTTCAGCCTTTCCCTAATTCAACAACGGGACTCAGCAGCTTCTGTCCGTTGGTTGGGTGCAAATATCTGTATCTGACTCTTTCAGCTGCTTCTTAGGTGTTTAGGAATGCTGTCATGCTAGGTCCCTTTTTGTGACCACTCCATAGCCTCAGTAGTAGTGTCAGGCCTTGGGACCTCCTCCCCTTGAGCTGGATCCCATTGTGGTCCTGTTACTGGACCTTCTTTTCCTCAGGCTCCTCTCCATTTCCATCCCTGTAATTCTTTCAGACAGGAACAATTATGGGTCAGAGTTGTGACTGTGGGATACCCCCTCCCTTATTTGATGTCTTGTCTTCCTGCTGGAAAGGGGTATAAACTCTCATCTTCTGAGAAGCTTTGTGTGTGTGTGTGTGTGTGTGTGTGTGTGTGTGTGTGTGTGTGTGTGTTACACGATTAGTGCTAGGACTATTTAGCTTGCAGAGAATCAGAGATCATGGATTTCTCTGCTCTAAACTAGACATCTATATAGTACCTCCTCACCCAAAAATCAGAGATCATCATGAAAGAGAAAACAAAAATAGAAAGAGAAAACCACTTCTATTGGGTCACTGAATTTTAACACTATTTTCTAGATGTGAAAGAGCTATGGGACCCATCAGTTCACAGCAGCTGTGACTTCAGGTCTAAGACCTGTCAAAGATCAAGCCATCTCAATGTCAATCATAAATGTGTGACAAACCTATAAAATACAATCTGTGGTTGAGGTGAGCAATGGCTGCCAGAGAGGATGAGTAAGTTTTCTTCAAGGAAGCTACCTATGCTCAAATAGATGGTCTTATATGGATGCATATACGGTAAGGATTAAATGGAGATAGCAGGTTAAATACAAAAAGCAATCACATGAAATTGGGAGGAGAATGTTGTGGAGAGATAGGGGAGGGACTAGATGGGAGAGAATGGTATAGTCCAAAATAACTACGATATTTGAAAATGAAATTCTTAATTAAAAATGTAACAAAACTATCTGCATAGTAGAGTAGCAAAGATGAACATTAAAAACAATTTGCTCCTTGTTCAGCAAGCATTTATATTAAATTGAGGATTAATACCTTGACAGAGGCTACAGAGGATAAGAGTGATTATTCCTTCCATATAATGTATTTTCTTGGCCTGAAAACAGTAATAAGAACTTTGATTAAATTTTAAGTCTGCATCACTTAGAATCAATTTTTTTATTTAAAAAAATTTTTTTTGTTGTTTTTCAAGACAGGGTTTCTCTGTATAGCCCTGGCTGTCCTGGAACTCACTCTGTAGACCAGGCTGGCCTCGAACTCAGAAATCTGCCTGCCTCTGCCTTCTGAGTGCTGGGATCAAAGGCATGAGCCACCACGCCCAGCTAGAATCAATTTATTTTTTTTAGGCAATTTTTACTGTTTGATATTTTTTGTAACGAGACATACACACTGATAATAAAAAAAATACCTATCTATATAGTTTTTTAACTCTTTTTCATCCTCTTCTGAGTTATGGGTTTTCCCTAACTAACTTACACAATAAAGATATGTGTTATTGTTTCCATAAGGTCTGGTTTGGGAGACCAGAGATCTATTTGTAGTAAATTGGTATTTCAGTTGTTTGTACAACATGAAAGGTAAGGAATAAGTGTTCCTTAGGCTTCTGCTCTGCTTCAAAAGTCAAATATTCCTCTGTGGCTGCAGATGACGCACAAAGGATCACAGGGCAGTAAGTCAGCACAGTGATCTCTGCTCCACTTTGGAGGCCTTTTAATTGTCCTATTCTCGTGATCTTTTGCTCACCGTCCCTGAGATATTACCTATTTTAGTTACATTTGTTACTGTAATAAAATAGCATGGTGAGAGGAACTTATGGAAGAAATAGTTTAGTTCAGCTTGCAATTCCAGAGGAATAGTCCATTATGGTCAGGGGAGGCATGGTAGCAGGTGAACAGAGAAGAAAGTTGGAACAGCTATATCTTTAACCATAGACCATAAGCATAGAGAACAGGGTAAATGGGGAATGCTTAATGTGTGCTCCAGGGAGTTACTTTCTCCAGCAAGTCTACATCTCCCGCAGATTATAAAAGTTTCCCAAACAGTTCTCTCAGTTGGGGCTCAAGCATTCCAATACATAAACCCATGGGAAAACAGCTTATTTACACCACCACACTGTCATGTTTCTAACACTTTCTCAGATGGAGGATTTTAGGAAAGTTATTTAACTTGTCTATATTATTTTCTGCCCTCATCAAATGATCATAATTATGGAACATAAAGTTCTATAAAACTGTAGATAAGTAGAACCCTCTCATACTACCACTGGAACATATAATGAGATGATATACAGCCTGTTGTGATTGTGAGGGTGATTTCCAGGACTGCGGGTGCAGATCAGTGACAGTGGTAGCCTATCATGCTCAAGGGCCTGGATTCAATCTCCTGGACCCCAGAGGGGAAAGCAAAGCAAAACAAAATAAAACAAAATAGGACAGTTTTTATATGATGAATATCAAAATAGTAACAATTATACAAGTATGCAATTGAAGTACATCTTTAAACATAAATTTATAGTTATTAAAATGCTTTGTCATTTTTGTGTGCTATGCTGGACATTAGTTTGGGGGTTTCATGTATCCAGGACAAGCACTCTAGCAATAATCTACATCGTATCTGAATCATTTTCTTTTAGCTACTTGTGTGATGTACTGAAACATTATAAAATGAAAAGTGAAAGTTTGGTGATTTTGTTAGTGTGAGGGGGCACTAGCTGTATTTTGTTCCTTTTGTATTTTGATTCTCTGATGGATGCTGATTCTTTCCTTTCTTTTTCAGCTTAACAAAAGTCCAGGTAAATACTAGATAAGCCACAGGCTGGTGAGTGAAGACTACGATTAACATCAGTGTCAGTCGCATATAGGAGTCTACTGAAGATTGAGAAGGCTAACAGTAGTCTCTATACTGTAGAGAATAAAATTTGCATCCCTATAAACGTTACATAATATCAGATTCTTTTTTTTTCCAATTTTTATTAGATATTTTCTTTATTTACATTTCAAGTGCTATCCCTAAAGTCCCCTATACCCTCCCCCATGCCCTGCCCTGCTCCCCTACGCACCCACTCCCACATCTTGGCCCTGGCGTTCCCCTGTACTGGGGCATATAAAGTTTGCATGACAAGGGACCTCTCTTCCCAATGATGGCCAACTAGGCCATCTTCTGCTACATATGCAGCTAGAGACACAAGCTCTGGGGGTACTGGTTAGTTCATATTGTTGTTCCACCTAAAGGGTTGTAGACCCCTTCAGCTCCT
>LR750665.1:0-130200 GCA_902729485.2 Mus minutoides
AAATTTTAAAGGACTTTATCATATGCAACATTTTACTTTTTTGTTAGAAAAGCAAATATTAGCACATTTTAATATTCCAAATTATGTCAATATGTATCATGACATATTATGCTATGAAGCTTATCATTTTACAGAAGAAAAGAAGCTAAGAAATCAAGAAAAAAGAAGAGAAGCTTAAATTTTGAATTTTATATGACATCTGCACATAAGAAATAAACTTGTTCAAGAATGGTTACAATTCAAGTTTATATCATCCTAAAGTGTGTGTATGTATGTGTATATATCTATATCTATCTATCTCTCTCTCTCTCTCTCTCTCTCTCTCTCTATCTCTATCTCTATCTCTATCTCTATCTCTATATCTATCTATCTATCTATCTATCTATCTATCTATCTATCTATATATATATATATATATATTTCAATATAAGCAATGATTGGCACCATTACACATTACAAGTTATGGTTCATCAGAGCATCTGAAGTCATGTTTTTCAATTCCTTAGATAATTCAAATTTTATTCTTTATATTTCTTAGCTTTGTGTACTTTCTAACTAATATTTTTATTCTAGTTCTTTCTTCTCTTAATCTGCTATGTCTTCATTCCACATTTTTTTTCAAACAAGTTCAGATTTAAGTACTACTTAATGCATGACAGAAGTACATTTTGACACATACTGATAATTTCTTTAGTCAGTGCAGGTCATTAAAACCCTCTGTATTATGTGACTTTGAACTTTCAAATGCTAGCTGTGATGGGAGAGGCAATGTAGGGAAGAATACCAATACTTTAGTGATACATTTTGTTCCTAAACTTTTTATGCATCTGGGCAAATTTGCACATCATCTCTTATAGCCCATTATCTAGGCTCTGTAGATTGGGATATTTATAATCTTTTTTTTTTTTATTTATTTATAATCTTTTCGATTGAAAACCATTACAATTTGACTTAGCTTTATCCTTTCTTCATTGAGAGACTAACTGATGCCTAATTTGATGCATAAGCACATTGACCACATTTACCTTTATTGTTGGCATATACTTTTCAATTAAAAGTCAAAGAAACTTGTGTTTTATACATGCTACATTAGAGAGTTAAGAAATCACTATATTCAGGCTCCAATAGTGAATGAAATGTCTAGAACATTTGTTCACTATATTACCAGGTGCTACTCTCTAACATAATATAGTCAAATGGAGTCCTTGTTTTTACTAACAGGAGCATGGTGGAGAGACTCAAAGGCACAAAGAGTCAAATCTGGACAGAGGAATGGTGTATGTGCTAGAGTTATCCATATGGAGAGGGATAAATTAAAGCTGCATAGAGCATGCAAAGCCTCCAAATACTGCCATGATTGTGTAGAGCAGATGATGACGAGGGAACACTAACAGAAAGAAAAACTTGAGGAAGGAGTTGAAACAAATAAAAATCAATTACCTACTAGAGACAGGCCTTAAAAAAAACACACTGTGTTCTTATTTTGATGGAAATACAACATAAGAATGTAATAAAAAAAAACAATGTTATATAAAATTAGGCTGTGAAACTACAGTCTCCAAGGAACAATTCCATCCTCTGTGCTCTCCTGTGAGATGTGTTGGGCTCTGATTGTGCAAACTGCTTTTCTGTTTTCTGAGCTATGATCTTGCTTAAAACAGAATCTGAGTGATTCAGAACTCCTGCTTTCTGTAACTCCCCAAAGAACTCTGCCCCTCCCTTTTAATTCAAATTCATCATCATCTTCTTTGTCCTCTCCTTTCTCATCCTCCTTTTTCTCCTCATTCCTTCTCCTGTCTTCTCTGGCTCTATTTCATCTAGCCTTACACCTTCCCTTAGGAATCTGCTCCTCTTTGAATCCAGTGCCACAGTAGGTTTCCCCTTTCCTTTGTGCTGAAATTGATAATCTCTTCCACCCTCCCATGTATTCTCAGCTTCACTGTTTGTAGCTGAAACTTGCTATTTCAACTCATTTTTTAGCTCACTTATCTTCTTTTCCACCCTGTAAAAAAGTATCATAACATAATTTCAAATGTAAAAACTACTGAAAGGGAGCTAACATCCAAGTTAAAAAAAAGAAACATGTAATACTAGTGTTTGCGTAGTCTTGGAACCACTGTTTCTGTTTTTTTTTGTTGTTGTTGTTTTTGCTGTTATTTCTGGTGTTTTCTGCTTTTTTTTTATCATATCAGCGTCTATTCTTATAATAAATTATTTTGTTTAGGGACATAATTTATTCTTGGATTACTTAACTGGATCAGAACTATTGAGCTGTGTAATATTGATTGTAACTGTAATATATATTATAATAATAAATATATTAATTATCTTATTGCATGATGTCTAAAATTTTAAAATATATCTTGAAAAGAATTCTGAGAGTACAAATGGTACTGATGTCCTTATCCAAAATTTTCTAGTACTGATTGGTTATTGCAACCTTAACATAGAAAACCAAAATATTGCAATATGAGTTTTGAAAATGGGCTAATAATAACAAATTATAATACTCTATCAAATTATTTTTATTAGATTGTTAATAAAATGCCATATATGGTGAAGTTATAAATTATTTTAAACATCATGCACTCAACTATAATTGTTATCTCATCATGCACGTTATCTCATAGAATATCAAATCAATTATAAAATGCAGAAATTGAGTTTTTATGAATAAAGGTTAAGAAATTTGTTTGGTAATAAATGAAGCACTGTATTTATTAAATTACTTAGTACATAGGATTCTCATGGATATCCACCAGTCTTGACATATCAAGTTGCAGTAAGACCATATGCATCTTTTCCTACTGAGGCTACACAAGACAACCCTGTTAGGGGAAAGGGGCTGAAAATCTGACAACAGAGTCAGAGAAAGTCCCTGAAGTTTCTGTTCAGAGTCCACCTGGAAGACCAGACCAAGCAGAGTGTCTAGGTTGGTCCCACACATGCTTTCTAGTTGTTGGCCTAATGTTAATTGATTCTGTGGGCTTGCTTATGGTGTAATTTGACCTCTGTGGCTCCTTCAATCCTTCCTCCCTCTTTTCCATAGGATTCCCAAAGCTTCACCTAGTGCTTGGCTGTGGGTCTCTGTATCTGTTTCCATCAGTTGTTGAATGAAGCCTCTCTGTTGACACTTATTCTGGGTTCTTCTCTTCAAGTATAGCACAATATGAAAAGTGTCAAGGGGACACAAACTCTCCTGTCATGGGTCTCAATCTGGGCCATCCATTGGTTGGAAGTTCCTCAATTCCTGTTCAATATTTCACCCTATAGACTAGACAAAGGCTGGGTTGAAGATTTTGGGGTTGGGTTGCTCTCCTAATCTCTCCATTGGAAGTCTTGCTTGATTACAGTATTAAATTCAGATTCCCCATTGCTGGGATTTTTGCTAGGGTCACTCTCATAGATTGCTGGGAATTTCCATGGTCCTAAGTTTCTAGTTTGACCCAGATATGAGGGCCCCCCCCCCCATTCCATTTCACT
The DNA here is from genome assembly GCA_902729485.2 of Mus minutoides. Lineage (NCBI taxonomy): Eukaryota > Metazoa > Chordata > Mammalia > Rodentia > Muridae > Mus > Mus minutoides. The sequence continues at coordinate 3,484 of LR750665.1, forward strand.
TGTTTCTCGCAGAACCCTTTCAACCTCTCCTCACTTGATTTCTCCTGTTCCTATTCCCACGGCTTCCCCATCCAATCAACTTCTTCCTCCTATCCCAGATATCTATTCTATTTCTTTTTTCAGTGAAAGGCAAACTTCCCCATTTGGACCTTCCTTGTTAGCTTCTTTGGGTTTTTGTTTGTGGGTCTGCATTTTGCCCCACTGCTGGGGTGTGAAACATGCAGCTGGACAGATAAAATGTGGAGGAGCAAGATATAGGTCCACATTCCAGCCTGCCTAGTGAGTGCGTGGAATGAGTGCCTAGTAAAAATTTGGGGTCTGATGTGGCATAAGCATCAAAATAAAAAGTGGTTGTAGTATGGTTATCCTTTAATTTCTTGCTAATATCCAGATACACCTGAATATATATCATACTTGTTTTTCTAGGTCTGGGTTACCTCCCTCAGGATGTTCTTTTCTCCTTCTGTCCACCTGCCTAGAAAGTTCATACTATCATTGTATTTAATATCTAAGTAGAATTCCATTGTGTAAATGAGAACAATTTTCTTTATCCACTCTTTGGTTGGTGGGTATTTAGGTTGTATCCAAGCTATTAAGAATAAAGCTGCTATGAACATAATTGAGCAAGTGTTTTTGTAGTATGGTAATGTTTTAGTATGGATATATTCCCAAGAGTGGTAGGTACACCTGGACCTTGAATTAATAATATTCCCACTTATATGAGAAACTGCGATCTTGATAATTTAAATGGTTGTCTAAGTTTGTACTCTAATGAGCAACACAGAAGCATTGCTTCGCTTCACATTCTTGGTAGGACGAGCCATCAATGACACCATTCTGCCAGGTGTAAGATGGAATCTCAGAGTTATTTTGGTTTGGATTTTCTTAATGACTAAGAATGGTAAACATTTCTTTAAGTACTTCTTGGCCATTAGATATTTCTCTGTTAACGAATTCTCTTTAGACTGCACCTCATTTTTCAACTGGGTTATTTGATTTGTTGCTTTGTTTCTTGAATTCTTTATAAACTATTAGCCCTATGTCAGATATAGATTTTATAAAAATCATTTCCTATTCTGTAGCGTGCCATTTTTTTTTTCTATTTGATGTTGCCCTCTTCTTTATAGAAGTTACCCATTTTCATGAGGCCCCTCTTATCAATTATTGATCTTAGAGATATTGATTAGAGATATAGTTCAGGTCATTGTTTCCTGTGCCAGTGCATACAAGGCTATTTCCCTGTGTCTCTTCTACCAGGTTTACTTTATCTGGTTTTCTTTTGGTGCATGTGATCCACTTAGACTTGAGCTTCATGTAGAAATTGTTATGAATGTATTTACATTCTTATACATGCAGACATCTAGTTATTGCAGCAACATTTGTCTTCTTTGTGAAAACTCAAGTGTCCATATTTGCATGGATTTAATTCTGGGTGTTCAAATTGAAATGTAGTAATTACATATTTAGTTTGATTTCTGAGTTTATCTGAATGGGTGGGTGTTTTTCTCTTGGTTTCTGTTTCTGTTTCCTCTCAGCCTTTTGACATGCAAGTCTTCAGATCCAGTAAGGTGTCTCCACTGTTTTTTGTTTTTGTGTTTGTATTTTATTTTTGCTTTTGTGTGTTTGTGTGTTTGTTCGTTTGTTTGAGTTTTTTGTTTTTTGCTTTTGGGTAGTTATTGTTGTTGTTGTTGTTGTTGTTGTTGTTGTTGTTGTTGTTTTGCCTATGTAGTCTCAGAGATTTGTGCTGCTAAAGTTGCCTCTGTGGTGCCCGGTAAATGGATCCAGGAGATGGAGTGTAGATTTCTTCTATTAACATTTTTTTTAAAAAATTAAAAATAACTACTTTTGTTTGAATTGCTTAGAATAATGAAACAAGGCTAGCTTAGTAAAATAAATTATCATTATTTAAACCAAGAACTCTATAACTAGAATGCAGACTCATACTCTCAGGCATATTGTGTTCATTTAATGTGTTTGTTGTTACAGTATGATGATAGGAGATTATGACATTTAGCATTAGAGAAAGAAACAATAAATAAATACTCTTTAGTGATTAATGGAAGACATTTGTCTAGAATAAGCTATATGCTGACTTTACACCTGGACTCTTTCCTGGAAATCCATTTTCTTTCATTATAATATTTTCCATTAATAGTATGTGCCTCTCTTCTACCATTTGCCAAGATCCTTGGATGAAGCATGTTATAGAGATGTGTCCCTACTGAACATCTTTGTGCATATCATCCTTTTCTTTTATAACTACATCTTTTTAAAAGTCACTAAACAAATTAACAACAATTTATCGAATTATCATTGTTGTTCTAACTGATTCCTCAGACCCATGATTGAAGTAACTCTCAAAGGTATGTAACAGGATAAAGATCTGGAATTGTTCATAGCCATAGAGATTATAATGAGAAAATTCCAGTAACAAATGAAATATATGAATGCTAACTTTGTTTGCATACAAAAAAGAGGACCAAAGCAGTTAAACTTATACATATGAGTATTACTACCATATGGAGCTGATTACAAATTTTGGATGTGGGATAGAAATATAATATTGGAAAGATGGTCTTTGTTCTTGGTGTGGAATGTAAATCACCATGAAGGAACTATTTATAGGTAGAGTTACTCTTGCATGTGACAGTAAGCATGAGACTATGTGGCCACATCTGGATTTATCTAGAACTAAGAAATGAAATTAGAAGATAAATAGATATGAACTAGAGAAAACTCAACACTTTAAGATTCCTCTTCTAGTTACCAGCTTTATCCACCTAGACAGCATATCTTTTGAAAATATGCTATTTTATTATTTGAGAATTTCACACGTATATTATATATTTTAATCATTTAAATACTACTCATTGCCTCACCACGCTCAGATACCCCACACCCCCACATTCCATTGAGCATCTTGTCCTACAGTTTTGCTTTGTTTCTCCTTCAAGCCTATCTATAATACCACTATGGATGGTATTGTCCACCTACCAGAAGATGCACACTTAAAGAACATTGACAGTCCAGACATCCCAACATAAGGATAGTAGCTCATGATATCCTCTCACTCTAAACTAAAATGTGAATTGGCTTGAGTTTGTGCAGGGCCCATGTAGGATACCATAGCTGGTGCAAATACACAGGTGCAGAAACCCTGTCATGTCCAGAAGAAAGAGGCTCACTCACACCTTCCTTCAAATCTGACAATTACAGACTTCTGCCTCTCTTCTGCCATTTCCCATGATCCTTAGATGAAGCATGTTATAAAGATGTCTCCTTACTCACTGACTGAGAATCTCTTTGAGAAAAACTAATAAATAAATAAATAAATAAATAAACAAACAAACAAACAACTAAACAACAGAACAGAACATCAGCAAACAAACTAACAACAACAGCAACAACAAAACTGCTTAAATGCTTTGTAGTTTGACCAGTTGTTAGTTTCTGAGTTTGTCAGCGTGCACTACTCAAAGAAACTCCTCCTATAGGATCGGAGAGTAGAGTCTCTTACTGGTTGAACAACCTCCCCAAATGTTACAAAATTGGTGATCACATTGTCAAACACAAGTGAGCCTGTAGAAAGCACTTGACATACAATCTGTAAAATGGAGAGTGCTATAGGAAGTCATTGAAATTAACACTGAATGCACAAAAATTCTTAACAACGTTTATTCTGTCATTGAGAATTGAAATAAATTACTTCAGGTATGCAGATGTATATGTTAGTCATTTAATCTTTTCAAAATTGTGATTTCAAATGGTGAAGCCTGTTTTATTGTTAAGGTTTCAAATATGTTCACTAGGATATTCTATAAGTTTTATTCTAATTTTGTATGTTTATGGAACCATCAAAAGTATATGAATTTATAAAATCTCACTTATAATTAGATATTTTGTTCAGACAGAACAATAACCAATGTCTGGTTTATTTTTTAAATGGAAAAAAATAGTTTCTGTTAGTTTTTCAGTGTATTCATGTCATCTGAAAGAAAATTATGACTTAATTTAATTTAAGTGTTAGTGATAGAGTTTTACCAGGATAAAAATCTAGAATTAATGCCAAATTTTAAACGTGTACAAGTTAATTGAAACATGTTGTTAAATCTTTGAATAACATGATTTTCATAGTATAGCAAGGATAAAATTTCACAGTAAATAACAGTACACAAAATATAAGTCTTTCCTTAGTATGACATATTTTTTTAAAGGTGGGGCTGAGCAGCATATAGTTCAAATAATTTGTAAATTTTTATTGGCATCTTTTAGAAGATGAAAAATATAGCATTTCACAAAAGGAAAATATGACTAATATTTATCAATTACAGTCAATTAAAGTATTTCTGAAGATAACAAGAAATAAAAGCAATCTTTATAATAGAAAAATGGGTTAAGTATAGTTCTCTTTCAATATGATATTGTGATTTTACCCATCATAGACATAACATGACACCAAATTTCTATGTTCGTCCTACTTGTTGAAATGTGTCATTAGCTCAAAAAAAAGAAAAAGAAAAAAAAAAGAAAAGGAAAGAAAAGAAAAGAAAAGGAAAGGAAAGGAAAGGAAAGGAAAGAAAAGAAAAGAAAAGAAAAGAAAAGAAAAGAAAAGAAAAGAAAAGTAAAGAAAAGAAAAAGAAGGTTGTCCAGTACATTAGTTCATATGATAGTGCCTCCATCTAATGCTAGACAAGGACTCTCAAAACCTGAGAAGACAGAACTCACATGCACAGAAAAGCACTTTGGGTAGCTCCTCATCAGATGACCTTTTAGCTACTTCTATTTATCTTAGAAATATGAAGTAACGTACAGAAATGAATACATGACATAATTCTAGAGATCTCTAGTGAAGTCTAACATTATGATTGTAACTATGAATATTTTAAGTTGTTGTAGTGCTATTCATTACTCAAGTTTTCTTCATTGTGCTTTCCATATACCTCAAACCAATGAAACTCTCTATATAATTACCTGGTATCTTTTGTTGTACAGTATTTACGATATCATCCTTATGTTATATATGAAAATGCTCTGGTTTCTCAGGATAAGATAGATGGCTTATTGCTTTTAAGCACTGAATGCAGATTCCCACAATATCCACAGCAGTTTACAATAATACAAGGAATTTAATAGCCTCTTCTGTCTTCTTGCAGTATCTAACATGCATGCAGTGCACTGATAGTATACAGGCAATGTATGCATACAAACAAGAAACCAAAACCAAACAAATAAACAAACCACTTCTGATTTCTGTCATTTCCAAGTGATTATTGAGCCTCTGATTCTTGTTCCTCAGTACATACTATATGCTGCATTTTCTATTATCTCAAGTAATATACTGCTATTGCTATTTCTACTGTTTTTAAATTTTCATTATAATGAATATTCACTTTATACTAACTAAAATTCACATAATAAATGTAAAATTATGAGATCATGTTGTTATATATGATATTTTCTAAGTTTTATTTAATTAATAAACAAATCAACCATAAGAAAATATCAAAATATTGGTCACAGACATTATACAAATTTCTAGCAGAAGAGCATATGTAGGCACAGGTAAATTCAATATATTTTACCTTAGGAAATAGGAACTTCCAGTTATGATTGGAATAAAAAACACTAGTTTCATTGAATGAATTCTAGTGCTGTTCTTGAGAAAAATGTGCTTAAATAAAATTGCTTTGAGCATTTTTCCCTCCTAGAAAATGTCCTGTAGCTAAACCTCTTACGCACTGGAACAATTCCAGATCTTTTTATTGTGCCTAATAAAATCCTAGAACACTCAACACTAGCACTTTAGAATAGTCTTCACTTCTTTCTTTTGAGGTTTGCAATTTTCCACCTCAAGTTTCTGAGGCTATTAAAAATGAATAAAATCAATGAAAAATTCTATAATGTAGGACTCCCTTGTTGCCCCTCATAAGAGAATGATTTCAAAACCCAAATAAAGTCAAATAAGAATTCAATATAAGTGTATTAATAAAGCAGAAAACTATTAAATGTATATTCTGTCTCTATCTAAATGTGTGAAGGCAGCCAAAATTTAAATATACTCTTATAATGAATAGAAAAAGACAATTTTCAAAACATTTCTGGTGATTTTTGTTTATTTAAATCTGTCAATTATTCACAAAATATATTATTTTTATGTTCCCAATAGTCACCTAAATAATGAATATATAAATCTCTATAAACAAAAGAAAAACATATTTAAACATAAATCCCAATATATAATTATTTTTTCCTAAGTAACTTTTTCTAGACCTTTGCTTCAACAATAAACTATAAGAAAGCTGTTATTCTTATGGTTCTGTGTGATATCTCTCTCTCTTTCTCTCTCTCTCCCTCTCTTTATCTCTCTTTATCGCTCTCACACACGCTTACTATCCACATTAATCCACTACAAATTGATTGTTTAAATATACTTATCAATTATAAAAATTAAAATAAAGATAAGCGAAGGGAGCTATAGTCACATTCTAAGTTCATTTATACATTGATACTTCAAAAGAAGATTACTGGAATTTATAAGTTTCATCATAAACAAAGCTCATATGCCATTTTATGGTATCTGAATATATATTATCTATTTTTTAAAAGTTGCTGAATAGATATATTTTATAAATATCATAAATATTTTCTTATATTTATTACTTTATTGTCAGAAATTCACTTGTATTATTTCCTATAATTTTAAAAAGCATCATTGTTTTCCATATTTCACTTCAGGTATGAAACATGTATCTTTTTTGTTGAAATAGATTTTCTGCCAGCACAATAATTTCATTAATTACTTGGGAATTTCATACTATGCACTCTATCATATTCTGTCCCATTCCTTTGAGGTCTACCCTTTCACCCTTGTGTCTTCCCCTCACACTACCCCCAAATGAAAGAAAAAAACAATCAAGTTTGATTTGTGTTGCCCATATTCATTGGAGCTTGGTCAAACTTCCAGTGGCCAACATCTTAAAGAAACTTATCATTTCCCCTATTCATCTCCCGTGAGAAGACATTAACTGTGAAGAGCTATACTTTTGAATCTTTATCACAATATTAAAGGACCTCTTCAATAACTTTGTGTATGGACTGTTTCTGTTTCTTTCTTTTGAGACTAGGGCAAGTGGGAGGGGAACATTGTCACAGAAGCCTTTTAATGTTTCTCATTTTCATTTATGACTCTGCAGTATACAACTGCAAAAGAACCTTCCTTTTGCCCATAGTAGCTGACAGCAGTCCAGATCATGGACTTAGTTGGTTTCAGGTAGCAGCAAGGATCACAGACATAAACACGCCCTCCAGTGGCAGCTATGACCCAAAAGGATGAGGTAGCAGGATGGTGTCTGGAGCCTGCTAGTGAACATAGGACAAGCCCAAGGCAGCAAAAACATGTTCCATTGTCTGTTACAGATATACATGAAAAGACCATATAAAAACATCTTCCCGCAGGGCAGTGGTGGCGCAGACGTTTAATCCCAGCACTTGGGAGGCAGAGGCAGGCAGATTTCTGAGTTCGAAGGCAGCCTGGTCTACGGAGTGAGTTCCAGGACAGCCAGAGCTACACAGCGAAACCCTGTCTCAAAAAAACAAAAGAAAACAAAACAACAACAAAAAAATTTTAAAAAATCTTCCCTTAAGACCTGCTCCTTTTTTAGTCATTTCAGAGATGTTGTGTGCCCTGCAGGATCATCCTCTACATTCCTGAAAAATCTCTAAGTTTCTCTCAGGTTCCTCAGATAGGCTCTGTGGCCAGTATACTCGCAGATCCAGGTGTCTTGAATAAAAAAAAAAAAAAAATTAAAAATTAAATTAAAAAAAAACCTTTTATAATTTTAATGCATTTCATTATGTTTCAAAAATTGCAAACATAGTTTGATAACTTATATTTAACTATCCCTTCTAATTTGTCACATGAATCTTAGTATCCATTCAAATTATCATAATCATATACAAGAATGTATTTTAAAAGTTGAAAATAATATCCCAAGGTTGTTTGTGTTCCTCTAGCAACACAATCTATTCCATCAGGTTATAAAATAAGCAAAATATAGTTTCCATTAAGGAAAACCTAAGCACAAATTTTCATGTGCAATCCCTCTATTTCATAGTATGAGAAATATCTCCTGTGCCTCTGCAGTGAAATGCTAATGAATGATAGTTGCCTGAAGCTCTGTGTTGACCAGGTCAGCAAGAAGGAAGGGGGGGGGGGGTAGAATCTTATTTTAAAACACTACTGGTAGCTACAATAACTTGTTCAGAATGAGGAAAGGATTATTCATAGAAAGATAATTTAGCCTTGTTAAAATAGCAAAATAAAAGAAGTCTTGATTCAAGTCTTTGATGATAAAAGCATCTTCTCCCTACAGTGGAGATATTTAGATTAATAAGAATTAAATCCCCTATAAAAAGTAGAATTTTGCACATGCTTTTTAATACCTTTTAAAACACTATAGGTGTTTAGTAAGAGGCAAGACTGTATGGAGAACAACGTGTAAGGGTGGAGAGGTTGTTCTTCTGTTCTGACCATCTGGGTCCTGAGACTTTCAAAAGGGTGGTTGAGTGACAGCTTTCAATTCGAAGTCATTTCTGCTGTGCTGTAATTATGCTCTTTTGCTGTCAAACATTCAGTAGTGATTTGTCACCTACACCAGTCATTTTCAGAGATGCTCCAGGCCATGCAGGACTTAATACACAGGGCCAGAGTTTTAACTGTTAGTTACAGTGTGGAGAGAGGCTTAGCATCGTCTTTTAGGTAGGAAATGCAGTTCTTATAAGTATGAAAAAGATGGTTGCATTGACTTCCTTAGAGTCAATAAATGCTTTCCGTATACATATGACAAAGTATAAGGAGGGGAAATCATCTAACAACATGAGACATTTTTTATGGGTTTTTATATTTTGCAAAAACTGATAAGGATGTAATTTTATATCAGTGAAGAATCACTTTTTCCTATGCTTCATGTATTTGTAGAAAAAAGTTTCGTGATTGAAAGAACTTTAGCAAAATGCATTGCTTGTATATGATAAGTCAAACAATGAATTTATTTATTTATTTTTATTAGAGAAATTCTTCATTTACATTTTAAGTGTTATCCCAAAAGTCCCCTATACCGCCCCCCCGCCCTGCTCTTTTACCCACCCCCTCCCACTATTTGGCCCTGGCATTCCCCTGTACTGGGGCATATAAACACAAACAATGAATTTATAATGAAATTGAAAGCATGCATAGGTCTCCTCATAATAAAAAAGAACATGGGCCGAGCGTGTGGTGGCACATGCCTTTAATTCCAGCACTTGGAAGGCAGAGAAATCCTTTCTAAAAAAAAAAAAAAAAAAAAAAAAAAAGAACACAGACATACTAAAAATGTATGTCTTGAATTTTATTTCAGTTAATTAATTAATTAATTAATTAAAAATTTGCCTTTTGAGATAGGATTTTTCTGTGTAGCTCTGAAACTCACTCTGATGATTACAATTTGCCTAGTACTCAGAGATCTGATTGGCCTTATTTTTCTATTGCTGAGATTATAGGCATATATACCATCACCACCCAGCATTAAAAAAACTGAAAATATGTCACATTTTAAGAGCTATTTCATGTAAGCAAAACAGTACATTGCTACAAACCAGGTTCAAGACAGTATTAGTGAGTGTAAAACCCTTTCAGTTTAATTTTCAGAAAACTAATCACTTGAAAATATTTTATGTGTTGAAATGACATGGATTTTATTATGTAATTACTGGGCATGGCAGGGAGAAGTCCTTTGAGCACCTTCATGATTCTCATGTGTGCAATGGAGTGTAGCTCTACAGGGAATCACCAACGAGCTACCAATACGCATTTCTTTTCATCTTTTCTCTGGAAAAGCTGTGTGTTTTTCTTTGGAAAATATTTAGAGATTTTAAGAGTGTTTGTTTGACAGCATGAATCATTTCAATAATAATGCTCAATGATAGATGACTAGGATCACTATAATCCGAATTGTAAAAGTGACTTAAAGTATCCACTTATAAATTGGAGAGCTATTTCATAAAATAAAGAGCTGGGATTACTGGAATAATGACATCTAAATTTCTCTCTCTCTCTCTATTTCTCTCTCTCTATCTCTCAATAGATAGATAGATAGATAGATAGATAGATAGATAGATAGATAGATAGATAGATAGGATGGATAAATATTTGTTATTTTACAAAATAAACTGGGATGCTTAAGGTGCTTTCACTATTATTTCTAACAGCACAATTGTGATTGATGTTTAAACTGTAATAGTAATTACCACACAATGTCTGCAGCCCAGTCAGACCTGCCATAACACACATGGCCATACCTCATTGGTCCCTGTAGCAGGGCAAGAAGGCAAGAACCTCATACACTCCTCTTCTGGCTTTTTTTCCAACTTCTGGGTTTCCCTGTACCACTGCCGGTACTTATAATACCACATTAATTTTATTACACTGAGCAAAGAGTAAATTCATCTGTCCCCGGATTCTCCATGTCCAAGATAACAAGCAAAAGAAAGGTTTCTGCTCTGAGGGAGAGCAGAAAACCTTCAAACTCTAACCTGGGAAGTTTTTGTATGTCTGAGGAGACCAGATTTTCTGCTAAGTTCAGTATTTCACAAAAAGCATCACTGAATGGGCAGAGATAACATAGTGCACACCTTAACACTGAAACCATTTCCTATATGAGGATTACTATTATTTCTAACAGCACAATTGTGATTGATGTTTAAACTTCAATAATAATTACTACCATATGCTTTTTAGTCAACAAATCAAACTATTTAAGTGAAGGGTTTCATCTCTTTTTTACTTTATTTTATTATTTATTTATTATTTTGCAAAATTATACCTAACTCATAGAGAGAGAATGGAAGGTTAAACGGAATGTATTCCCTAATGATATGTACAAATGACAGATAAACTAATATTTGGAGCCATAGTTAGCCAAGGAGGGGAGGAAACCTTATGAAATTCAAAACAATCTTTCCTGCCTATACCACAAATAGCCTATACCAAAAATATCCTTTGAAACAGAAAGATCATAAGGTTAGTAACTCTAATTCAAATCTGAAGATTATGGGAAGTAAAGCTGAAAAAAAATAATTTAAAGGTTCTAACTTGCATCCACGTTTTCAATGAAGATAATTTTCAGGATTGATTTTTGTTTTTAAATGGCTAATCAATAAATAGAGAAATTAGCATGAGGAAAATTGCACGCATAGCTACAAATTTTCTTTTATGGGGAAAAGGTAAACTATGTATTTAGAATTAAGTATTATTTATACTTCATTGTGTTTTCCATGTGTGCTTAAATGTGTTTGAAATCATTTCGCCATCTCTTTGAACCACCGATAGCCAGACTAAACCCAAAGCAGATGATACAGTCATATTCTTTATTAGCAAACTAACAGACAGAAATTCATGAGTAAAAGCAGGAAAAGCAATGAGGCACCACAAAGCAGATCTGTGTGCAGCAGACAACAGTGGGGGGTGGAGGAATGGGCAATGTGAGAGAGAAGACCAACGCCAACTGTTAATGTCTGCTGACAGGCAAACATTAATGGTTTAGAGCAATAAAATTTTAAGACAAGCTCTCCCTTTTAAAGTTATCGATTTTCATATTTTCATATTTTTATTGCATGACAAAAGACATCAAAATTATATTGCTGGCACTTACACCATTTAAATATCCACACCTTTTCTGAAAGGAAATAAGAAACTAATGATAGACTTAATTCCATTTAGTGCTCAAGTCATTCTTCAAACAAAATTAAAGTGAATAAAGTGAATATGAGTGTTGCTTCAGTGGTATAAGACCACATCTTTTGAGAGTGACCTTAATGCATCCATGCATTTTGCTGCATGCTTTACATGTTACTTCCTGAAAACCTAAGAATTTGTGTAAAGTCTCTTAGAATACTTTCTGGAAATTATATTTTTGTTTGTTTCTTTAAGATTATTGGACTTGAATTTCAATAGCTACAGATATTTCACCATATAGAGTTTTTAGAAACATTACCAATAACAAACATAAAAAAATACAAACTTCATGGGACTTTATTAGGTACTACCATTAGGTATATGTAGCACTAGACACACACAGGACAGAAACATAAATATTTTCTATAAAACTTGGCAATCAATGTCGTTATGTGCAAGCTGTTCAGATATTTAAAGAAATGTCATTGATATATATAGACCCCATATAATTTATTATTTTATTTTAGACACAACTGTTGATAATGATGTAAAATATGTACATCCTATAAGCATGTAAACAATATGAATATGCTTATACATCTCTTTCATTCACTAACATTATCACAGACTTTTTTCAGTTATCTAACAATGTGTTCTACAATAGCAGCAACATAGAAGATATAGTTGATTATAATTGCAGAATTACATATTATATATTTTAATATATATTACAAATCTGTATAGAATAATATATTATATTTCCATATTATAATATATAATAAATATGTAGAATAAAATATAACATATCATATATTTATATTTAGTTGCATATATAAAGACTACATAAGCGATAGAATTGTCATTTAGTAGAGAAAATATATTAGAGAAAATATATTAGAAAATTATTAGTATTATTAGTAATTATTTTTTACAGACATTTCAATTCTGTTAAAAACTGTTCAAAAATCTATTATTTTTTTCCTAATATGTATTTTTATAAAATCATTTAAGGGTACAAACCAAAATAAAAAAAAAATGTGGATTTCAAGACTACTAAAAATTTCCAATTTTTCTTCATAATATTTGTCTCTCTATATTTTTATTGAACATAAACATTTTATTCTCCTTCATATTCTTAATGTTTCACATAAAACACCTATACTCATGAAAATAATTTTAACCTTCTTATATATTGGAATTGTACCGAATAATTGCCAAGACTAAAAGTTACCATTCCACTTATAATGGAGGGCCTCTACTGTGTCTAGAAGTAATTTGTCTAGATTGAAATGCTTAGCACTTTCTGAAAAACCCTTTTGATGAGTATATTGGCAATCTCAGGACATTTCAAATTAAGTCAGTGTGAGATAGGAACTTTTACTTTCTCCTCTATACCTGTCAGAACACATTTAGAATGTGTTATATTCTGTACAATACCTATCCTCAGAAACCTCTCACCCTGGAGGAAAACAATAGTCTCAGAGAAGAGTATTGCATTCGCCAGCCATTTGACCCGACAGTCTCCCCTATAAAGTGCATACAAAAATAACTGACTTGCCCTTCTCACAGAGTCTCTATGAACACCAAACAAGATATCTACTCCCTGTAGCCAGTGGATATTTAGAAAAGAAAGCTGCCTTGCAGTGAAAGTTAACTTTGCAGGGATATATGTCTCCTGTGATATTACCAGAAGTCAAAGCCTTTCTTCCTACTTAGTATTTTATCTGTATCTTACTAATTAGAACCTTAATTGTTCTAGGATATATTGCTACTTTTTAGGAAATGTTGATATAGTTGCTACTTCAAAGAATATTAATCAGAAAATAGTCACAGTAATTTATAATAAAATATTAGAAGATGAATGTATATGGTTGAAGTATATATGAAAATATCTATGCATTTAAATAATATAGGAATTTTCTTTTGAATTATTTTCTGTAAAGAAAACAAATCAGGTTACGATGTATGTCTGATAACTCTCACATCTTACCCTACAGGTTAGTAAAGATTTTATATTTCTACAGGAAACAAGCCAAGTTAAGCAAGTGACTATTGAATTTCTGTCATGAAAACCATTTACACAGTCATACCCTTATTGGCTTAATGTGAAATTGCAAATAACTATCCTTTGTAACACTCAGGTTATCATAAACTACAGTTTTCCTTTGCAAGTATTCATGCCGTTGCCACCTTGGCAATGCACAAATGTCAGAGGCTTTGGAAATGTGTAGCTGAAAAACTCATGCTGACCTTCCAATGTACAGTGAATTGCAGGCACTTCTAAAATATTCTAAGAATGCTTTGCATGCCAATGTCTTTGAAATGCTTATAATCCTAAGAACTCAATGAATTTTCCTGTTTCTTTGATGTTATTTCCTTGTGCCTTATGTAATAGAATTATCACAGTCATTAATAAATTGAAAGTAATATTTCTCCTTGACACATCCACAAGCAAATTTCAGGTCCCATTTTTGTACCATTTCAAAAGACTTTCAGCATATGTAGGTATATCGAAAAGATGGGGAAAAAACTATATGAATACAGACTTTTTTATTTTACTTTTAATGAGTGACTGTCAGCTACTTAATGCATTAAAGGATTATCTCTCATGGGTGTTAAAAAATTTCTGTTAATTTGGTTTCATTCCCAAGAAAGATTATTTCCACATGAGATGTACAAATTTTATCCTCACCTTGCATGAAATTAGAGTTACCACTAGGGATGGGTGAGCTTTACTCTAAAGAAAATTAGCTTCATTAAAACTAAGCTTTCTTCCAAAAAAAGCAATAAAAACTTACATAGTTTCTGAATGACTAGGCAAGTAAGTTCAGATAGTAATGCTTTTTTTTTTTTTTTTTTTTTTTTTTTTTTTTTTTTTTTTTTTTTTTTTTTTTTTTTTTTTTGTAATATACTTTCCAGTTTGGGCCAGTCACAAGTATTAGATCCATCTGTAAACTGAACAAAGGCAGTGCCTCTCTCTAACACACCTCAGTAAAAACAGTATTACATAGTTAAACTGCTGGGTAAGTAGAAGACAAACATACTAGGTTACTAAGACAGAAAATATAAAGCATGAAGGATTTGTAGTATAAATAAAGAACTTTGCAAGGGTGGTGAATGAGCTTTTAAGGAGAAAATAAGGAATGAAAAGGCACAGTTAGACTACTTCTGCTGTCAGCTTTACATGGCCATCTGTAATTTTTTAACTAGGGCTGAAAATTCTCCCTCCATACTAGTATGTCTATGGCTGCCATCCTGGAAGAGGTCATGCTTAGGCATGTGTGTTTCTTAGACTTCATGGATGAAGTTTCTTTGTCATTTCTAGGAAACCCCCACCTCACAGCAACTTTCCAAACCTTTGCAATCCTTTCTAATCTTATAATCTTTTTTAGGTTTGTCTTTGTCAATGTCCTATGATCATTAGATGAGTTGGTTGGTTGTGGCTTCCTCAACTCTGCAATTCCATCAGTGTGGGATTTGTGGTAATTGTCTCACCTGTTGCAAGATATTTCCTTGATAAAAGATAAGAATGAAACTTATCTATAACTCTAAGAATAAATAATTGTAACATAGTTAGGGATTGTGGGAGTTCAGTAAAATTGTGGTTATAGTTTCTCTTCCAGAATCCCTGACTTCAGGAGCCCTGAGTAGTTGGCTAAGGTTTCAGTACCTGTCACATTCTTCATCTTGTTGCTGCATCATAAGTCCAATTAGAGAGGTATTATTTACTATCAAGTTATTCATGCATCTACTTAACATTTACAATTACCATGCTATGTTGGCCATTGTTATGATTCATAGATACCATAGCTGGATAGGATTATTTATTGCTTTTCTCCTTTGGAAGCTTAAACAGTACCTTATGGTATCATTAAAAAATGTGGTTCTCAATGAGGATGCTTTCAGGTTAGCTACAACTCGGGTCCTCTGGGTCCTATGTCAGGAGTAGACAGTGTCTTAAGCAATATTCATCTCCACAGAAGAGCACAACAATGGTTATCTAATACAAATTGTCAGATGTGAAATAAGACATACTCTTGGGACTGAGTCAGATGTGTGTGCTTGGGCATGCACAGTTAAAATATGAAAGGCCATAGATTCAAAAGAGAGCAATAGGACATACCTGGGAGGGGAGGAGGAGGAAGACAAATGGAAAGAATATGTAACTATAGCATAATTCAAATAAATGTAAAATAACAAAAAGTCACTTTAGCAATATAGAACAGGAACTTAATGCTGAACTCTTTGTATTGGTTTACCATATAGTAGTTCTTTAGTACTTCTGAGATTCAGCCATAATAGAAATCCATGTAGACACAGGAAAAGATACCTACGAAAATCCAGAAAGGACAGATGTAGAGTATCAGGAGATAGCGGGGTGGGTAAGATGGCAGGTAATATGGAAGAATTGAAGTACACAGGAAGAAAATGTTAAGAAGGTGGACAAAAACTTACTAGGATTCAACATCCCACATGAACTACAGGCATTCTAAAGAATGATAAAAACAGGAGAAAGAGTCTTCCCTAAAGAACAGACCCGTTGGTTATAAAATATACAATGGTCATCACTGAAAATATGCATACAAATAACATTATATTGAATATATATCATGTGTTCATATCCTTAGGAATATATACAAATATACTTATATATGAATGTAATAATAATAATAATAATAATAATAATAATAATAATAATAAACAGGAAGCCATGAATATGAAATTTAACAAGAAGAAATATGGAAGGTTGTGGTGGGGGAGAGGAGAATTATATAATTATTCTCTCAAATAAAATAAGTATTCTTTTCCATTGATGGACTTGTAAATCTTGTTGTATCCCATAGATAATTAGATCCTAATATTTATTGAAAACAACTCTTGTAAATAAGATTTTTTTCTCACTTTGATTGAGCACTGTTAGGCAAAGCATCATGGCCCAGCGACTAAAATCTCTCTAGCATGCTGTAGCTGTGGAAGCATGAACTGTTGCAGCAGATTCCAAGCAGAGCAAGCAGAGGCAATGACAGATTCTATGCATGCTGCATTGTTTGTAAAACAAAGGTGGGTGGAGAGAGAGGTGGGAACTCATCAAAGTAGTATGGAACAGAACAAACTATTCTTTAGGTAACATTGGCACTTCATGAAAATGGACAACTATCAATGTGTCAACTGTAGAGGGCAAGTATATAGGGAAAAAAGCTAAGCAAGGTAAGATAATAGTTAATATATTTGTATTTGTTTCTCCTAAAGTCTCATTCAATATATGAATTCTTCATATACTTTCAGTCTCAAGATTATGAAATTGAATTGTATTCTATTCTCCAAAATGACTGTCTATGTGTTATATGGCATTTTTATTGTCTCTAAAAGAAAACTATGTTGAAGAATATAAAATTTAATATAGATTAACAGTCTTACGAGGTATATATGATAAGGGTAACTAAATCCACACATTAATGCAATTGATTCAGAGGGCTGTACTATAGTATGTAAAATATCAACTCTTTACCACAATTATAGCTTCTTGATTATGTGAATGTCTGTGAAGACACGCATATTTGAAATATATCTTTATTTTGGATGACATGGAAGACAGTCTCCTTCTGTATCTTTTAAATACTCTGCATTTAGAAATCACTAGAAAAGAAAGGAAGAAAAGAAAGAAAGAAAGAAAGAAAGAAAGAAAGAAAGAGAGAAAGAAAGAAAAAAAAGAAAGAAAGAAAGAAAGAGAAAGAAAAAGAAAGAAAGAAAGAGAGAGAGAAAGAAAGAAAGAAAGAAAGAGAGTGAAAGAAAGAAAGAAAGAAAGAAAGAAAGAAAGAAAAAGAGAAAACAAGCAAGCAAGAATGAATCACAGAATAAGCTCTTTTGATTCACAAGTCCCATTTTTTTTTTTGATTTTTTTTTTTTTGAGACAGGGTTTCTCTGTATAGCCCTGGCTGTCCTGGAACTCACTCTGTAGACCAGGCTGGCCTCGAACTCAGAAATCCGCATGCCTCTGCCTCCCAAGTGCTGGGATTAGAGACGTGCGCCACCACGCCCAGCAACAAGTCCCATTTTTTAGGACCCTTGTTCTCATGCCTGCAAATATGTATTGAGATCATAACTATACAAGAATGAAAAAGAGAAATGTAGGTCAATTCCTGGTCAAGAGCATATCTTTCATAATGATTGAGTGACAAAATGCTTCTTTTAGAAGATATGTGAGTGTATATTTGCATATTATCTTGATTAAGAAGTAAAATAACAGACACAGTCCCCTTGGTCTTAAAAACTTTATATGCCCCAGTACAGTGGAACACCAGGGCCAAGAAGTGGGAGTGGGCAGGTAGGGGAGTGGGGGGGCAGGGGGTATAGGGAACTTTTGCGATAGCATTTGAAATGTAAATAAAGAAAATATCTTTAAAAAAAAAGAAGAAGAAAAAAGAAAGAAAGAAAAAAAAAACATTTTACAAAACTTGAGAAACCTGAGACTGGGCTTATATTCCTAATTTAAGTCACAGTCCAGTGTTTTATACCTGAAGGAAATGACGAAGAAAAACTTTAATCAATGACTGATTGAGTACCATGTTATTTTATTCACGAAATAACCACCTTTGATATGAACTCAATTTTAATTAATTTATTTATTGTTTATTAACAGTGAATGAATGAATTAATTTTTCATCCCTATCAAGGTTCACCATCCCTGCTTTCCTCCTTGTCCCTGCTAAACACTTTCCCTCTCCCCCTCTCTCAATCCAACCCTCCTTTATTTCTCTTCAGAAAGGGGCAGGTCTCCCATGTATATGACCAGCCATGGCATATCTTCTTGGGAGGAAGTGCATCCCCAGGAGTCAGACAGTTTCCAGGAGTGGAGAAAAGGATCAGGAAGGGAGCATAATGGGTGATCAGTCAGGGATAATGGCCAGGAAACTCTTGCATTTGTGAAAGACTAGCAACCAGGATATTACTTTACACAGATTCAGCAAAAGACACATTATTCTTTCAGAGAAACCCTGTCTCAAAAAACCAAAAAAAAAAAAAAAAAAAGAAAGAAAGAAATAATGGATCTTCCTTCTGAGTCCAGAGGAGGCTGATGGGGGTTCTGGAGTGCTCTCCACACTGTAGGACCTTCCAGTCACCTGGGGATCAGGGAAGCTGGCATGTATTCCAGCTCCCCCCCACACCCCCCACACCATCTTCCTTCTGAGCCCAGCTGCTCTCCACACTACAAGACCTCCGGATCACCTCAGGAACACAGCCAGTAGGCAGAGTTGAGACCCAGACCCCTGGGCACATTCCTTCCCAGAGGAGAGTTGGCCTTCAGGAATGGTTCTGACCCCAGAACTCAGAGGGTGGATCAGAGCTCCAGACTGATGGATACTTGCCCTGCAAGAGAAGAGCTTGCCTGCAGAGAGTTCTCTGAACACTGCAACTCAGGTGAGAGTTGGACTCCCAGGAGTGCTGACACAGGCTAACAAAATCACAGGAGGATCAAGCTCCAATCAGAGACAGGTTGAACATTAACATTAGAGATTTCCAGATGGCAAAAGGCAAATGTAAGAATCTTACTAACAGAAAACAAGAACACTGGGCAACATCAGAACCCAGTACACAAACCACAATGAGTCCTGGAAGCCCCAACACACCAGAAAAATAAGATGTGGATTTAAAATCATATCTCATAATGATGGTAAAAGACTTAAAGAAGGACATTAATGAGTCTCTTAAAGAAATGCAGGAGAACAGTAAACAGATAGAAGCCCTTAAAGAGCGAGTACAAAAATTCCACAAGGAATTACAGGAAAATACTACTAAACAAGGAGATGCCCTTAAAGAGGGAACACAAAAATCCCTCAAGATTTCACAGGAGAACACTGCTAAACAGGTAGAAGGCCTTAAAGAACTACAGGCAAAAACGGTTAAACAGGCAGAAGAAACACAAAAATTCCTTAAAGAATTACAGGAAAACACAACCAAATAGGTGATGGATTTGAACAAAACCATCCAAGATCGAAAAATGGAAGTAGAAACAATTAAAAACTCAAAGGGAGACAACTCTGGAGATAGAAACCCTAGGAAAGAAATCAGGAACCATAGATGTGAGCATCAGCAACAGAATACAAGAGATTGAAGAGAGAATCTCAGGTGCAGAAGATTACATAGAGAACATGGACACAACAATCAAAGAAAATGCAAAACTATCCTAACTCAAAACATCCAGGAAATCCAGGATACAATGATCCAGGATACCACTAAGATCAGGTACTAGACAAGGCTGCCCACTTTCTCCCTACCTACTCAATATAGTACTTGAAGTCCTAGCCAGAGCAATTCAACAACAAAAGGTGATCAAGGGGATACAAATTGGAAAGAAAGAAGTTAAAATATCACTTTTTGCAGATGATATGATAGTATATATAAGTGACCCTGAATATTCCACCAGAGAACTCCTAAACCTGATAAACAGCTTCAGCTCAGTAGCTGGATATAAAATTAACTCAAACAAAGCAGTGACCTTTCTATAAACAAAGGATAAACAGGATGAGAAAGAAATTAGGGAAACAATACTCTTCATAATAGTCAAAAATAATATAAAATACCTTGGTGTGAATTTAACGAAGGAAGTGAAAGATCTGTATGAAGAAAGAAATTGAAGAAGATCTCAAAAGATGGAAAGATCTTCCATGCCCATGGATTGGCAGAATTAATATAGTCAAAATGGTTATCCTGCTGAAAGCAATCTACAGATTCAATGCAATCCCCATCAAAATTCCAACTCAATTCTTCACTGAGTTATAAAGGGCAATTTGCAAATTCATCTGGAATAATAAAATACCTAGGATAGCAAAAATTATTCTCAACAATAAAAGAACCTCTGGTGGAATCACCATCCCTGACCTCAAGCTGTACTACAGAGCAATTGTGATAAAAACTGCATGGTACTGGTACAGCGACAGACAGGTAGACCAATGGAATAGAATTGAAGATCCAGAAATGAATCTACACAACTATGGTCACTTGATCTTTGACAAGGGAGCTAATACCATCCAGTGGAAAAAAGAGAGCATATTCACCAAATGGTGCTGGCACACAGGAGATTATCATTAGAAGAATGCAAATTGATCCATTCTTCTCTCTTTGCACAAAGCTCAAGTCTATGTGGATCAAAGACCTCCACATAAAACCAGAGACACTTAAATTTATAGAGGAGAAAGTGGGAAAAATCCTCAAAGATATGGGCAGTGGGAAAAAATTCCTAAACAGGACATCAATGGCTTGTACTGTAAGATCAAGAATTGACAAGTGAGACCTCATGAAACTGTAAAGCTTCTGTAAGACAAAAGACACTGTCAATAAGATAAAAAGACCACCAATAGATTGGGAATTCCTAAACAGGACATCAATGGCTTGTACTGTAAGATCAAGAATTGACAAGTGAGACCTCATGAAACTGTAAAGCTTCTGTAAGACAAAAGACACTGTCAATAAGATAAAAAGACCACCAATAGATTGGGAAAGTATCTTTACCAATCCTAAATCTGATAAGGGACTAATATCCAATATATACAAAGTGATCAAGAAACTGGACTCCAGAAATTCAAATAACCACATTAAAAATGTGGTACAGCGCTAAACAAAGAATTCTCACTTCAGAAGTACTGAAGTGCTGAGAAGCACTTGAAAAAAAGCTCAACATCCTTAATAATCAGGGAAATGCAAATCAAAACAACCTTGAGATTCCACCTCACTCCAGTCAGAATGGCTAAGATAAAAAATTCTGGTGACAGCAGATGCTGGTGAGGATGTAGAGAAAGAGGAATACTCCTCCATTGCTGGTTGGATTGCAAGCTGGTACCACCACTCTGGAAGTCAGTCTGGTGGTTCCTCAGAAAATTGGACATAGTACTACCAGAAGATCCAACAATAACTCTCCTGGGCATATACCCAGAAGATGTTCCAACTGTGGACACCTGTTCTACTATGTTCATAGCAGCCTTATTTATAATAGCCAGAAGCTGGAAAGAACCCAGATGTCCCTCAACAGAGAAATGGATGCAGAAAATGTGGTACATTTACACAATCAAATACTACTTTGCTATTGAAAACAATGAATTTATGAAATTCTTGAGCAAATGGATGTATCTGGAGGATATTCTTATTGAGGTTTCCCATTCACAAAAGAAGTCACTAGGTATGCACTCACTGATAAGTGCATATTAGCACAGAATGTTATAATACCCAAGATATAATTTGCAAAACACAAGAAAATCAAGATGGAAGACCCACGTGTGGATACTTCATTCTTTTTTGTAATAGAGAACAAATAAAACCATGAAATGAGTTACAGAGACACAACTTGGAGCTAAGACAAAAGGATGTACTATCCAGAGACTACCCCTCCAGGGGATCCATCCCATAATCAGTCACCAAACCCAGTCACTATTGCATATGACAGCATCTGATATAACTGTCTCAAACGAGGCTATGCCAGTGCCTGGCAAATATAGAAGTGGATGCTCACAGTCATTTATATGATAGTACTGGGTCCCCAAAGGAGAAGCCGGAGAAGGTACCCCAGGAGCTGAAGGGATCTGAAACCCTATAAGAGGAACAACAATATGAAGTAACCAGAGCCCCTAGAGCTCATGTCTCTAGCTGCATATGTAGCAGAAGATGGCATAGTCAGCCATCATCTGGAAAAGAGGCCCTTGCTATTGCATACTTTATATGCTCCAATACAGGGGAATGCCTGGGCTAAGAAGTGGGAGTATGTGGGTAAGGGAGAAGGGCAGGTAGAGTGTATAGTGAACTTTCGGGATAGCATTTGAAATGTAAAATAAGAAAATATCTAATACAAATTTAAAAAAGAAATAATGATTATATCATTTTTGTCTCTGGACAAGTGTTACAAGTACAGAGAAAAAAAGATATTATCAGTCTCAAATCAATTTAGGCTTTGTAAGCATTTATGACATATGCATTCTATTCTTCAGGAATGAGAAACATTAAACAGAAAATTATTTGAGTCAGTCTAGATGAGTTCCCAAGCTTTGATCAATGCTCACTCATTGAAATGTAACTTGTGAGTTGTAGAGAGCCACAATGAGCCTTGGCAGCATTCGCCATTATAAGATGGCGCTGACATCTGCTGGTCTCCTCAAGTAAAGAAGTTTAAGAGCGCATGTGCAGTTAGTGAGCGCGCACCAAGTCACAACCCACCCCAGGGTGTAATATGGGGTGATGAGTGAGCAGCCAATCAGGAATGAACACAACTCTTCAGGGTGTATATAAGCAGTGCCTTCTCAGGGCTCGGGGTCTTCCTCTTTTCAATGCAATAAACGCTTTGCTGCAGAAGGATCCTGTGTCCTGTGTGCGTTATTGCTGGTGAGACAAAGCGCAGGGCAGTGAGTTAGTCTAGTTTAAAAGCTTGAAAGCTCTCAGTCTGAAGGCTGATCTATCTATTCTTTTATTTTCTCCTTATATATTAGTTAAAAGATCTCACAGTAAGTTTATATGAGAGTCTTCTTATGATTGGTACATTTTATATTACTTTCATATTAATGTATAGACATGCATGCAAACATGCACACATACACACTGTTTTCATAAAACTGACTTTGTTATTACGTTTTTCTGGAGGCAATATCCAGGAGACTACATACAGGAGGAAGCCTGTAATCTGCTCTGAAGCAAAGTCTATTGTTTTTGAGCTGGTTTAGGGGCAGGTGTGATAAGAGAACTCTGGGGCTGTCCAACTTTTTTGTGCTTTTCACAGTATCCATGGCAAGGAAGACTCTAGGTAGGGTCAGATATGGTTAATGAAAAATATACCTTACAAATGCACAATGGAGAAATCAAAAATCCAATGTGAAAGAAGGCACAGTGGCAATTAGGGTCAGCTCCGCTGGATGGTGTCAAGCAGCTGTGCTGGCTTCATGGCTTTCATGTTTTATCATTGTCATGGCTGTGCCACATGTCAAGTTACAGTAAGACTAGGCACCTCCTCTACTATTAAGAATAGCTGAAAGAACCCAATAGTACCAAAGGGTCCCAAAAGCAGGCAATAGAGTCACAGACAGTCCATGCTCCCACCTATAGAAGTCTCACAAGAAGACAATGCTACACAACTATAACATATAAGCAGAGGGCCTAGGCGAGTTTCTTGCAGGCTTTCAGTCTCTGTGAGCCCCTATGAACCCAGGTCAATTGATTCTGTAGGATTTTGTGTAATGTCTTTGACCTCTCCTTCTTATTTAATCCTGCCTCACCCCTTTTTGAAGGATTGCCTGTGGGAATTTGCATCTGTTTCCATCAGTTGCTGAGTGAAGCCTCTTTGATGACCACTGGGCCAGGCAGCAATCCAGGGGTACAGCAGATTAGGATTAGGAGACCTTTCATTGACTTTTTTTCCACTCCTTTTGGTTCTATTTTTAGGGCTTTGGGTCCTGGCTCTTCAGGGACTGTCAGGGGTGGCGTCTTTCATGTCAAGGATCTCAAGCTAGAGCAGTCATTAGATGCCTATTCCCACAATTTCTGTGCCATACATACACCAGCACATCTAGTAGGTAGGAACAATTGTAGGTCAAATGTTTTTGGCTGGGTTAGTGTTCTAATCCTTTCAGTGGACATCTTACCTACTATATTGCTGGTAGGGGGCTGGTTTAATTTCCATATCTCCCATTGCTAGGAGTGTTAGCTCATATCACTCTTATAGATTCCTAGGATTTTCCATTAGCCTAAGTTTCTAGATTGTCCCATACATTCACCCCGCCCCCAGTTCCATTTGTCTCTTCCAGTAGTCTCTACACCCATCATCCCCAAGCCTCATTCCTCCTCATTCCCATTCTCCCTTCAAGACCCTGTCCACCATCCGCCAATGTGGCCCATTCTATTTCCCTTCGATGTGAGATTCATGTATATTCCTCCTACCCCAATGCCGCCTTGTTACTGAGCATCTCTGGGTCTGGAATTGTAGCCTAGTTATCCTTTACCGGACAGCTTATTTCCACTTCTAAGTGAGTATATACCATGCTTATCCTTATAGATCTAAATTACCTCACTCAGTAATATTTTTCTTGTCTATCCATTTGCCTGTGAACTTAAGAGTAACATTTTTTAACAGCTGAATAATACTCCACTGTATAAATGTACCACATTACCTTTATCTGTTCTTTGATTGGGAGACATCTAGGTTGTGACAGTTTCTGATTGCTTTGTATAAGCTGCTATGAATGTAGTTGAGCAAGTGATCTTGTGGTATGATGAAGCATCCTTTGGGTATATTCCTAGGAGTGATATAGCTGGGTATTGAGGTAGATCTATTCCACAATTTCTGAGAAGCTGTCATAATTTCAAAATAGCTGTACAAGTTTGCACTCTCAACAGCAATAGAGGAGTGATGAACTTTATTTTCATTATGTTCAGAAATCCAAATACCAGAAATGTAATAATTACAATGTTACATCACAGTTATTTTGTTTCAAAGTTAGTAGATTTAAGTTAATTATCACTTAGCCAAAAATACAAAAATGGAATTATAATTTGGATATTACATTTTATTTAAGTTGGTTTTATAAAAGTAGTTGCAGGAAGAAGATCAGTGGTCAGTATTTCAGGTGCTGATGTCAGAATATAAAACAATGTAACATATTTTTACCAGTAGTAACTGCATTGCAAAAGCTTAGAATGAATACATGAAATGTGTAAGTAGGTTACCAATTCACTTGAAAAAATATTCTATGTAGGGTCTGCAGTCTTCTGAGTCTTTAAAAGGATGTGATGTAGTATGAGAAAATGAGGAGATAGGATTCTAGCATGAAAATTGTTGTACATTTTCTACTCATGTCAAGAGCTGGAAACTAATGAAAGACAGATTTTCAGCCTAAAATGCCAATGAAAGTGCTTACCTTTGACAGTGTCTTCCCTGCTCCTCCACCTGTCTGTGGAAGCTATTCTTCTGTTATTATAAACATTTCACAATGACATTCTCAGTGATTCTTAATCTGTCATCTATTATTAGTCTCTGCAAGACTTAGAATCCCAGCAGATCTGCGCCTCATCTATCATGTTTTCAAGTATAAGGAGTCTTTCTAACAGAGAAGAGTTCTTATCCTTAAATTCAGCAAGAGTACAAAAAAATGCATTGAAAGAGGCAACCTGGTATTCTCTACTCTCCAAATTTAGATAGGCATTTAGACTACAGTATACCTATCTGCTTGATAATCTGTCAGTGACTAACATCTAGCAAACCACAAAATCATGACACGTGTTCTTAAGAGTGCAATATCCTGGGTCAATCTGTATTCACAGCACAACAGATAATATAGACTGATCCCTCTGGTTGCTACACTCCGCTAAATAGCTTGTACATAATGGTCATTAAATGTGTAGTATGTATATATGTGTGTGAAATGTGTTCTAATATGTGCTGCATTTGCACCTTCCAAAAATTATTTGCACATATAAGACTGCAGTCTGCAATTCTCCATGGGAAGAACATTTTTCTAATAAACACTGTATATGAATGAAAGGGGATCCTTTGGAAAAAAATGGAGCCTAGCTATTTAAGGCTATCTCACTATTTTTCAAGACAGGTCTTATAATGCTTCACTTTCTGTCATTATGGTGACATAAAACCAGGTCAAACATAAGTATTTAAGTAGTAATTGGAGATTTAGGATCTCTCAAACTTAAAAGACTATATTATATAGGACCAGCTAGAATGTTTACTGGGAAGAGACACTTGTTTCTTATCATAGCATATAAGCAGGCACATACATGCTCACACATATATGCCTTCATATATTAAATAATAAATATTCTCATTATAAATGTAATGAGCTTTCTCATTGAATAAGGTTTGTTAAAATCATCCTGAAAAGAATAAGGTAATATAAATATAAGGGACTGCTTGCAACATACCTACTGTTGGGGGACAATGTCACAACTAGGATCAAGAAGTGATTCTCCAAAATTAAATACACACATGCATATATACCTTTTTAAACACACAGGTAAACATACACACATATATGGACTAAGTCTACTTCTCTGTGTTCAGTATTTAGTTATCTTTAGAATTTGTTTTACATTTATTTATATTGCTTGTGCCTCTAGGTCAGAAAGCAACTTCAATGATTTGGTTCTGTCTTTATACCTTGTAGATTCCACCGTTTGATAACAGGTTACAGGTTTTGGCATGAAACAACTTTACTACTAAGCCTTTCGGCCAGTTAGTACATTTGTTTGTTTTAGACTGAGTAATTTTCAGGGTATCACGTGAAGAGACATATTTTGATTTGTTTGGGCTATTTGTTGATCATAGATGGCTTATATCATAAGTATAAGAAAATTCACTATCTGCCTGGGCTCACTGAATCATATACTACTGGCATATTTCACTTAATTGGGTTTGTTATAAGAAAGGACATTTAGTAGCTAAAAAATTGTTATAAATTACATTTTAGTTCCCTAGCTAAGAATTCCAAGTGTGTTTTTACAGAGATTGATATCTTATCAGGGTTGTGAAACTAGCAGGGTTATGAGCATCTGGAAAAGCAAGACTAATATCTTGCTTGGTTAGTTGATTCTTGTTTTCATCTTCTGATTTATTCTTCCATTGTTTAGCAAGGACTTAACATTTTATTATACAAGTATTTCACTAGTTTGATTAGTGTTTTCCCAAGATTATTTTGAGGTTATTGTGAAACTATATTTTGGTAATTTCTATTTAAGTACCTTTGTCATTTACATATAGACAGGTTACTGAACTTTGTATGTTAATTTTATACCCTGCCACGTTGCTGAAACGGTTCACTAGAAGATATGGCAATGTTATTAGGATCCTTTTATTTATAATTAATATCTGAAAATAAAGAT
The DNA here is from genome assembly GCA_902729485.2 of Mus minutoides. NCBI lineage: Eukaryota > Metazoa > Chordata > Mammalia > Rodentia > Muridae > Mus > Mus minutoides. The sequence continues at coordinate 31,055 of LR750665.1, forward strand.
ACCTTGACTTTTTTCTATCCTATTTGTATCCTCATGATCTCATTCAGTTTTCTTATTGCTATAGTTAAAACTTCAATTACTACATAGTATATATAGGCAAGGAGACAGAAAATATTCTTGTCTTGTTATTGATTTTAGTATAATTGTGAGTTTCTTTCTTTTAAAGATATTGGCTGTGGGCTGTCTATTACTTGCCACTTTTTTCTAAAAGATATTTTCTTCCTATTGTTAGTCTCACCAGTACTTCTTTAAAGTGTAAAACTTTATATTAATTAGTATTGTAAATTGCAAAGTCATTGCCACAGAAGACAAACAACAGAAGATACAGAATCTTCTGTGTGCATCGGCCTGGAAACACCTATCTGTCTGATGCTCACACTACTACAGAGTTGTTGTAGACAACTCTAATGAGTCAAGAGAGCTAGTATCCAAAAATGAGTATATAATATCCATCAAATCTTACATTACTGGATACTCCAGACCAGTATTTTATTATACATTTAATAAGATTATATGTAGGGGAATCAATCCTAAATATGAACTACACATTTTGGTCATGGCTCACATAAAAAGAAATAGAAGAGAGGTGGTTTTATTTTTTCAATCTTTTATTAGATATTTTCTTCATTTACATTTCAAATGCTATACCAAAAATCCCCTATACCCTCCCCTGCCCTGCTCCCCTACCCACTCACTCCCTTTTCTTGGCCCTGGCATTCCCCTGTACTGGGGCATATAAAGTTTGTAAGACCAAGGCGCCTCTCTTCCCAATAATGACAGACTAGACCATCTTCTGCTACATATGCAGCTAGAGATACGAGTTCTGGGGGTACTAGTTAGTTCATATTTTTGTTCCATCTATAGGGTTGCAGATCCCTTCAGCTCCTTGGATACTTTCTCTAGCTCCTCCATTGGGGGCCCTGCGTTCCATCCAATAGATGACTGTGAGCATCCTCTTCTGTATTTGCCAGGCACTGGCCTATCCTCACACGAGACAGCTATATCAAGGTCCTTTCAGCAAAATCTTGCTGGCATATGGATACAGAAAATTAGGTACATTTTACACAATGGAGTACTACTCAGCTATTAAAAACAATACATTTATGAAATTTTTGAGCAAATGGATGTATCTGTAGGATATCATCCTGAGTGAGGTAACCCGATCACAAAAGAAGTCACTTGATATACACTCACTGATAAGTGGATATTAGCTCAGAAACTGAGAATACCGAAGATAAAATTTGCAAAACACAAGAAAATCAAGAAGAAGGAAGACCAAGAGATCGATTCTTCATTCCTCCTAGAACAAGGAATAAAATACCCATGGAAGGAGTTACAGAGACAAGGGTTGGAGCTAAGATGAAAGGATGGACCGGAGACTACCCACCTGAGGATCCATCCCATAATCAAAAGAAAGATTTTTTTCTTTATTATTGTTTCTCCTCAATCTCACTGTCAAGTTCCTCTATCTTGTTTTGAGGACTGGTATTAAATCAAACTTCTTGCAATGTATACAAAGATCTGGCAACTCTCTCCAAATCCACCAGGATTCAGCCTAGATTGACCTGTAAAGGTAGTTATCCTTGTAGACCAAGCTACTAATAGATTCTCACTTTTCTCTCATGAGACAGCCACTATTGGACTACACAGACTACACTTTTCTTGTTCTTCCCAGACTTGTGGTTACCTTCATGTCCTGCCAAGAATAGCATCTTAGGTGGGTACTGAGTATCATAAACTTAGGTATACATATTTGTGCTATAGGTATTTTACCTGTTTAGTTCCCTTAGTTTTCACCATGGTACTTGAAGAGTATCAACACAACGTCAGCAAACATTAGAGGACTCCAATGTCTCTTAGAAATGACTATGCCTCTGAATTCCTGCTGTGCTCACTAAGTTCCAGTAAGAATTATTATCTTTCTGCTTACACCTATGGTCTTCCATACTAAGTAACCAGGGCCTTTATGAAATCATGTTTCTAAAGTCATCTATATTGTACATTATAAAATTCTCAACATGTACTATGTATGTTACATGTGTATGTGCACTAATTAATATAAATAGAACCCACTGAGTGAGATTTGGCAATCATGAGAGATCTCAAGGGATTGTAAAGACGAGGAGGTTGGAGGGACAAAATGGAGGAAGAAAATTATCTAATTATATTAAAAATATGATTTTATTGGTTTGCCTCTCTGTTATTGCTTCTCTCTCCTTTTTTGTGACACCCAGATATTAGTGGTCCTCTCAAGAGCATGACATAATTCCAAGATGACACTTCATAAAAATCAGCACATGTTCAGGTCCAAAACCAATAATGTGACCCATTGATGAGAAGCAGGGCAAGTTTCAGTTGGGCATCTCTCAGGCACTGTTCCTGTTGGAGATGAACTCATATCGCAAGGCTCAGCTGTAAGACCTCAGTGTCATTAAAAGGAAGGAAACTGAAGTTGGTGATAGTTGAAAACTATCATAATTTTTGTACCAGTTCCTTAGCTTAAATATAAGACAGGCTCACTCATAAACTGGAGAAAAAGTTTAGTGGAAAACATGTAGTCTTCACTGTTCAGAGGAGGGTTGTCACTATGTCACCTTGACAAAGCCTTCCAGGAAATAAGAGAAAGTGTTCCAGAAATGTGTCCTGACTGCAGTGCTCAGTGACATCCATTTTTAGGACTGATTTTCCCAAGTGAAATTGTAGGTAAAAGAATCCTGTGAAATGATAACAGCTCCTTAATAAAGGCTCAGTTAAACAAAGCACAGCAAAACAACATGGAGCACAGGACAAAGTTTTTCCTGGCATGTTAAAAGGCTCATGGGTAAGAATGTTAATTTTGAATTTCTAGGGTTCAATTGTTCAGTTGTAACAAATCACCTATAGGGTCTTCAACCCTATAGGTGGAAGAATAACATGAACTAACTAGTACCCCTGAGCTCATGTCTCTAGCTGCATATATAGACGAGGGTGGCCTAGTTGGCCATCAGTGGGAAGAGAGGCCCCTTGGTTATGCAGACATTATATGCCCCAATACAGGGGAACGCCGGGGCCAAGGGGTGGGAGCGGGTGGGTAGGGGAGCAGGGCCGGGAGGGGGGAGGATACAGGGAACTTTCTGGATAACACTTGAAATGTAAATGAAGAAATTATCTAATAAATGTTGGGAAAAAATGCCGTTCATAACACACGCACACACACACACACACACACACACACACACACATACTACTGATCTAATAAAATTTCATTAAATATAAATTATTAATAGGAAAAGAAGGCTTTCAACATTTTTATAAATATTTCTCATGTTGAAATTATTTTTTTCATGATTAAATCTATATGCTCTTCAGTCTACAGCCATTCTGTATTATTTTTTTCACCTTCTGGAATGTCAACAAATAGAATATTCCTTGTTATGTTAATAGAAAAATTACAACAAAGATATTCATGACTTGGAAATAATTTCCCAAGGTTTGCTGACATTATCTTTGATTTTTTTTCATCTCATAATCATGCTGAGTTAGCTATGTTCCACAGTGTCATGGTCTGTTTACCATACTAGAGCAATTTTTTTTTTTTGAGAAAAAATAGAACAACAAAAAAAATCCCCTTCAAATTTACCAATTTATGAGTATTTACTCATTTCTCCATTAACATTATACATGTAATAGACATCTTCTTCAAATATATTATATAGGTTTTCTTTCTTTTCTGTCTATTTTCACAATTTCTTATTTATAATAATTTAAACTAACTAACTTTATATATATATATATATATATATATATATATATACTTTCTAGTTAATATCTATCTAATAAAGTTTTAGACTCACTAGAATATTTTAATAGCTTTTTATATGTTGAGTGGCTAATCTTGATTTTTCAACTTGACTATATCTGTAAATGACAAAAATCAAAGTAATTATTTTAAGAACTTTTAAATCATATTATCTAATCAATAACACACTTTAATCTGAGCCACTCTTAAAATAAAGGAAAAGAAAACAAATCACACCAAGATGAGTATGTGACAAGAAAAACAAGTACCTAAACGGGGCTGAAATCAATAAAATAGAAACAAATATAGCATTACAAATATTAATGACCAAATAGTTGTTTATTTGAAAAAATCAAGAAGATGGATAAACCTTTACTTAAACTAAATAAGAATCAAAGAGAATATCCATATTAACAAAATCAGAATGAAAGGGGGCATAAAGATATGCAGAAAGAAATCTCGAGAATCTTAAGGGCATACTTAGGAATAGACTCAGTATTCCAACAAACTTCAGAAAACAAAGTGAAATTAATAAATTTATGATATGTACAATTTACTAATGTTAAATCAAGACCAGATAATTGGTTTGGATAATCTGATAAATCTGAATGAAACAGAAGCAGACAATATAAGTCTTCCAAGCAGAAATAGGCCCAGGAATAGACATTGCCAGTACAGAATTCTACCTGACTTTCAATGAAGAGCGGATGCCAACACTGCTCAGAATATTCCACAATATAGAAACAGAAGAACATTGCAAAATTCACCTCAATACCAAATCCACACAAAGATCAACAATAAAAAAGAGAATTACAGACCAACAGCCTGCATAAACCAAGATGCAATACTCAATAAAATGTTTGCAAACTGAATTCAAGTACACATCAAAAAGATCATCTATCATGCTCAAGCAGGATTCCTCCCAGAGATGCAGGGATGGTTTATTATATAAAAATCAATAAATGTAACCTATGTAAAGAAACAGAAAACAAAACAAAACAGAAAACCTCATGATTATTTCACTAAATGCGCACAATGTTTAGAGTTATTACCACCTCTCATTTCAAGTTGCACTATAGTGTAGTAGTAATAAGTACCATATAGTATTGGCCTCCAAACAGATACAATGATCAATGGAAACGAATTGGATACCTAAACATAAATCCACACACCTATGAACACCTGATTTCCTATAAAGAACCCAAAATATACACTGAAGAAAAGAGAGCATCTTTAACAAGTGATGTGGTCAAACTGGATGTCTGCATGTAAAATAATGCAAATAGATGCATATTTATCATATTGCAAAAACTCAAGTCCAGGTGAATTAAAGACCTCAATTCAAACCAGATACATTAATCCTAATAGAAGACAAAGTGTTGAATAGCCTTGAACAGATTGACAGAGAAGGCAACTTCCTGAACACAATAACAATAGCTCAAGTACTAAGAAAAACAAATAATTGGGACCTCGTGAAACTGAGAGGCTTCTGTAAGTCAAAGTACACCATAAATAGCACACATAGCAGCCTACAGAATGAGAAAATGTTTTTACCAACTTTATATCAATAGAAGAATAATATGCAAAATATATAAATAATATAATAAACTAAATATCAAAAAACTAAATATTTTAATTTTTAAAAATGTGGTATACATCTAAACTGAAAATTCAACAGAGAAACTTAAATATTTGAGACATATATAAAGAAATGTTCAAAATCTTTAGCTTTTAGGGAAATATAAATCAAAACTACTCTGTGATTCCATCTTATACCTGTCAGAATGGCTAAGATAAATAACACATGTGGCAGCTTATGCTAACAAGAATGTGGAGTGAGGGGAACATGGATTCTTTGGTATCAGGAGTGCAATCTTATATGACAAATATGAAAATCAATATGGCAGGTCCACAGAAAGTTCGGAAGCAATCTAGTTCAAGATTCAGTTATACTACTCTGGGTCATATGTCCCCCAAAGCTTTCACTACAAGGACACTTGCTTAACTACATTCATTGCAGCTTTATTCATAATAGGCAGTAACTGGAAAAACCTAGATTTCTCTCAGTTGAATAATAGATAACGAAGATGCAGTATACTCACATAATGGAGTGATACTCAGCTGTTATAAGATGAGATCATGAATTTGCAGGCAATTGGATGGAAGAAGAAAAAAATAATCACCCTGAGTGAAGTATCACAGATTCAGAAATATAAATATGGCATATTTGATTATAGTGGATATTATCTCTTAAGTAAATGATAACAAAACTACAATCCATAGACTAAGATATGTAGGATAAAAATAGCCATCTATGGGTACTTGCTACATCCACTACAGTAGTGACCCACCTGACAGGCTGAAAAGCCTGGGCATGGTCCTGAGGTGAAAAGTTCACCAGAAACTTAGTGTCCTGGAATCCTGGCATCCTGTATAATGTCCTTGCTTTAGTTGGTAAACAGATCTGTGTGCTTTCCCTTAATATTGCTTCATTATAATTGCTCCTAAGGATTCATATTTTGACATATAGCTAAGTTAGATTCTAGGCAGTCCTTGATCCAACCTTGGGCATGGATAGCTAAGTAAACAGGAATTCCCCATTATCTAGGAAGAAGGAAGTTTGTGACATGAGGAGGAACCAGAGTAGATACTTAGAACTATAGCTAGATGAGTTGCACCTATATACAAGTATTTACAATGGCCTAGGGGGAAGGTGAACTAGAACAAGGGCAGGAAGCCCTTGCCCCTGGCTTCTAAGTTTAAGGTGACCTTAGGTGGAGTTGTTTTTGATCCCAGTTGTTAACATTGAATGTTATCCCAGTTCTTCTGCATTTGCATTCCTCTGTTTTGTGTAAGAATCCAGTAACCTCTAGTAACCTTTAGGTATCTTGACAGTGTATCACTGAACTTCCCTATTTTCTTCTGAATAAAAATTCTGATGCTTAATTTGAAAAAATTGTATTCAGATCCACACTCCCTTGTGTTGAGTCTGTTTGTCACCCCACTTTCATTGACTCCATGCCCATATGTCCGAACCCCTGATTTCCACGGATTGAGGGGTGCCTACTAGGACTGGTCTGTGGCAGGTACTCACAGATTTCTTTTGGTGGTGAGAGGGGAGGAAATAGTTTTCACTGAGGAACTTGGGGTGCATGAAAATGCTAGCAGGAGAATCAGGTGAGGTGGATATGTGGTGGCAGGATAGAATTCAGGAGAGGTGGCTAGAAATGTAGAGACCAGTGGTGGCTTGTGTGAAAACCTTCTTCAGAAGAAACTGCGGAAAAATGTATAAAGGTCACCCTTCTTATGGTTATTAATGAGGGATTGTGAGTAGCAACTGACCATCCCTCCCCACCAGATGAGGCTTCCATTGGTTGGACTTAGTTAAATTAAATTGAATTGATGGCCAAGGGGATGGCATGGAAATCTCCAAACAATCCAGGATATTGCTTTTTGTTTGTTTGTTTGTTTTTTTTTTGTTTTTTTCGAGACAGGGTTTCTCTGTATAGCCCTGGCTATCCTGGCACTCACTTTGTAGACAAGGCTGGCCTTGAATTCAGAAATCCACCTGCCTCTGCCTCCAAGTGCTGGGATTAAAGGCGTGCGCCACCACGCCCAGCAATCCAGGATATTGCTAAGGCAAAAGATTGCTCTTGGAAAACTGACAGTGGGGCATCATTAGCAAATTTTCCTATGGATGTGGAGAAATTAGAAGTAGTGCCTTCATGGAGTCTTCACCACTACGTCACAGTTTGTTTGATGAGGAATGTTACTCTGTGGGATACCTAAAAAGAAACATGAAGACTATCAGACACACAAAACTTTTTATATGCAATGTTTACTCTCTGCAAAAGAAAAAAAATGCTAGAGTAATGGTTGCACAGAAGGTATAGGAATAGTCAGCCAATGACTAATTTGACATAGGGCCCACTCCAGAAGTCCATACCAGACACATGGCTTGGATAACCAAGAATGAGAGACTAGAGGCTCAGGAGACCTTGGGTAAAAGAAAAAACACACCATGGATTCAAAAACAAAACAAAATAGAAAAAAAAAAAAAGGAAAATAATAACAACAAAAGCCAAATATCGTTAAAATGAATCCTAATGGTACATTGCTATGCTCATATGCTTATGGTATACTTGTATGATAAGTGCCTTATGCAGTCATTGTTAGAAAGGCTTCCTCTAGAAATAGATGAGAACAGATGCATAGTGCAACAGCCAGAGATCTACCATAGACCTCCATAAAATCTTTCCAATCAGAGCTCAGAGAAGCCTAAGGAGGAGGATACAGAAAGAAGGTAAGGGCAAGAGCATGTGCAGGATACTAGGTAGGCTACTAGATGCTCTCAGTCAATTAAGCAAGGTAAATATAAGCTCACAGAAACTGAAGCACATGACCTGACCTACATGGATCTAAACCAGGTCACCTGTGAATATATTGTAGCTTTTAGCTTAATATTGTCATGGTATTCTTGATTGTGAGAAAGATGGTGTCTATGAATCCTGTACACACTCTTGGGAAACATTTCCACTTGTTGGTTTGACATGTTCCCAAACAGTGTCAACTAGGGGTAGGCCTCCTTTAGCCTACCTGCAGGGCACAGCAAATAAGTTTTTGAGAAACACAATTAGCATGAGAATACAACTTGCTACATGCCCTTCCTTTTGTCCACTAAAAAGTCTTTTCCTTTCCAATATACATTGAACTTAAAGTTATGTAAACTATGAGGTGTAAATACGTTAAGACTCCAGTCCATCAATTTTGTCAAATTAAAGTACTCTACCATCTATCCTGACTTAGTTTACAATTTTATATCTGACTTTTGTTCTGACTTCAAATTGTATTAATATCTAAAAACCATCCTTTCAAATCTATATAATTTTCCTCAATGCTAAATGGCATTGTATTTCATATGAAAGATGGCAATGATGAATTTTAAGGATTCAACAACTAGCAATATTTATTGTCTAATTTCAGCTGAAGTTTTGTCTTGGACACTTTTAAGTCCAAGTCAGTTAAAGGGCTTTTCCATGTTGAGAAATCAACAGATCAAGGTAACTGTCTTGTTTGTTTTTTTTTAGAATTTTCTTTTCTGTAGCCAAGATCATCATGGGCTCTTCCACTGTCAAATCTGTTCTATATCAATCCAGAAGGGGTCCAAGGTCTTTTATCCCTTCCTGTCAATACAAATACAGTGCCTCTCCCCCCAAATAGTATGTCCTTGATTCATTAAAGAGAAATCATTAGAGGTATAGATTAAATGAATTTAATAGATTGACCTCTCTCCCAGAGGAATTTTTACATAAACACCAAACTTAAAACCACACATATTTGATAATCAAAATAATTAATACAATCTAAACAAAGATTACCTGTTGAGATAGTGTGCCCCCACCATCTCCTGCTTTGACCTACATAAGACCAATGCCTAAGTTAATTCATTCATCTGTAAACTTAAATACTCCCTTCTATGGAGATTAATATCTCCATTGTTCACATGTTTAAAATCCAACCTCACTTAATATTCAGGACAAAGATGGAATATAGTTTGACAGTTTACTATGATGTTAATGGTGGCTTGTATCTTTTTTTTTTTTTTTTTCTGTATAGCCAAGGGTAACTGTGAGTGTCTGTTTCCTGTTTCCTTGCCTATTGTGTTTAGATGACAGTATGGACCAGTCTGCCCTATTTGTGGTTCTGAGAAGTGGACCAGAGTCTATACATTCTAAGTTGACATTTTACTGAGTTATATTTCATTCGCTAGACCAATTTCCTGTGTAATCTTTTCCCCTTCCTAACATTCATGAGGCAGAATTTCATTATTCATACTTCTGTCACACTGTTGCAATCCTATTCTCCAACATACATATCAGAACGATCCTTAACATTAAGCTTTGCTTAAAAATACTGCAAGTTACTAGTTTACAACTCTTCAAATTCCTCCCACTACCAGCACTGAAGATGTATAAATCACACAGTCAATTAATCATAGCAATAGACCCACATCTCAATGCTCATTTTCTGTATTCTTTTTGCATTTTGTATAATGATATATTTGACAAAATCATCCTATTTGTCTACACTATGAGGGTATACAGTCCACAGCATGAGGTATTTGCTGACAATGTGTCCATGGATTAAACAAACAAACAAAACAAAACAAAAACAAAAACCACCCAGAGATTAATACACACCTGTGCTCAGTTAGTTCTGTACTTTTTGTCCTTTATTTCCATATGAGACTCTAGCCCACATATATTTTTACTCATATGCATTTAGTTGAGGTTCAGTGAATATAATATAACATCTGGTGTGTGGAAAATAAATTAGTTCATTATCTATCACAGTGAAAAACACAATGTTCAAGACAATTTACGAAAGGAAAAAAATGGCACTTGTTTTCAACCTGTGTGTCATGATTTTTTTCATAGGCATTGCCTAAGACCATTGGAAACCACAGATATTTTCACTAGGATTGATAACATTAGTAAAATTACAGTTATGGAGTAACAAAAACATAAGGGACTATATCCAAAGTGTCACAACATTAGGAAGGGTGAGAATGACTGACCTACAAGGCTGGAGTCCATGAGCACAAAGAGGAAGTGCAGGAAACAGGAGGTCAGAACAGTTACTGAGGGCTTAGACTTCAAACAGCAAACAGAACACAGAGTCCAAAATAGATGGCATTCTTGGAAACATGAAAGCCCTCCCTCAGTCACAAACCCACCTTAACAAGACCAAACCTTCAAATCATCCATACATAAGCGCCAGTAAAGACCAAGATTTCAATTGTCTGAGAGTTGTAGAGGACATTTCATTTGGACTGTCATAATTACATAGTTTAATTGTTATTTGTAGATTACAGGTGCCATCAAATATTGCACATCTTCTTCAGTATATGCCCTGAGTTTTCATATTCTCTAATAATTCACTGCCTGAATTTGATTTAGAGTTTTGAAATTCATTGTTGGAGAAAATTCATATGTAATACTTGGCTATCATCAGAAATGAATGGAATATATGAAGAAAAATCATGATATCTATTGAAATATAATAACAAAGATTTTTACATATTACCTAATATTTTTTATATTTGATGAGTAAAGAAATGGTATTCTGAAAATTTTCACTTTAATCTCTATCACATAAGCTTTAATTGCAGTGTCAAAGGTAATGAAAGTGGGTCTTACTGAAAAAGTGGCATTTCTACTGAAATCAGAAGGGAGATATGTCTGCAGACAATGGAGACAAGTGAATAAATTTTTTTATAGATTACTGTCAAATTTTAATAAATTTTTCATATAAAATGTTGCATACAGATATGATGATGATTAGCAATAATCAAAGAGTGCAAAAGAGATGTCAAGTAGTTATTATTTTATACTCTCTAGTCATTTTTAAAGTATGGGCTTCAAAATTTGATGCACTCATATAAAATTAAAAGCCTGAAGTAGTCATCTCAAGGGAAGAACACATTAAATGATTATCAAATAAAAAATTGTTATCACTGAAAACATATACACAAGTAACATATGGATATATATATATATATATATATATATATATATATATATATATATATGAATGTATATTAGGAATATATATGTGTGTTATATTCATATGTATGTATATATTCATAAATATACATACATATGCATTATATATATATATATATATGTGTGTGTGTGTGTGTGTGTGTGTGTGTGTATACACACATATTTAACAAGAGATATTGTTAAAGAAGACCATAATTCTGAAAGAGAGCAATGAAAGTAAGTATGAAATAATCTTGTATAGTATCCTGTAATAGCATATAATGTATATTTTATTATGGGAGTGGGTGGGTGGGGGAGCAGGGCAGGGGAAGGTATAGGGAACTTTCAGGATAGCATTTGAAATGTAAATAAAAAAATAACTAATAAAAAATTAAGAGGACAAAATTATAAAAAATCATAATTAATAAAAATCTTAGGGTTTTACTGATGTGAGCAGACACCATGACCAAGGTAACTTTTATAAAGAAATTTTATTGGGGCTGGCTTACAGGTTCATACATTGTCTTCAATGCAGGAGGATGGCAGCATCCAAGCAGGTATGTTGTAGGAGGAGCTAAGAGTTTGAACTCTTCTTCCTAAGACAACTAGTTAAAGACTGGCTTCCAGGCATCTAGGGGAAGGGTATTAACCACATAGGGGAAAGCTCATACCCACAGTGACACCTACTCCAAAAAAGGTCACAACTCCTAATAGTACATCTTCCTGGGCCTAATATAAACAAACTATCACAAGGACATACAAAATAGAGATTCTAAATAATCTACATGCTTGTATTCAAAAGGGCATTCATGCAGATGATGTCCAGCTTTTCTAGTCTATGAGGAAATATGAATTCTATGAAGAACAGTTTGAATCAGAATCAATGACATAGGAATCTTGTATTCTTAACAGGCAGCTGACTTGGGTTGCCAAATGACAACTTTATTTATTTCTACAAAACTCACTGTTAAATGTTTTACTTAAAACAATATTGCCAGACCAGTCTGCACAGCACAACTTGCAGGCAGCAGAAGCAACATAGCTTCTTGGACAGGGTCCCTTCAGGCCTTCATCTTCAGCCAGGAGGCAGAACTGAGACACAGACCTCTGCACATTTTCTCCCTCCAGAAGAGAGTCAGCTTACAGGGAGGGCTCTGACCCTGGGACCAGGTGAGAACACCATCTTGTATTCCAGGTCCCTCAGAGACCAGTATGCACAGGAGAGCACACGGGCTGCAGAAACATCATAGCTTCTTGGACAGGGTCCCTGTGGGCCTCCTTCAGCCAGGAGGCAGAGCTGAGACCCAGAGCTCTGTACTCCTTCCCAGCCAGAGGAGAGCTTGCCTGCAGGGAGTGCTCTAACTACCAAGGATCAGGAGAGAGTTGGACTCCCAGGAGTGCTGACAGAGACTAACAGAATCACAGGAGGAACAAGCTGCAGCCAGAGACAGCTAGAACATCTAACACCATAGATTACCAGATGGTAAAAGGCAAACGTAAAATTCTTACCAACAGAAACGAAGACCACCACTTGGCATCATCAGAACCCAGTACGCCCACCACAGCAAGTTCTGGATGCCCCAATAACCCAAAAAGCAAGATTCAGATTTATAATCATATCGCATGATGCTGGTACAGAATTTTAAGAAGGATATTAATAACTCACTTAAGGAAATACAGGAGAACACTGCTACACAGGTGAAGTCCTTAAAGAGGAAGCACAAAAATCACTTAAAGAATTATAGGAAAACACTGCTTAATAGGTAGAAGAACTTAAAGAAGAAACACAAAAATCCATTAAAGAATTACAGAAAAACACAAACAAAAGGGTGATGGAATTGAACAAAACCACCCAAAATCAAAAATTGGAAGTAAAAACAATAAATAAAATCCAAAAGGAGACAAATCTGCAGATAGAAATCCTAGGAAAGAAATAAGGAACCATAGATGTGAGCATCAGCAACAGAATACAAGAGATGGAAAAGAGAATCTCAGGTGAAGAAGATTCCATACAGAACACAGACACAAAAATCAAAGAAAATGCAAAGTGCAAAAAGATTCTAACTCAAAATGTCCAGGAAAACCAGGAAACAGTGAGAAGACCAAACCTACTTATAATATGAGTAGATGAGAATGAAGATTTTCAACTTAAAAGGGCCAATAAATATCTTCAACAAAATTATAGGAGAAAACTTCCCTAACCCAAAGAATCAGATGCCCATGAATATAAAAGAAGTCTACAGAACTCCAAATAGACTGGACCAGAAAAGAAATTCCTCCTCACACATAATAATCAGAACAGCAAATACACTAAATAAAGATAGAATACTAAATGCAGTAAAGGAAAAATGTCAAGTAACATATAAAGGTAGACCTATTAGAATTACACCTGAGTTCTTACCAGAGACTATGAAAGTCAGAATATCCTGGAGAGATGTTTTATAGAGCCTAACAGAACATAAATGCCAGCCCAGGCTAACATAGCCAGCAAAACTATCAATTACAGTAAATGGAGAAACGGAAGTATTCCATGACAAAACCAAATACACACATATCTTTTCACAAACCCAGCCCTTCAAAGGATAATAAAGAGAAAGATCCAACACAAGAAGAGAAATTATGCTCTAGAAAAAGCAAGAAAGTAATCCTTCAATGAACCTAAAAAAAGATAGACACAAGAACAGAATGCTGATCCCTCTCTGAGCCCAGACCAATGGAATAGAATTGAAGACCCAGAAATGAACCCACACATCCTGGTTCACCTTATCTTCGACAAGGGAGCTAAAACTATCCAGTGGAAAAAAGAAAGCATTTTCAATAAATGGTGCTGGCGAAACTGGTTGTCAACATGCAGAAGAATGTGAATTGATCCATTCCTTTCTCCTTGTACAAAGCTCAAGTCTAAGTAGATCAAAGACATCCACATTAAACCAGAGACACTGAAATTCATAGGGGAGAAAGTGGGGAAAACCCTTGAAGATATGGGCACAGGGGTTAAATTCCTAAACAGAACACCAATGGCCTGTGCTGTAAGATCACAAATCTACAAATGGGACCTTATAAAATTGCAAAGTTTCTGTAAAGCAAAACACACTGTCAATAAGACAAAAAGGCCACCAAAGGATTGGGAAAGAATTTTTTTCCAATCCTAAATCTGATAGGAGGCTAATATCCAATATTTACAAAGAGCTCAAGAAGCTGAACTCCAGAAATTCAAATAACCCCATTAAAAATGGGGTACAGAGGTAAACAAAGAATTATCAACTGAACAATACCAAAGGGCTGAAAAGCACCTTAAAAAATGTTCGAAATCCTTAATCATCAGAGAAATGCAAATTAAAACAACCCTGAGATTCCACCTCACACCAGTCAGAATGGCTAAGATCAAAAATTCAGGTGAAAGCAGATGCTGGTGAGGATGTGGAGAAAGAGGAACACTCCTTCATTGCTGGTGGGATTGCAAGCTGGTACAACCACTCTGGAAATCAGTCTGGTGGTTTCTCAGAAAACTGGACATAGTACTACCGGAAGATCCAGCAATACCTCTACTGGGCATATACCCAGAAGATATTCCAAATGTTAACAAGGACACATTCTCTACTATGTTCATAGCAGCCTTATTTATAATAGCTAGAAGCTGGAAAGAACCCAGATGTCCCTCAACAGAGGAATGGATACAGAAAATGTGGTACATTTACACAATGGAGTACTACTCAGCTACTAAAAACAATGAATTTATTAAATTCTTGATTAAATGAATGTATCTGGAAGATATCATCCTGAGTGAGGTAACCCAATCACAAAAGAAGTCACTTAATATGCACTCACTGATAAGCGGATATTAGCCCAAAACCTAGAATACCCAAGATACAATTTCCAAAACATAAGAAAATTAAGAATACCAATTCGTGGATACTTCATTCCTCCCTATAATAGGGATTAAAATATGCATGGAAGGAGGTGCAGAGACAAAGTTTGGAGCTAAATGAAAGGATGGACCATCCAGAGAGTGCCCCACTCAGGTGGTCCATCACATAATCGGCCACCAAATGCAGACACTATTGCACACACCTGCCCCTAGGGTATTGCTGGGGGAACACTGATATAGCTGTCTCCTGGCAGGCTCTGACAGTCCCTGACAAATGCAGAGGTGGATGGTCACAGCCGTCTATGAGACAGAGCACGGGGTCCCCAATGTAAGAGCAGGAGAGAGTACCCAAGAGCTGTAGGGGTCTGCAACCCTATGGATAGAACAACAATATGGACTAATCAGAACCCCCAGAGCTCATGTCTCTAGCTGCATATGTATTAGAAGATGGCCTAGCTGGCCTTTCTACGGGAAGAAAGGCCCTTGGTCTAGCAATGTTTATATGCCCCAGTACAGGGGAATTCTCTATGATAAGAACCTCAAGTCTCTGAAGAAAGAAATTGAAGAAGATCTCAGAAGATGGAAAGATCTCCCATGCGCATGGATTGGCAGGATTAATATAGTAAAAAGGGCTATCTTGCCAAAATCAATTTACAGATTCAATGCAATTCCCATCAAAATTCCAACTCCTTTCTTCAGAGAGTTAGAAAGGGCAATTTGCAAATTCACCTGGAATAATAAAAATCCTAGGATAGCAAAAACTATTCTCAACAATAAAAGAACCTCTGGTGGAATCACCATGCCTGACCTCAAGCTGTACTACAGAGCAATTGTGATAAAAAAAAATAAATAAATAAAAACAAAACAAACAAACAAACAAACAAACCAAACACAATACCTGCATAACTGCATGCTACTTGTACAGCAACAGACATGTAGATCAATGGAATAGAATCCATTGATTCAGAAATGGATTCTGAATGAATGAAGATCCAGAAATGAACCCATACACCTATGGTCACTTGAACTTTGACAGGGGATCCAAACCATCCAGTGGAAAAGAGACAGCATTTTAAGCAAATGGTGTAGGCACAACTGGCAGTTATCATGTAGAAGAATGTGAATTGATCCATTCTTATCTCTTTGTACACAGCTCAATATACAATCCACTGGATCAAGTGAATAAAATCAAAGACACTGAAACTTATAGAGGATAAAATGGGGGAAAGCTTCGAAGATATGGGCACATGTGATAAATTACTTATCAGAACACCAATGGCTTGTGCTGTAAGATCAAGTATCAACAAATGGTACCCCATAAAATTGGAAAGCTCTGTAAGGCAAAAGACACTGTCAATAAGACAAAAAGACCCCCAACAGATTGGGAAAGTATTTTTACTAATCCTAAATCAGAGAGGGGACTAATATCCAATATATATAAAGAACTCAAGAAGATGGTCTCCAAAAAAATCAAATAACCCTATTAAAAATGGTGTACAGAGCTAAACAAAGAATTCTCAACTGAAGAATACTGAATGGCTGTGAAACACTTGAAAAAATGTTCAACAACCTTAATCATCAGGGAAATACAAACCAAAACAACCCTGAAAATCCACCTCACACCAGTCTGAATGTTTAAGATCAAAAATTCAGGTGACAGCAGATGCTGTTGAGGATGTGGAGAAAGAGGAACACTCCTCCATTGCTGGTGGGATTGCAAACTTGTACAACCACTCTGGAAGTCAGTCTGGCGGTTCCTCAGAAAACTGGACATAGTACTACTGGATGATCCAGAAATACCTCTCCTGGGCATATACTCAGAAGATGTTTCAACTTTTAATAAGGACACATGCTCCATTATGTTCATAGCAGCCTCATTTATAATAGTCAGAAGCTGGAAAGAACCCAGATGTCCCTCAACAGAGGAATGGATACAGACAATGTGGTACATTTAAATAATCTACTCAGCAATTAAAAACAATTCTTGAAATTCTTAGGTAAATGGATGGATATGGATGATATCATCTTGAGTGAGGTAACCCAATCATGAAAGAACACACATGATATGCACTCACTGATAAGTAGATATTAGCCCAGAAAATTGGAATATGGAAGATACAAGTTGCAAAACACATGAATCTCAAGAAGAATGAAGACCAAAGTGTGGATACTTTGTTCCTTCTTAGAATGGGGAACAAAATACCTATGGAAGGAGTTACAGAGACAAAGTTTGGAGCTGAGAATGAAGGAAAGACCATCAAGAGACTGCCCCACCTGGGGATCCATCCTGTATACATCCACCAAACCCAGACACTATTGCATATGCCAGAAAGATTTTGCTGACAGGACCTTGGTATAGCTATCTCTTGTGAGGCTATACCTGTGCCTGGCAAACACAGATGTGGATGCTCCAAGTTATCTATTACATGGAACACAAGGCCCCTAATGAAGTAGCTAGATAAAGTATCCAAGAAGCTAAAGGGGTCTGCAACCCTATAGGAGGATCAACATTATGAACTAAGCAGTAGCCCTCCCCTCACCAGAGCTGTGTCTCTAGCTGCATATGTAGCAGAGTATGGCCTAGTTTGCCATCAATGGGAGGAGGGGACCTTGGTCTTGAGAAGATCATATGCTCCAGTACAGGGAAATACTAGGGCCAGGAAGTGGGAGTGGGTGGGTTGGAGAGCAGGGTTGGGGGAGATCATAGAGGACTTTCAGGATAGCATTTGAAATGTAAATGAAGAAAATATCTAATTAACAAAAAACACTTATTTCCAATTTGGTCTTTATTTTTGACAAAGTAGTTATTTATTTTCTCAGATGAGGTACTATTTATATAAACATCATCATACTATTTTTAAAGTCTGAGATATTTTGTTTATTTCTTTCTGAGACAGAATCTCACTGTGTAGCTCTAGCTGTCCTAGAACTCATTATGTAGTCTATTGGCATAGGTGTCACAGTAATCCATCTACCTCATCTTTCTCAATGATTCTATTGGAGATAATTGTACCAGTTTGATGGCTTACGTCATTAAACTAATCTTCATAAATTTCAAATTTACACACTGATTAAAGTTGGCCAATGTAAAGATTAAATTGACACTGTTTGAAATTCTATAAAAATATATGTAATTACAGGTTTTATGAAAATAGTTGTAGCTACCATTATCATGTCTATTACCTTTCGCTTGTGTGTGTGTGTGTGTGTGTGTGTGTGTGTGTGTGTGTGTGTACATTTTCACACACGTATGTATCCTTTTTGAAACAGTGTGTATTTGGCATGGGCTGACCTTGAACTTGAATTGCAATCCTTTTCTCACATCCTCACCTATTGCCAAGTGGTAGGCTTATTGTGTATGCTCCCACACCTAACCTGAATTACATTCTTGTATAATGTTTATATTCATAGTTTTGTTGTGGCATGAATAACAGGGCTATGAAATACAGATTTGATCATATTTATTTAACTATTTGGTAGTTAAATGACATTGCTGCTAACAAAAATATATAATTTTTTAAACTAAAAGTATATTAATTCAATACCTTAATGATTTAAAAATATCTTATAGACATTGAAATAAATTTATTATACCTCAAAATGTAATAGAATGTTTGAACACATTTTTTATCTCCTGATATTATTAAAATTATTTATTTGTATAAGACAACATTCTGTTGTCTGCACTTAGGAAAAAATGTTATTATTAATGTTTTATAAAGTAAGATACTAAATTATTTTTATTAGATATTTTCTTCATTTACGTTTCAAATGCTATCCCAAAGGTCCCCTATGCCCTCTCCACCCTCTGTTCTGCTCCTCAACCCACCCACTACCACTTCTTGGCCCTGGTGTTCCCCTGTACTTAGACATATGATCTTCCCAAGAGCAAGGGTCTCTTTTCCCAATGATGGCCGACTAGGCCATCTTCTGCTACATACGCAGCTATAGACACCAGCTCTGGGGGTACTGGTTAGTTCATATTGTTGTTCCACCTATAGGGCTGCAGACCCCTTCAGCATCTATACTTTCTCTAGCTCCTTTACTGTGGGCCCTGTGTTCCATCCAATAGATGACTGTGAGCATCCACTTCTGTATTTGCCAGGCACTGGCATAGCCTAACAAGAATTCCATGCATCCGATCAGATCATCACTGACTAATTCATTTATAAATTTTATGTAATGTCAGGTTTTTTTGTTTTTGTTTTTGTTTTTCTTTTGCAAGAGCTCTTGGTAACCTATGGTCTGTTAATTTTTTTAAAGTTCTTTCTACTGTTATTGTAATAATAATTGAAAATAATAATCATGTTCAATTCTAGCAATATCTAATGTTGAGATTACTTTACCATAAATACAAATTAAAGTACATATTTTTATTTAATATAGTTTTATATTATAGCTGTCAGTAGATCACTATTAGAGATATAAATATATACACGTGTGTATCTGGGTGCTTATTTATGTTTCAGTTTTATGAAGTATAAATGACAATAGCAGGATCTGAAGTTTTCCAGTTAAAAAGAAATTAGATAGCCGGGCGTGGTGGCACACGCCTTTAATCCCAGCACTCGGGAGGCAGAGGCATGGGGGATTTCTGAGTTCGAGGCCAGCCTGGTCTACAAAGTGAGTTCCAGGAAAGCCAGGGCTATACAGAGAAACCCTGTCTCAACAAACCAAAACCAAAACCAAAACCAAAACCAAAACCAAAACCAAAACCAAAACCAAAACCAAAACCAAAACCAAAACCAAAACCAAAACCAAAACAAACAAACAAACAAACAAAAAAAAAGAAAAAAAAAAAAGAAATTAGACAACAATTCAAGACTCACCCTTATTTCATATCGTTGTTGTTGTTTTGATTTTCCTAAACATGAATAATATTTTCATTCTGGCTTTATTTTATTTCTGCTAAAAAAAAAAATAAAATAAACCCACGCATAGGCTTTAATAAGATTGCTGTGTAGACTCTCCTTACCAAGAGAGACAGACTATCTGTGGAACACTTGGCAGGGATTGTGCAGAATATTTATTCATTGAAATTATTATCTCAGTTACTCAAAGTATCCTGAAACTCAACAAATCTTATATAATAAGGGTACTGCAAATTCTTCTGTGAAAGCATTGTGAAAACATCTTCACAAAAAGTGTAATTGGGGTCACTAAGTATATTGCAAAAGAAAGAGTATATGCATGTACAAATTGTTCAAGTTAGAAGTGAACACCTCATTTAAGAAAGAGCACTTTAGAAGTGTTCACATTCTGAATTTTTTTTTTTTTTTTTTTTTTTTTTTTTGCCTGTACCATCAGAGAGTCACTACAAGGGAACATGCTGAAAAATTCAAGGTGTACTTTTATAGCTGCTTTTACCAAAGAATAATATACATTAGGTCAAGTTTAAATAATAGAATCACACTTATATTCATCTTCAGGTTTCTTGGCCTCCCACATTTGTTTCTCCTTCAGTGCCTGCTAAACAAAGCAGTTTTAGAATATAGAGGATCATTCACAAATTGTGGCAGGTATTCAACCTGCAAATTTCAGAGCTGTCAAGGTTGAGTGTTTCAATCATTTTTGACATCTCCTGGCATTTCCTTTCATATTCCAGCTTCTATAAATAATATCCTTTCTTGGGTACAATTTTAGGTTCTCGGGCTTGTTTCTCTCTACAATATAAAGCAAAACTGTATTTTATCTCTTAGCATGTCCTTGCTCTTTTCCTGTCAGTTTGGAAAAAAAATAGGATTGTGAATCAAAGTGTTGAATGGAAATAAGTTAATAGTTGATGCATAAAAATGTCATGCTATTTAGCACTTGCAAAAGGTGTATCCTTTTATGATTTTAGAATGTTTTAAGAATTTTATAATAATGTCTATAACAAATTATCATGCATATTTTTTAAACAAATGCCTTGTGAAATTTATCAGTAATTTTTACACTTATATAAATATTCAAGTATGGCAGTTGAAAGAATTGCATTACTAAAATTTTAAAGAAACTTATTTTCATAAAACTTTTTTACACTTGACATTTACAACTGGCACAATTTAGCTTTTATACCCTAAGGAAAGGGTTCTTTCAATTATTTCACTACAGAACTCTTATGTTAGAAATATTTTAAGGGAAACTTGATGAGTTTACTTTTAAATTATTTTACATGATCTAATTTTGTATATATTCTGCCTGTGTTTCTAAATGAAATTTAATCAATCAATTTGAAGTAATATCAAGAAATGAACCCTTAATAAGTTCTGATTTAGAAAACTTTTGACATCTTTGAGAATTACTAAGCCGAAGTGTTGACCTTGAAAATCTGAGCTTTTTTTCTTCTAAGAATCTCTAAAGACTATGTGGCAGAATAAGACAAAAGAACACAGTTATGTGCAGTGCAGTCTATATTTTGAAAGGCCCATTTTTATGCTCGGAATTCTGAAACTTCAAACCTTTGTTAAAGTACTTGTATCAGTCATGGTCAAAGAAATAATGCAAGAACTCTGTTCCTTCTTACAAGCATTTTTATAGTGAATAAGGAGTTATTTTACATGACTAAGTATGTTTGAGCTAATAGTTTGTTACACTGTTTTTCTTTCTGTTGTTCCTCCATTTTAACAGTGAAATCATGATTTGTTCAATTCTCTATAGACTTTATTGATATTTAATTTTTTTAGTTGTCATTGAGATCCCATCCACCATATTTTCTTCTAGTTTCATAAGACTGGATATTAAACAGTATGTTGGGTTGTTTTTGTGTATGTATGGTGAGCACAGTACTCTTACAGCAAGGTACTTACTGCTGTGCATTGAATATCTGAGATGTAGTTTGTTTTTCACTATCTATTGTAAAGACTCTCCTCTGGTAGAATTTCTTGAGTGAAAATTGCTTATTCTTTATGATAAGAAGAAATATCAATTGTTGAAAAAATTTTAATAATAATATTAATATTAGATAACTTTTCATGTTTTTAACTGTAAATAAATATCATAAAATATCACAAAATAAATAAAAAATATGTTCATCACAATTAATCATACCCTAGTCCTTTATAATTTGGTGAACTTCTACAAGGTTAGAATAGACCGCAGGAAGAAATGCCATGGGCCTCCACATTAACTTTTAAACTTTCAGCATTGAATATATTTTGTACAATTATTCACCATGCGTTCCTCCAAAAAATTCATACAAAAATAATAATGAGAAGCATATTTACCTTAATATCATCATTTGAAATTCATGTTCATTACCTGAATTTATTCCCTCTTCATCTTGTTTAACTTGCTTCAAGGAATTCCATGTTCATAGTGTAGTACATCTCCATTCATCAATTTTTTAACTTGATTTTTTTATGTAATTGCTCTAAATATCTCTACAATTGTTTTACAAACAAAATGAAAATTAAAAATCAGTTTTATTAACTGATTTTAAATTGCAAGGTTTGTTCTGCCGTTTTTCACAAGCTTATATTTGGGATGCATCCAAAGGCAAACAATTCCTCAGTTCCACAGTGCCACATTTTTAACATGACGATGGAAAAATTTAATTATATGAAATAATTAATCTATAGATCTTCACATTCACACATAAGAGTTATTATTGATGTATGTAGAAAAGATAAATAAGAAGCACCTCAATGAGAATTCTGGCAATAAAATATGTTTGTTTGAATCACACAAAGAGATATCTTGGGGATGAGAAGATGGTGTTGAAGGTGCATAAATCCCATGAAAGCTGTCAGAGCCAGGGGGTTCACAAAGCTATGATTCACAAGCACCCCCTTCAGGTTACAAAAGCTGAGGAGAGACTGTAATCTATGCTAGAAGTTCCAGGAATGTAGCTGTCATGAATCAAGGTCCAGCTGTGGTGGAGTTTTCAGTGACGCAACTGGCTTAGAGCACAACATACTCTGTCGCTATGCCTCACCCAGGACGCTGAACCCAATGGTTCCCAAACTGGACGTGTGGAGAATTGTTTCTCTGATGCCTCATTGTCTACTGAGATGAAGGGATATTGGCTCACTTCTCCTCAGGAAAGGTCATGCAGTAGAAAATATCACCCCTTCATGATAAAATAATTGGAAAGATCAGGAATTCAAGGCCCATACCTAAACATAATAAAAGCAATATACAGCAAACCAGTAGCCAACATCAAACTGAATGGAGAGAAGCTGGAAGCAATCCCATTAAAATCAGGGACTAGACAAGGCTTCCCACTTTCTCCCTACCTATTCAATATAGTACTTGAAGTCCGAGCGAGAACAAATCGACAACAAAAGGAGATCAAGGAGATACAAATTGGAAAGGAGAAGCTAAAATATCACTGTTTGCAGATGATATGATAGTATATATTTGGGACCCCAAAAATTCCACCAGAGAACTCCTAAACCTGATAAACAGCTTCAGTGCAGTAGCTGGATATAAAATTAACTCAAAGAAATCAATGGCATTTCTCTACAAAAAGGATAAGAGGGCTGAGAAAGAAATTAGGGAAACAACACCCTTCACAATAGTCACAATATAAAATACCTTGGTGTGACTCTAACTAAGGAAGTGAAAGATCTGTATGACAAGAACTTCCAGTCTCTGAAAATAGAAATTGAAGAAGATGTCAGAAGATGGAAATATCTCCCATGCTCATGGATTGGCAGGATTAATAGAGTCAAAATGGCTATTCTGCCGAAAGCAATCTACAGATTCAATGCAATCCCCATCAAATAACCAACTCAATTCTTCACTGAGATAGAAAGGGAAATTTGCAAATTCATACGGAATAATAAAAAACCTAGGATAGCAAAAACTATTCTCAACAATAAAAGAACCTCTGGGGGAATCACCATGCCTGACATTAAGCTGTACTGCAGAGCAATTGTGATAAAAACTGCATGGTACTGGTACAGCAACAGACAGATAGATCAATGGAATAGAATGGAAGACCCAGAAATGAATCCACACACCTATGGTCACTTGATCTTTGACAAGGGAACTAAAACCATCCAGTGAAAAAAGGACAGCATCTCCAACAAATGGTGCTGGCACAACTGGCTGTTATCATGTATAAGAATGTGAAATGATCCATTCTTATCTCCTTGTACAAAGCTTAAGTCTAAGTGGATCAAAGACCTCCACATAAAATCAGAGACACTGAAATCTATAGAGGAGAAAGTGGGGAAAACACTCGAAAATATGGGCACAGGGAAAACAATTTCCTAAACAGAACAGCAATGCCCTGTGCGGTCAGATCAAGAATTGACAAATGGGACCTTATAAAATTGCACAGCTTCTGTTTGGCAAAAGACACAGTCAGCAAGACAAAAAGGCCACCAAAACATTGGGAAAGAATTTTTACCAATCCTAAATCTGATAGGGGACTAATATCCAACATCTACAAAGAGCTAAAGAAGCTGGACTCCAGAAAAATGAATAACACCATTAAAAAATGGGGTACAGAGCTAAACAAAGAATTCTCAATTGAGGAATTCCGAATGGCTGAGAAACATCTGAAAAAGTGTTCAACATCCTTAATCATCAGGGAAATGCAAATCAAAACAACACTGAGATTCCACCTCACACCAGTCAGAATGGCTCAGATCAAAAATTCAGGTGAAAGCAGATGCTGGCGAGGATGTGGAGAAAGAGGAACACTCCTCAATTGCTGGTGGGATTGCAAGCTTGTACAACCACTCTGGAAGTCAGTCTAGCGTTATCTCAGAAAATTGGACACAGTACTACCAGAGGATCCAGCAATACCTCTCCTGGGCATATACCCAGAAGATGTTCCAACTGGTAAAAAGGACACATGCTCTACTGTGTTCATAGCAGCCTTATTTATAATAGCCAGAAGCTGGAAAGAACTCAGATGTCCCTCAACAGAGGAATGGATACAGAAAATGTGGTACATTTTCACAATGGAGTACTATTCTGCTATGAAAAAAAAAAAAAAAGAATTTATGAAATTCTTGGGCAAATGGATGTATCTGGAGGACATAATCCTTAGTGAGGTAACCCAATCACAAAAGAAGTCATTAGATATGTGCTCACTGATAAATGGATATTAGCCCAGAAATTTAGAATGCCCAAGATACAATTTGCAAAACACAAGAAAATCAAGAAGGAAGACCAGCGCGTGGATACTTCATTCTTTCTTTGAATAGGAAACAAAATACCCATGAAAGGATTTACAGAGACAAAGTTTAGAGCTAAGATGAAAGGATGGACCATACTGAGACTAACCCACCGGGGGATCCATCCCATAATCAGTCAATAAACTCAGATACTATTGCATAGGACAGCAAATGTTTACTGAAGGGACCCTGATATAGCTGTCTCGTAGAGAAGAGGATGCTCACAGTCATCTATAAGATGGAGCATGGGGCCCATATTGGAGAAGCTAGAGATAGGACCCCAGGAGCTGAAGAGGTCTGCAACCCTAGAAGAGGAACAACAATATGAACTAACCAGAACCCCCAGAACTCGTGTCTAGCTGCATATGTAGCAGAAGATGGCCTAGTCGGCCATCATTGGGAGGAGAGTCCACTTGGTATTGCAATCTTTATATTCCCCAATACAGGGGAATGCTAGGGCCAAGAAGTGGGAGTAGGTGGGCAGGGGAACAGGACGGTGGGAGGGGAATGGGAACATTCGGGATAGCATTTGAAATGTAAATTAAGAAAATATGTAATAAAAAATTGAAAAAAATATATCACCTAAAAAAAGTAGAATAAGTTCATCAATTATTGTTTATTTTATTGTTTGAGATTATAATTCAATAATAAAGACTGTTTTTAAAAAATGTGGTTAGGAGAATAATATAGGGTCTCCAACATGTGCTAGTAGGGGGCGACCATGCTCAGGGCAAAATCTTTAGTACTTGCTTCATTGCTTGAGTACAAAGGGAGATGACAATCAAAGACATTCTGTGGATCCATACAAAGTGGAAGAAAAATTTAAAAAATATAATTAGAAATATGCCAATATTTATCATATATTTCTTCTCCAGTTTCTCTATTTATGAATAAACAGTCTTGAAAGACAAACTTAAATATTAACTATAATTAATTTAATTTGCATAAATATGGCACAAATAAAGACAGCTATTCACTAAAGTATGTAGTATAGGTATAGAGACCGTGCATTTCAATGTGACCCCACTCAATAAAATTAGATGTGACACCAACTTGATGTTTTGGTGAGTTTCCTATGGTTTATTACTGTATTATAATTAATTAACTCATTCACTTGAGCTTTAGGATTGTTCTACATATGAATATTAATAGAATATATCATATCGACACTCCTTTCTTGACTTTTGTTTGTTTCTTTGTTTTATTGTCTTTCCAACATTATATTATTTATTCATCAATTCTTATGTTTGCTCATTAATCACATTGTAGATGGATTTTTATTTATTTATGATGTTAAACTTATATTGAGAGGGCTTTCAAAGAGTTGAAGGGAGGAGAATTGAAACGATGGAATTATATTACAAACTTACATTAGAAAAAATATTCAAAAATTAAACTTATCTACATGGAAAGAATCTCTCCTTACCTTGAGGTTTCAGGCAACTAATGGATAATGGTGTTATCAAGTTTTCAAAGATCAATTCTATATAAACATACAGAGAGACAGAAACAGAGATGGAGACAAGGAGGAGACAGAGGAAGCAAAGGAAGAGGAAGAGTGGGAAGAGCAAGAGAAGGGGAGAGGAAGAGAAGAAGGAGGAAAGGAAAAGGAGGAGGAACTTTGCATACATGGAAAAGTGTAATGATTTCCTGTTTGAAAATGCACCTGATACCATAATCTTCATACACTGAATGAGTCAGGGTTTATAAGTCACTTCAAAGACTCAAACCCAGTTGGGGCCCTGGGACCATATAAATTAATTGCTTCACTTTTCTGCTCTTGTTTCTTTATTTTGTATTATTAATCTGTTTATTTGTTTACACTTCAAATGCTATCCCCCTTCTCCATTACCCCTTCTTAACCACTCCTATGCCATCCCCACTCTCCTCCCTCCCCTTTGCCTCTATTAAGGTGCTCTTCCACCCACTCACCCACTCCTGCCTCACACCCCTTCAGTACCCTCCTATGCTGGGGCATGAAACCTCCACAGGACCAAGGGGCTCCTTTCCACTGATGTCAGATAAGGCTACACATGTATTAGGAGCCCTGCAGCCAGCCAAGTAATACTCTTTGGTTGGTGGTTTAGTCTCTGGGAGCTTCTGTGGGGTCAGGTTAGGATTAGTTGACATTCCTTATGAGACTGCAATCCCCTTCAGCTCTTCTTTCTACTCATTTAACCACGCACCGTCATTCTCATAAGCTGGAAATGTTTTGGCCCTTGGAAAACGCTCTTTCAGTTGTTCCCATGCCTTATTAATCTTTTATTGATTTCTTCCTAAATTTTTGTTTACTCATCTGTGCCATTGGCAGTCCTCATTTAGGATAAAACCATCGCCTTTAAAGGCATGATTTCTTACTTAATATATCAGTTTGCAGTTATTGATAGAAATAGAAGAAAACTTATGTAACTTGTCATTACAATATGTTTTCAATATGTGTTAATATTTTTGAAAATTTCTAACAAACTATAGCAAAAATTTGTCATGCTGCAAATACATCACTTCTGTCTCCATTTTAATTATTCTAAAAGTTTCTGAGAAAGAGAACAGCTATTGAAGCAGGCCCACCAAAAACATTGGACTAGATTCACATACAATTGCCTAAAAGAAGGCAGTCATATTGATTGACATTCTTTCTAGCAGATACATTTATTTTAAAATAAATATAAGACAGGCAGGAATTCTGTCTTTCTTGAATGGGCTTGCTATTTTGGAACAAATAAATATGGACAAATACCATCTGTATTCTATGAAAAATGAATTCTATAGAGGCAAAATTTTAAAAAGGGCATATTTTTAGATATTGAAGATATTTTCAAAGAAGCACATCAGCTCATTCAAAAATCACTCAGGGTATTGGGTAATAAGATAAGCAGAAGAAATAAGTGGAAGCTCAATTAAATTCATCTTTACTATGTGTCAAGGCACCAGGCACTTGGGTATTAATGAGTTGCTAATTCTTCGACAGTCCCACGTTCACTCTAATCGACGGTTTTGTTTTCATTTGTTCTGCTTATCGCAAATGTGACTAACTTCACATTTGCTTCGCTGATGGAATTCGCTCAGAGTGTTCTGACCTTTTAGTCAATTTGGAATGGTTTTTGCTGCTTTGCCACAGTCAGGAGCAATTGATCAGTGGCTGTGCGTGGCTCCTCCATGGAAAAGCTGCTTCACGTATCTGGGGCAAGACAGTTCATAAAGCGTAGAACATATTTTTTATTGGCTTAATATTGCAGGTGGTTGTATCACGTTCATAAAAGGGCTTTTACTTTCTTTAATTTCCATGTAGAATCTGGCAAGTGGACTGATAATCAATCATATTTGCTCTTGTGCTCTTTAAAAGCTTAAACGCCATGCTGTGGAAAGCTGCAGCGCAGAAGACACAGTGGGGTTTCCTGAGGGTTTTATTAGGCAGACCCTACACTGGCTTAAAAAATGATTTAATTTTCAGTGTGCACATAGCACAGATATTACCACTGCTGAAGAACCTATGTGGTAAGAAATATCAATTTACTTTTTTTTTTTTTTCAAGATCCAATCTCTTTAAATAGGTGTAGTGTCTGCGGGCCTATTCACAGGGGAGACGGGAAGTGGGACGATACAACAAGCAGGTGCAGCAAGTGGATTCATCTTTCCTGAATATTTGAAATCATGAAATTCAAGTAGCATTTACTGTTCTCTTTTATTCCTACAGCTGTGAGTTGTAATAGAAAGTGCACTTCTCCAGGACTCAAGAGTCTTGAATCCTATATATCTCCGATGGCTAAAGAGAACCAAAATTAAGCTCTTAGAGATGAAACTGGTGTAAATGAGGTAGTGTTAAACAAAATGATTCAGCTAGTCAAAGCAAAAGGACAGAAACTTTTGGGTACTTTGAGGATGGCCAGGAGTCCATCCTAACTATACTTAAGTCTTAAAATAATCTCTCTTTAAAAGGGTATCTAATGTGGGGATAATTCTTAGCAAAGTTCATAATATGTATCAAGCATATGGTAATGTAGACTATTTTGTGAATCTTTCTTAACTCTGCCAATTGTTTTATGGGGTGAGTTTTTTTGTCGGTTTTTTTTTTTTTTTCAAGGTTTCTCTGTGTAGCCCTGGCTGTCCTGGAACTCAGCCATAGACCAGGCTGGCCTGGAACTCAGAAATCCGCCTGCCTATGCCTCTCAAGTGCTGGGATTAAAGGCGTGGGCTACCATTCCCTGCATGGGGTGAGCTTTTAATCATAATTTCTACCCAAAATATTTTTTAAGTATAGCTGGATTTCCCTTTTTTAGTTTTCTGCACATTTGAGCCTGAGTTGTTTGATATATGGTATAAATATGTTTCTCAGATGGGCTTTATCAACATCAATGTGATACTGAGGAACCATTACGATTATTGATATCTACTTAAGGATATCAATAATTAAAAATAGTCACTGAAATATCTTACTCTGAGCCTAAAATATTCTGAGATATTGACTATGATTTATATAAAGGAGGAGTTAAGCTCAATTAAGACTGAGTGATTTTTGAAGTTCACAATGACAGTCATCGGTGGAATATGGATTAAAATGTTAAAATGTCTTTTCACTTGAATCAACTTGAGTTTAGGCCCTTCAGTAATTTCCAGAGTGCTGTGTAGCTTTTTCTACCAAGATTAGCATGTTGAGAGTATAGTCTTTATAGAAACAATATTGAAAAGTGGTAAAAACCTTGTCAGGTCATGCCAACAACAACAGAAAAATGGGAAGGGCTCTTCTCAAATGCAGAAAATCATACTAAGAATATTACAGTATAATCCTTTTAGATGATCGTATTTTGCATAAGAATTTCCTTGTTTCTATTTTGGCCTTGAAAGATAATTTTGTTTTAGAACTAAATAATCTTCCCCTGAAAATACTACCAACTAAGTGACATTTTGCCCCCTCACATGGCATGAAGATCCTGTCTGTTACGCCTGTGTATAAGTTTTACCTATATCTATATACTAAGGTGTTTACTTCAGCAGAGTTCTCTAAAGATCAGTGAATACGTGCACACTCGAGAGGCTGAGAACACAGTAGTTGCTCCATCCGTGGTGCAGACTTCATCTGCAGTAGTCAAGTGTCTACTTATGAACCTTAAAGATTGCTGGTGGGATCTAGTCTTAGTCTACTTTCAAAACCCGATGACCATGCAGTAAAGACACCAGCAAGCGGCACTGGATTTTCATCAGAGCTCTTTATGCTACCTGTAGGATGATTTCACCAATATTTGGGAGAGTATTATCTCCTCAGTGAATGTATTATGGAAATGCTCTCACAGATCATAGCACTAAGATTGGTGGTCTGCAGATAAACAAGATTCTGGAGAAAAAAAACTGAGACTTCTACATCCAAATCTACAACCATCATGAAGAGATCCACTGGTGCTGGTTTGGGCTTCCTGAACCTGAAAGCCCAGCACCAGAGGTATGTTTCCTCCTAACAGTGTAATGTCCAACCCAACAAAACCACACATCCTAATTTTTCTACACAGTGTCACATTCTGATGACTAAGCACTCAACTACATGTGTCTACAGTTGTGGTTCAGATTCAAACCACCATACTGTGAGTATACATATATACTACATATACATACAGCAAGAACAAATGAAAACAAGGCCATGAACTTTAAAGAGAACAATAATTAGATAATAAGAGGGTTCAGATGGAGGAAAAGGAAAAGGAAACTGGTGTAAATATATTTTAATTTCACAAATAAAAGAAACAACAATTTTAAAATTCATATAGGTCTGAAACCACAAGCATGTCAGTCACTGAACTGGCTGAAATTTTTAAATGTAGATCTGTGGTTTCTGTTGCTTTCTACAAAATTGGGATAGTTTAGTGTCGATAGCATGTTAGATTTTCAGTATTCTGGTAAGTGTATGACAGTATCTCATTGCTTTAATGTTACTTCTCAGTGATATATAATGGGGGGCAGGTTCCATATGCTATTTGAGACTTTTAGATTTGTTTTCCGGAGATGCTTTTTAGAACTTTCAGCCATTTCCATTTGAGTTGTTTTCTTTTTGGTGAGTTTTATTACAGATAACAGTCTTCCACTGAATATGGTTATTTTGATATTTTCCACCAGTCTGTGGCTAGCTCTTGACAGTCTTCTCATAGATGTAATTTTTAGTGACATCTAACTGAGAAGTCACGTGTTCACTCCGTCCGGTACATTTGATTTTACAACTTGGTTGTCCCGTGCCTACAGTCATGTATTATGAGCTATGCTATAATCTTCTATTTCATTCTGTGCATATTTCACTTTTCATTAGCCTGATGAATTAAGAATAGATTTTTATTATAGCATATTGATATTTAATGGCATAACATTTAGAATGCTTTTTAGTAAAACCAAAAGAATCAATTGTTTCAGCTACTTTCATTGAACAAGTACATAATAAAAAATGAAATCTCGTATTTACTCCATCTCAATTTATCTTCTAAGAAGAAAAATAAATAATGCTGAAAGGCCTTAAAAATGGCAAGAAAATTCCTGTCATAAGTAAAAAAAAAATAAAACATGATAAACTTCCTTGATATGCTGAATGTTATATGTACATATATGGACAAAGAAAATGATAGACAGATACAGACTTTATTATTATTCTCACTATTTTCATTGTTATTTGTTCACTAAAGTTGTGTGTGTGTGTGTGTGTGTGTGTGTGTGTGAAAGACATCCTCATTGTTTCTTTTTCTGAAAAGTTATACTGTTTGCTTCTTTTATCTTGCCTTTCAAAACTATATCATCCTTAGTTAATACAGAGTTGACTTTCCATAAAAGACATTTATCATTAAAGCACCTGATGCAACATTTTTGGAAATGGAACCAGCAACATGAGTAAAAACGGATTTAATATTGAGCTCAGCCTCTACCTTACCATTAATGGATTGGATCTTAGGGAACCACAGAATACAAACATAAATATCCTAAACTTTTAAGACCAAGACTGGTTAATGCATCTGTAGTTGAGAGACTGAATTCTGAAGATTTTCATGGAGAAGCGAGAACAAAAATGACAACTCCCAAT
Source organism: Mus minutoides (assembly GCA_902729485.2). Lineage (NCBI taxonomy): Eukaryota > Metazoa > Chordata > Mammalia > Rodentia > Muridae > Mus > Mus minutoides. The sequence goes on from LR750665.1 coordinate 63,405, forward strand.
AGGCAAGGTACTTATAACTATTATTTAGGGTTGTTTAGGTTTCATTGATAGCTCTAACTTCAGGGGTGTCTTTAAATTGTGAAGTTCTAATTGTAATTTTAAAATGTATCATGACCTCGACTACTTCCAATTAACAAGGTTCTCTTAGTTTTGAATTCACAGTAGAGGTTGAACATCTGGTAATGTGGTTCATGTGTCCTCCAACTTTGCACTCCAGAGACTTAGAGAGACTGACTGCTCTTTGTATTGTGATATTAATTGTTATCTATGTCTTTCATTTTGCTTCAGTATGTGCTAGGTGATTTGGCATGCTTGAATCTGCTGCATACTTCAAGTTACATATTTCTTCCAACACTCTAAACATTAGCACTAAATTAATTAATTCTTTCAAAGACCTAATATCAACCGCATAAGCAGAAAAAAAGTCATGGTTAATAAAACTTTTAAATAAATTGTAGAAAAATACAATCCAATAAGAATAATGCTGAAATAAGAATATTAATTTAGTAGTCACAGTAAATGGCACCCATGGAGATGTGTCATTTTGAGGAAATAAACATAAAATGTGAATATGTATATTTTGTTAATTTTAATGATTTGAGAATTCTACTTTAAATTTTCATTAGTTTCTGGACCCAACATGCTTGGGCAACTGCTCTATCACAGATATACCATTTATAATAAGCTGTCATAAATGGCATACGTGGACATTTTTATTTCACACTACTTTCACTGGATGCCAATATCGTGAGCTTTTCGTATACACATTGGAATTTTGTGAGTCAATTGAGAACAAGACTGTAGTTTGAACTTCACTATGGTTGATTAGGCATGTTTGCAGTTTAGAAATTGCTTAGCATAATAAATCAAACCTGGTTTTGGTTTAGTTTTGTTTTTCAATATACTTACTGAAAAACTTTTAGCAGCCTATAAATAGCTAGCTTGGCACCTGAATTTGTAAAATCGAAATATAATTCTACATACCTCTGACATTACTCATTATATCTAAATTGACACATTTTAAAATATGTAGTGTAGTGACTGACACACTTAGATACACAAGTACTTATACATGCACATGTATCGATTGCTTCATATTGTTCGTATTATCATAATGTTGCCATTGTTATTGATTTATTTACTTATTTATTTATTTACTTTTGTTTTAGGTTTCTATTTTTGTTTTTTGTTTTGTTTGTTTGTTTGTTTGTTTGTTTTATTTTGTTTTTGTAGACAAGACTTCTGGACTCCTTTGTAGTCCAGGCTGTTCTTTAACTCATGTAGTGCTGTCTGCATCTTCCTTCCGAGGGTTGGGATTAACGGCATGTGCCACCACCACATGGCTTGTTTCATAGTATTTATATAACCTAGTAAAATTTACAAAAAAAAAAAAAAGCAATTTCTGAATAGAATAAATTTACAATGCATGGGATAAATATTTCTTGAGTGCTTTCTGATGCCAGATCTGATTTTAAGCCTTCAGCTTGTGTCAGTGACCAAACAAAATGCTGTTCCCATGATGTCAGAGTTCACACAGAAGCTAGCAACACTAGACACAAAGCCAGAGGCATGATTCCTTGTTATTTCATGTGCCTGATACTATCTATACCTAAAAATCTAAAAGGGCAGGATGAGACAATGGGAAAAAAATCTGGAGTCATAAGAAGAAAATGTCATGTCAGAATTCCTCACATTAGTTGTGAAATCAAATTGAAATAATCTTACAAATTCTTAACTAGACACTTTCTAAAACTATACGAGAATCTATTACATAGGTATAACTCTATTTCAGTCTCTTTGGTTCTCTACAAAGCCAATGGAAATAAGTCAGTTTTTTTTTTAATTAATCTGAGCATCTGCTCTTTATTATGCAGTCTCAAATCCTTTTGAATTTGTACTCAATATTAATCTGGATCTGAAAGTCATTATCTATGAGAGGATAATACAACTTGAACAATCCTCGAGTTTGCCAGTAGGAGGCACTCACTGCACAGGCTGAATTCCCAGTAGCTCCCTCTGGCCCTTGGAGTTACTAAGAAGATCCTGTGGGAATACTGCCAAATCTTTCCTAATTAACCATTCCCATTTAGAAATGTGCTGCTATGCAACCGCTAAACTTACAGCACTAAGAAAATTTGATGTTACTTGAAAATGCTGAAGAAAATTCCTTTCATCCTTCTTTTTTTTCCTAAACCAAGAAAAGATATAACATCTCATGTATCTTTAAAGGAAAACACTAATGATTAACATTTGAACACAGTTCAAAAGAAAAGGTTGCAGGAAGTTGCAAAGAGTCAAGGTGATGCAAAGTGGAGAATCTTTAGAAAAACTAGAAAGAAGGTGAAAAAAAAAACAAAAGTCCAGAATATTATTACATAATTTTTACTTCATCCTTATGAAGATAATGGGAAAATATTTTCTTTTTTTAAATTTAATTTAATATTTTTACATATTCACTGTCTCCTCCCAGTCACCCCCCCATAATTGTTCCCCAACCCCTCCCCTTCTCCTCTCAGCAAATGGTAGTATTCTGCCTGTCCTGGCACTTCAAGTCTCTGCTTTGAGTGGGTGGTAGACCTTCGGATATCCCCTCACCCTAGTACCTCAAGTCTCTGAAAGGTTAGGCACTTACTTTCTCCCTGAGTGCAGACAAGGCAGCTCAGCTAGTAGAACATGTCCCACATAGGTGACAGCATTTTGGATAGGCCCCATTCCAATTGTTCAGGACCCACATGATGGTCAAGCTGCACATCTAGTACATATGAGTGGGGAGGCCTAGGAGCAGCCCATGTATGTTCTTTGGTAGTTCACACTCGGAGAGCTATAATAATCCAGGTTAGTTGACTCTCTTGGCTTTCCTATGGAGTTCATTTTCCTTTCAGGGCTCTCAATCCTTCCTCGTATTCTTCCATCCACAAGCTCCATCCACTGTTTGTCTGTATCTTTCATAGTCAGCAGCTGTGTGGAGCCTCTCAGAGGACAATAAGCTCTTGATCACAACCATAACAAAGTATCATGAATAGAGAGAGTTAGGGATTGGTGGTTGCCCATGGAATGGGTGTCAAGTTGGGCTGGTTATTGGTTGGTCATTCCCTTAGTCTCTGCTCCCTCTCCTGTGCCTATATCACTAGGAGACAGTATATACTTAGATTGAAGCCTTCATTCCCTTCCCTTCTCACAGTTCTCTGCTCTTATGACTATATGATTCCACTTCTAAGTGTGGCTCAAGCTCCCATACTTGGTTCTTCCTACTTAGTTAGATTCTTTGGATCTGTGTTGTGTAGCATGGTACCTTATTTTATGGATCATGTCCATGATAGATGGAGAGGGATAATTCTAGAAGTCACAGGCATCAGGATACCACTAGAACTTGACCCACAGCGCCAACTAAGCAGGATTTATAGGGGCTTACAAAGACTGAAGCAGGTAGCCTCTTTGGGTCTGAGCTAGGTCCTCTGCAAATATGATTTGTTAGTTTGCTTTTCTTATGGGAATTCCAACAGTAGGAGTACATGTGTTGCGGAGAAATTGCTATCTCTGACTCTTTTGTATGCTTTTGGGACCCTTTTTCTCCTACTGGGTTGTCTTATCCAGCCTTGATATAAGGGTATGTGCCTAGTCTTACTGTAATTTGTTATGCAGCATTGATTTGATATCCCTGGGAGGCCTACTCTTCTTTGAAGGGAAACTGGAGAAGTGGCTCTTGGAGAAGAGGGAGGGAGGAGAAGAATGGGCCTGCAGGAAGTTGAGGGACCAAAGACTGTGGTTGGGATACAATATATGAGAGAAAAATAAACACACATGTATTCATTTTGGTAATACACAAGTACCATTTTTTTTCTTTTTCTACTCTGTCATAAGAACAGAATCTATAAAATGTAAGTTCCAATAAATATTCTTGATTTATTTAGTATACCTATTTGGGTAATATACTTTTAACTATCTATGTGCAACTAACCATAACATAAAATTGTTTAAGTCAAAGTAGTACTTTTTATCTTTTAGTTTTTTTCAACAGTCTCTAACTTTGCCAAGCCTGGTATGCTATGCATGACAAATTTCCTACTATTGTCTCCAGAATACTCATATTCATAAATATCCTTCTATATGCTGCAACAAATTAAATGGTGTATAAAAACAATAGAATCAAATGGAAAGAGTAGACAGACTCTCTGACTTTTGGGTAAGAAAATAGAGGAAGCTTGAACATTTTTACCAATCCCATACCAGGCATTTGGGGGCTTGCAAATAATATTTCCCTGGTGTTTTATCAAGATTTCTCTTCAATATGTGTTGATCTCTGTGTCAAAAATCACTTTTTATAAGGACAAATTCAAAGTAGATTACAATCAACCTAATTTCTTATGTCTACTTGATCATCTCCCATGTTTTTTTTTTTTTTTTCTGAGGATCATGGTTACAGTTTGCGGGAATGAAATGCCACTAATTTAATTAGGAGAATTCAGTCTGTAAAACTAAAACTAAAATATGTTCAAAACTGCATGGTGCCAGTTCTGAAAAAAAAATATTTTGAAGTGATTTTTCTCATATTTGGATTGTCAACTAGTTTGAAGAAACAGTATAAATCTTACTTATTACATATACTGTCTATAAAATAGTATACATTTTTATATATTACATTTTATTTAAAATAATTTTATATATTTTGTCTTATCAAATACAATTCAACAATCTTCAGATTGACTGTATAATTTACATTTTTATGTATGATTTTGCACAAATGTATGAGAATTTCTGTGCAGTTGATGTATATTTGTGAACAAAGTCATTAACAGTCATAGTGTTTTCGTGAACTGCAGACAAATAAACCATAAAGCCACCTAGGATGAATGGAAAATACATGTATGTGCTTTAAACTAGGTGCTAAGCCAAAATATACCTGAGCACTTATATTTTTCTCATTCTTTTTTCTAATAGCTTCTGTTTGCTAATCTAAAATAAAGAGTGGAAAATGAACACATTTCTTCAGGCACACAGCATGTGGGAATTCCTCTGAGGCTTTCTGAGCACATTAAACAGATTTCCCCACATCTACTTGCCTCACAAACAGCTATTTTTAATCATTGTTGGAGTCCTAAGGCACAGGGGAAATAATTTAATTCTAATTGTTTTGTTTTCAGCTCTGACGTGTGCAGATTTAAAACCAGAATGTTTTTCATGCCTATGTCCATGAATCCATTTTGAAAGGATCAGAGAATGTAAGGCTCCAAGAAATATAAGAAAAAAAAATTCTTGATTTTTAACATGTTGATATGCTGAGCAGTTTAAAAGCCTAATTCAATAAGTGATAAAATAGGTAGATATTATACCTGACTACTCATCTGTGACTTTATGATATGGGACACACACACACACACACACACACACACACACACTTTTCATAGCACACTGAGGCTCATATGAGAAAGAAGGAAACATGATAGCTTTATGGAACATTTATCATTCTTACTGCATGCAAGGTTAAGGCCTCAGTTTTCTTACGATGGTTCTAGTTGAATAGCATAGGAATAAATGTATCTCCCTGTTCCTTCAGCCTCCAAGTTATGCATTACACTGCCAGAGATTTCCAGCAAAAGACACTCTTCATACAGGCAGAGATGAAATATATAGGGTATAGCAACATGGCCTCTTCTATGGTAGGTTTTCTTAATCTATGCGCAGTGTGCAGGGTGATACATTATATAATATCTAAACCATAATTCCTTATGTTTTCACAGGTCCCTCTGGTCACATTCATATTTGTAAGAACGCTCAAGCTGACTTTCGCAAATGCATCAAACTAAAATCTGGGACCATTCAGTATGATGGCTGGACTCAGGAATTATTATATGCTATTAGCAATGATCCAGCAACATTAAATCCCATTATAGGAACAAAAAGCAGAGGAAACAAGAATCATTTTTTTTTTTTTCTCTAGAAGGGCTGCAGAAAAGCAGGGCCTCAGAAAAGCAGGGCCCATTGTTTCCATCTTTGTTAAGCTGCCTGTTTGTTTCTGGGCTTCCCCAGTGACGAGTGTTTTCCACAGATCCCAAGGGATCATGGGAAATCCTTGCACAAAGTGCTGTGTAAGGTTACCAAGGGGAGTTTCCACTTTTCTAATCCCCTAAGAAAGGAGTCACCGTCCTTTGGTGTGTTACGGAGTTCTCAGTATTATGTGCATGGTCGTTAATGTATAATCTCTTGAGATGTGTGTTACTTTCCATTTGATTAATAAGAAATAGATGTGTAAATGCCATAGCTATTGTTATCACAGGAGTTTGGAGCTAATTCTACTTTAATTATGTGAAATCTTTGGCTTATGTAAAGGTATTAATAAGGTCAGAGGAAAGACATGAGATAAAAAATGATCTTTTAACCAGACAGTTTTAACTGATATCAAAAACTTTTATTCCACCATTTGAAGGAACCGGTAGAAATAAAATTATTAATTTCAGGTGAATTGTAAACATGTTAACAGGCATATTTTGGGAGAGCATACATATCAGATTAAAGTTACCTGTCAACTTATTACAGCACCCAGAAACGACTATATTTGACAATACACTAAAATTATATATTTTAGTGTATAAATGTGAAATTTATATTTTTTTTATGATTAGTATTGTTGATGAATGCCTATGTTATAAAGAATATTGGGAGTGCTTCTTGGTATAAATAATGTGTAGTGCACACATGAGTTCTTGTGAAATTTTTTTTAAATAAAGAAACTGTTAGAAAAAGCAAAAGAAACTGTTGGTACCTTAAATCCTATATATGTTGTACAATGTAGAGATGTGTTAGATTATGGGAGATAATTTCGCACAATATATTCTCCACAATATTAGTTTAATCAGCATAAAACAGCCCCCTTACATATAAAAATTGAACATTAATCATTTAATATGACAAATTGTTAAAATTCAAGAGACATATGTAATAAATCCGATTTTATTCCCCAAGATTTTTTCTTGTTGTGTTTATGTTAAGTATATGAATGCAATGCTCTAAACTTGTATTATCTTTTACAAAAATATGAACCCAAAAGGCTATTTTTTCAAAATGTATCAATTTCAGAGTTGCAAATAAAAGAATGCTAGATTAGCTGACATAAAAATATTCACTTTACAACTTATTTTTACGTCAATCTATCATCCTATTTTCTCTCCAACATATAAAGAATGCAGCATTTGATATTAAATTAATATGAAATTAAGAATTGTCCATATGCTTGAAATGTAAACTACAGTAAATATTATCAAATCTTAAAATGTATAGTGGTTTTCCTCAGTGGTGTTAAATTGATTTTTTTAATCCATACTCACTTATAAAACTGCACATTCATATTCTGTGTACTTTTAAAATTTTGAATTTTATTTCACAACAATAATTTTTAAATGTCTTATAAAAGATCTTTTATACAGATACTGTGCCAAAACTTTTCCTTTCAAATTTGTTGGGATCATTTTTGTATCAATTTCTTATATTTATTACCTGATACATGCAGAGCATTAATTGTGCCCTCACTCTTCTCTCCCCTCTTAGTAAACTTAATATTAACCTTTTTATATGAATTGATTTTAATGTTCAAGTGGTTTGTTTTAATAAGCTTGCATTCTGCTGTCTCTCTGACATTTCTATAATCTTAAAATTGATTTAAAATTTCTTATAAATAATATACTTACATCCTTTAATGTGTCTTCAGCTACAGGTAATTGAAGGCATCATTTCATACATTCCTTCATAGAATTTTGAAGTCTTTATGGAACACATACATTTGAAAATGAATTGTTCAATCATTGTATAATTTTTGGACTATTATTTTATGTGTATCTACCCATCTTAACTACCTACCTTATAATCTGTCTGTCTGTCTGTCTGTCTGACATATCAATTTGATTTATATTTTCTTTAGAACAGCTATGTCTTAGCCGGGCGTGGTGGCGCACGCCTTTAATCCCAGCACTCGGGAGGCAGAGGCAGGCGGATTTCTGAGTTCGAGGCCAGCCTGGTCTACAAAGTGAGTTCCAGGACAGCCAGGGCTAGACAGAGAAACCCTGTCTCGAAAAACCAAAAAAAAAAAAAAAAAAAAAAAAAAAAAAAAAAAAAAAAAAAAAAAAAAAAAANGGTGTCGAATGAGAAAAAAAAAAAAAAAAAGGCATTGAGAACGTTGCTTAGGTATTTATTTAAGTATGTTACCTGAATCTTGTTATACAGGCTCTTAGCCTTCCCTAGATACTGGGAGAGAAGGAACTATAGTCCAGTGGGGTACCTCCCTGCTCTGTGAACTAGGTATTTCTAGTTAATAAAAGTAGTCTGAGATTTACATACAGTTTTCATATTAAAATATGAAAATAATTTACAATCATATATTGTGTATTGCTCTAAAAGATAAATATTCTAATAGAATCATGTTATAAAAACTAAATAAAATGAACACAAATGCTTGTGGAATTTCAACGATGCAGTCTTCATGAGATTATTTAATGTGTTTATCAAGAAAGAAAAATAAGTATGGAATTCTTTCACATAATGATGACTATCTTTTTTTCTACCCAATCAAGGTATTTTTGTTTTGTTTTGTTTTTAAATATAGGAAGCCAAAATAAGATTAAACATTTTTAAAATGGAAAATATTTCAACTTTAATGTTTTTCTTTTCTTGAAAAAGCTCTTCGTAGAGGAGCAGCACAATAACCAGCCAGTAGTTCTACTACAACCAAACACTGATTGTAAAGAGTTTCATACCAGGGGGGAGCAAATAACAACACACAAATAGCAAATATATGTTTAGCTGTTTTTCCCATCTTTTGTAAGAACATGCATACTCTTGGTTGTGAGCCAGCCTTTAATGGCTGAGCCAATTAAAACCCAGAAAAGAACTGAGGCTTGCATACTCACTACTTCTTTGACAAAGAAGCTAAACTCATCCAGTGGACAAAAGACAGGGTTTTCAACAAATGGCTCTGTTTTTAAACTGGAGGTCAGCATGTAGAAGAATGCAAATAGGCCTCTGAGAGACAAGTGAGTGTGCAGGTGGGGGAACACCCTCATAGAGGCAGGAGGAGGGAGAAGGATATAAGGAGCTTGTAGAAGGGAGACTGGGAAGGGGATAACATTTGAAATGTAAATAAATATAATAACCAAAACTTCGCTTATAAAAAATAAATGGGGTACAGAGCTAAATAAAGAATTTTCAATGGAATGACCGGGAAGCACCTAAACTTCAACATCCTTAGTCATCAGGGAAATGGAAATCAAATCAACCTTGAGATTCCACTTCATACCAGTCAGAATGGCTAAGATCAAAAATTCAGGTGACAGCAGATGCTGACGAGGATGTGGAGAAAGAGGAACACCTCTCCATTGCTGGTAGGATTGCAAGCTGGAACAACCACTCTGGATATCAGTTTGGTGGTTCCTAATTGGACATAGTACTATCTGAGGACCCAGCTACACAACTCCTTGGTATATACTCAAAAGTTGCTCCAACATATTACAAGGATACATGCTCCACTATACTCATAGCAACCTTATTTATAATAGCCAGAAGCTGGAAAGAACCCAGATTTCCTTAAAAAGAGGAATAGATACAGAAAATGTGGTACACTTACACAATGTAATACTACTCAGCTATTAAAAACAATGACTTCATGAAATTCACAGGCAAATGGATGGAACTTAAAAATATCCTTCTGAGTGAGATAACCCAGTCACAAAAGAACACATATGGTATGCACTCACTGATAAGTAGGTATTAGTCCAAAAGCTCAGAATAACCAAGATACTGTTCACATACCACATGAAGCTCATGAAGAAGGAAGAATAAAGTGTAGATGCTTCAGTCCTTCTTAGAAGGAGGAATAAAATGCTCACAGGAGGAAATACAGAGACAAAGTGTGGAGTATATTACATATGAGTATTACATATGAATTAATATTAATATTACATATGAATATTACATATGAATTAAAGAAAAAGAAAGAAATGAGGTAAAAGACATTGAATAAATTTAAGGGAGGTAATGGTGCATGTATATGTTAACATATATACTGTATAAATATATGAAAATCATAGAAAAAGTAATAACAGTATTTTATAAAATTAGGTTACTGGTGAGAGAACATATCAACCACAGAAAGTTTAAAACTCAGTGCAGCAAAACAAACAGAGGTGTTTTAAGAAACTGAGTATATTTGATATTCAGGATGATATCAGCCCATTCTTTTCAGGGAACTATATTGAAAACTGAAAAAAATCTTACCTGTCATGTGTTAGGACTTCTCAAGAATTCTGCTAAGATCTATACCAGCTATGCCAGTGCTGAACAAATTAAAATCATTTATAATGAAACCTCACTGATTTTTCATCCTCTTGGAATTATACAAGGCTAAATAAAGTGGTAAAGACCTTTGCCAATAGACTAGCAATCTAGAAGACAGGGTATATATTACTGAAATATAACAACCAGAAGGCATAACTTTGTAAGTGTAAAGAACCTTTAGTGTTGTGCATCTTTTTGGAGTGAGATGAAAGTACATCATAGCACTACAGGGGTTTGCCAGTCGAGAGCAATATAGTTACTTGTATGATTGACTATTTGCCATTGAGATCATTTCTTCCAACATTATAGGAAGATACCATAATTAAATACAGTGGTTAGTCAATTGGGTTATAGAAGTTTATTTTTGTCTGTAGTCATGTTGCCAGTACTCCTGTAGGAGTCATGTCCATTGTCCATAAGCTTGGTTCTGCTAACAGGTGCACTGCTTCCTGCAGTCCCTACATGCACACAATGCATGCTTAGAATAGACACAACCTGGTATCATGATGGTAAATTAGAAGCTTCATATGGGTCATATATTCCATGACCTTTCCTAATCATGTTATGGTATACTATCCTCACATACATTTAGTAACCAGACAGCTTTGCAGCATATGTTAGTTAATATCATGTTTAGAGGAATCATCCCTTTTTCAAGAAGTTCACCTTCCATGATAATTATTTTAAACTTACCATATTCGGACCTAGAACACTGGGCAAATACTGTTTTAAAAGATAGAAAACATTACTGCCCTCCATCTGCTGAACCATCATTTAGGCAACCTGCCAACTGACCCAGCACCTCAGAGTTATACAGTAGCAACACCTTGGTGAAGTCAATACAGAGTCTTTGGAATAAGAATGAATGTTTTCTGATTTAACTGTGACAAATTATTTTTGCAATGATAGGCAGAACGGTTGTTTCTATTTACTAAACATGTGAAACATTTTTTTTTTCCTTAAATCCTCTCCCATGGAAGGATTTTCTTGTTCTGTATTATGAAATTTTCTATCTAAAAATAGCAGTCATTACAAGTATGCTAGGTCTTGTTTTGTTCTACATTGCCTCTGTCGCTGTGCAGAGGAGTGATAGCAAGAATTATATAGGCTCTTCCTTTTAGTTCCTCTAACTAAATTGTTTGAGGAAGAAAGTTTGAAATTATAAGTTTTACCCCACTCCTGGTACCAACTTCTGTATTAGTTAGGGTTTTACTGCTGTGAACAGACACTATGACCAAGGCAAGTCTTATAAAAACATTTAATTTGGGGCTGGCTTACAGGTTCAGCAGTTAAGTTCATTATCATCAAGGTGGGAGCATGGCAGTATCCAGGCAGGAATGGCACAGGCAGAGTTGAGAGTTCTAAGTCTTCATCCAAGGGCTGCTAGTGGAAGACTGAACACCAGGCAACTAGGGTGAGGACTTTTTCTTATTATTATTTATTAGATATTTTCTTTCTTTACATTTCATATGCTATCCCAAAATTTCCCTATACCCTTCCCCGCCCTGCTCCCCTACCAACCCACTCCCACTTCTTGGCCCAGGCATTTCCCTATACTGGGGCATATAAAGTTTGTAATACCAAGGGGCCTCTATTCCAAATGATGGCTGATGAGACCATTATCTGCTACATATGCAGCTAGAGACATGAGCTCTGGAGGTACTGGTTAGTTCATATTGTTGTTCCTCCTATAGGGTGGAGACCTCTTCAGCTTCTTGGGTGCTTTCTATAGCTTCTCCACTGGGGGCCCTGTGTTCCATCCTATAAATGACTGTGAGCATCCACTTCTGTATTTGCCAGGCACTGACATAGCCTCGCAAGAGACAGCTATATCAGGGTTCTTTCAGCAAAATCTTGCTGGCATATGCAATAGTGTCTGTGTTTTGTGGTTGATTATGGGATGCATCCCCAGGTGGGGTAGTCTCTGTATAGTCGATTTTTTGTATTAGCTGTAAGCTTGTACAACTACTCTGGAAGTCAGTCTGGCGGTTCCTCAGAAAATTGGACATAGTACTACTGGAAGATCCAGCAATACCTCTACTGGGCATATACCCAAAAGATGTTACAACTGGTAATAAGAACACATGTTCCACTATGTCCATAGCAGCCTTATTTCTAATAGCCAGAAGCTGGAAAGAACCCAGATGTCTCTCAACAGAGGAATGGATACTGAAAATGTGGTACATTTACACAATGGAGTACCACTCAGCTATTAAAAACAATGAATTCATGAAATTCTTGGGCAAATGGATATATCTGGAGGATATCCTCTTGACTGAGGTAACTCAATCACAAAAGAAGTCACTACTTATGCACTCACTGCTAAGTGGATATTAGCCCAAAAACTTAGAAAACCCAAGATATAATTTGCAAAACACAAGAAAATCAAGAAGAAGGAAGACCAACGTGTGGATACATCATTCCTCCTTATAATACGAAACAAAATACCCATGAAAGGAGTTACAGAGACAAAGTTTGGAGCTAAGGGTGAGGATCTTAAGCCCACACCCACAGTGATACACTGAAAGAGTAGTACGTACCCAAAGACAAAATAGAGTCCCTTGTGTCAGGAGGGAAAGTGAACCTTTAAACTAACAGATGGTCCTAGGTATGGGGCAAGCCTTTCCTGGGACAATCACAGAATAGCCCAACGCCCTCTGAATGTCACAGTGACCTCTGTGGAATGTCTCAACGCCCCAGGAGGTTGCCTAAGGTAGTATGTGGCTTAACTGTTAGGTAGATTACCTCCCCCTTCCCCCCTTTTGTCTCTTAGAGTTAGCTATTACCTCAAGCTGCCTCTTGCTGATGTTTGAACTAGCCAATCATGTGAAACCGCGCCAATTTCCCCACCCCCCCTACCCATTGCTATAAAAGCTTCTAATTTTCAAGCCTTGTGGTTGACACCCCTGTCCCCTGCATGGGATACGGGGTCATCCGGGAGCTCCAATTAAAATTCCTCTTGCAGTTTGCATCAAGACAGGTGTCTCGTGGTTCTTGGGATGCACGAACAGCCCCTGTTTGAAATAAGGGTATTTCTGGTTTGGTCTTACAACACCTACTCCAACCAGGTCATATCTCCAAATGGTGTCACTCCTTGGCCCAAGAATATACAAACCATCACACCAGACATAAAATTTTTCATTCTATGTTACAAGAAAATGTTCTAGGACAAAAGTCTAGTCCAGAAATCAATTTGTGGTGTCTGAAGGCCTCAAAATCAAACAATTTGATCAACTTTTGACACTGAACATCCACATAAACTTAACTCCAATAACGATGATGTAATTACATATTGTCACTCCAGTTTAAAATAGCAGTTTGTATTGGAAGAAGTCAAGGCTAGTCCTACCTAGCTAATCCCAAATTTCCATGTTAGGTAGCAAGTATCAGAAGAAGAAAAAAAAAAAAAAAACCATGAAAATAATCCTGATTACTGGGTTTCAAATTTGAATTTTGTAGATTATTATGACATTTCTTCTGAATAAAATTAGTACCAATATTTATCTTTCCTGTAATAGTTTATCATTTTGGAAATATTTCTTTTTTATTAGATATTTTCCAAATTTACATTTCAAATGTTATCTCTTTTTCTAGTTTGCCTTCTGAAAGTCTCCTATCCTCTCTCCTCTTCCCTTGCTCCCCAACCAACCTACTCCTATGCTTCCTGGCCCAGGCATTTCCCTATACTGGGGCATAGAACCTTCACAGGACCAAGAGTCTATCCTCCCATTAATGACCAACTAGCCCATCCTCTGCTACATATGCAACTAGAGCCATGAGTCCCTCCATGTGTTTTCTTCAATGGGTGATTTAATCCCAGGGAACTCTGAGATTACTGATTAGTTCATATTGTTGTTCCTCCTAGAGGGGGCTGCAAACCCCTTAAGCTCCTTAGGTACTTTCTCTAGTTGCTTCATTGGGGACCATGCGCACCGTCTAATGGATGATTGTGAGAATCCACTTTTGTAATAGACAGGCACTGGCAAAGCCTCTCAGGAGACAGCTATATCAGGCTCCTGTCAGCAAGTTCTTATTGGCATCTCCCATAGTATCTGGGTTTGGTGGTTGTTTATGGGATGGATTCCAAGGTATGGCAGTTTCCAGATGGTCATTCTATCAGTCTCTGCTCCAAAATTGGTCTCTGTAACTCCTTCCATGTGTATTTTGTTTCCCCTTCTAAGAAAGATCAAAGTATCCACACTTTGGTCTTTTTTCTTCTTGAGTTTCACATGTTTTGCCATGGGTATTCTGAGCTTCTGGGCTAATATCCATCTATCAGTGAGTGCATATCATGTGTATTCTTTTGTGATTGAGTTACCTCACTTAGGATGATATCCTCCAGATACATCCATTTGTCTAAGAATTTCATGAATTCATGAATCTACAAATCGAACCTCATAAAATTGCAAATCTTTTGTAAGTCAAAGGACACTGTCAATAAGACAAAACAGCAATGAACAGATTTGGAGATTGGGAAAAGATCTTTACCAATCCTCAATCTGATAGGGGGTATATATATATATATATATATATATATATATATATATCAAGGAGTTCTACTTCAGAAAACCAAATAACCATATTTTAAAAATTGAGTACAGAGCTAATCAAAGAATTCTCAACTGAGGAATAACAAATGGCTGAGAAGCAACTAAAATAATGTTCAACATCCTTAATCACCAGGTGTTACACACATCCCAATGACAAGCTGAAAAGCTGGAAAAGAAACTCAAAAGAAACTCATTCTCCTGGGAAGGTGTTTTCATAACCCCTATATCCCCCTGTTAGTCTGGAGTATGGATCCACGTGCTCTCATTTAGTAGTATCTTATTATAGTGCCTTCATAGATTGAATCCTGACATAGCTAAGCCTTCCAGTGTTCCAATCAAGGAGAGAATCCTTGATTTCAGTGGGAATTCAGAAAACTTTCTAGAGACAGGAAACTATTTAGCATTACAAAGAACTGAGCCAAAGTAGCTCAGGGCTGGTCTGCAGGATGTTTACTAGGGACAGTAGCCAGTCTTACCCAGGCAAGGGACCATGAAAGGTTAGAATTTCCCACTGAGACAGGAATCTTCACTATAGCCAGGTAAAGCAGACTACATTGCAAATTAGAAGCAAGTTGATGAATTCTTCTGACAAGTGGAGATTCCCCACAGATTCTTAAAATCACAGCCAAGTTACCTTCATATGCTAGTATTTACCTAGACCTAGGAAATAGGGGTGGGGGGGTTATGTTAATACATTATTCATGAGAAGGTCTGCTAGAGCAGAACCCCCTGGTGCTAGCTTTCACAAGGCTCAAAGGAGTAGCTCAAATTGTGACTAGGGTGTGAAATCCTTATTTGTCATTAGCTGATCCTAGGCAGAGCTGTTTTATATTTACTTTAAATATTTCCTGGTTCCTGTAAGTCCTTTTGATGTATACCTTTTGTATTGTGTCATTATAACTTGCTGGATGTATCTCACCTGGTTTCTTGATACTCTGCTGTATAAAAAAGTTTGATGCTCGACCTGACATTACATTCAGATTCTACACACCCTCTCCTGTGGTCTGTTTGTTACCCACTTTCCACTCCTTCGCCCACTTGCCTCCAGAGAATGCATCCACGCAGACAGGGGATCTATAAGGTCTGAGGCAACCAGGGAAATGAAAATTAAAACAATCCTGAGATTCCACTTTACATCATTCAGAATGGCTAAAATCAAAAACTCAGGTGACAGTAGATGCTGGTGAGGATGTGGAGAAAGAGGAACCCTCCTCCATTGCTGGTGGGATTGCAAGCTGGTGCAACTACTCTGGATATCAGTTTGGTGGGTCCTCAGAAAATTGGACAGAGTTCTACTAGAAGATCCAGCAATACCACTCCTGGGCATATAACCATAAGATGCTCCAACTTATAATAAAGACACATTCTTAATTATGTTCATAGTAGCCTTATTTATAATAGCCAGAAGCTGGAAAGAACCCAGATGTCCCTCAACAGAGGAATGAATACTGAAAATGTGGTGCATTTACACAATGGAATACTACTCGCTATAAAAAAAACAATAAATTCATGAAATTGGAAATATTTCTTATTTTGTTGTCATTAAGGAATAAGTGTTCAAATACTTATGTTGCATTTATTTCTATGTTGATTGTAAAATTATATATATTATGCTTATTATTTTATAATAATTGGATTTTCCCGTGTAGATAATTCATACTGGGCCTTCTGGGTTTTCAGCACAAACATTTATAACTCAACCATACTCATAGAATTAACAAGTTCTCCTTTAATATATGGAAAACAAAAAATGTGGACTTAAATATGAACATTAAATGTGCTGATAGGGTTTTCACAAAGATAGAAACCTGTGACCTTGAATGGAAAAAATTAGTTTAAGATACTCTAAATAATATATATGTAAAGATTCTTGATGTCAATGAAGCAAGTTTCCTTACTTTAAAAATCCTTGTTGCAGTATAAGGTACCAGGACAGATGCTAAGCAAATTGGATAAGAGCCAGCATGACTATTACTGATCGGCGGTGTAACACTAACATTAATAGGGTGCCTAATGAAATCACTTTATCCCTGTGTAACATTTTTCTATAATTCAAACAAATAACCAAAGGTTCTTTGTGACTAGACTATTTGAAAGGTTTCTCAAAACCTTTTAATAATAAGCTAAGAACATTGCCTCTCAAAGCTTCTATGTAGATGGGAAGTTAATGTAGCCATTCTCCTCCAATGCAGTGCAGTTCAGGCTGCCTAAGTTATACAGGCAGATGCTTGGCAGGAAACCATTCCTTCTATATTAAAAGAGCACCTGGCAGTGCATATCATCATGCCAGAGACAGCGATTGAGCCCTAAAAGAGTTCGCAGTCTTTGCAGATGTAGGCAGAGGAATTATAATTGCAACCATATCTCAGGCCATTTGTGGCTTTCTCCTTCTTTTTGTGTTGGAATGAATAAAGAGAGGAAGGAATGACCATGCCATTATCTTCTAGTGAATATGACATGACAATCTGCACTATTGTTTCATTTAAAGATGTCCCCTCTGTATAAGGAGGAACAAATTGAGAAACTACTGAAGCCTGGAAGATTCTATGGAAAGATAATGACCTTTTCTGGTTTTGCTACCATCTTATCATAGCTTTCCCCCTATGCAAACCAGGGATGACAGATCAAATGCACATTTAGTGTGATTTGGATTCAATTGGCAATACTTGCACCTTCATAGGAACTATCTGCTTGAGGGGAAAGATTAGGGTATGTATAATTTTCAGTGTATTAGATGGAACGTGTGGTCAAGAATCTGTAAGTAGCTGAAGAGAAAGAAATGATTACTTCAAGCAATCAGCTGCAGGTGCTTGTGCTGACAGAGTATTGTAGTCATTGGCAAGCATCGTGCCTAACTAATAACACATCAGCACCTCAGCATAACCCTGGGCAGTAAGATGTGCCATCATGTGTTCTCTAATTTCACTGAGACTGAGAATTTTACTATTGAGTTACATAACAACCTGCGTGGGGTCTGATGATCATCAGAAACTCGATTCATTTTGTTGAGACATGTGGTAGAAAGTAATGATGTGTACAGAAATAAAAGGGGTGCTTTATACCCTAGAATCACCTTGCAAACCTAACAGCACTGAAAACTCCAATATGTCTCCTTACATCTAGGCAATTTTAAATTAGGTGCTTTGACTTTCTCCTTTACATATCACATGGCCATCACAATGAAAATGAAGCAATGGTCTAATTTTCCTTGGTTACAAAAGAGACAGGTATACAATACATATAGTTTGGGCATTAGATAATATGTTACATGCTAAGTTAATACATATTTATGAAACTTAGCTATTGAGTATTGGAACTATATTGTGAGTATAAACATTGCTGGAAATTAGAGGTGGAAGTGTGGAGCATCTTTGCCAGAGTTCCCATTAGAGCTCTTCTGTACATTCATTAATTTCAGGTTATTGCCTTCACTTTTAGGCCTTCCACCCTTCCTTCCTTCATTCCTTCCATTCTCCTTTTCTCTTCCTCTACTTGTTCATCTATTTCCTATCCCCTTTCCTTCCTTCCTTCCTTCCTTCCTTCCTTCCTTCCTTCCTTCCTTCCTTCCTTCCTTATTTCTTTCTCTCTTTCTTCTCCTCATCCTCTATTAACTCCTCCTCCACCTTCTTCGATGTGTTAACAGTAAAACAGCTTTGAGTGTGCCGAGCAGGGTGAGAGGCTCCTGTAATCGCAGAGAGTTTTCAATTAGAGAGTTCCAATGTCCATATTTTAGCATTTCCCTAACCTGTCTGTCCCCTATATTCAATAGTGTTAAAACAATATTGTCAAAATTTAACTTTTATAATGTACCATACATAGAGTTGTAAATTTGAATAATTTATGCCTAATATATGAATATATATTATGATGTATGTATATATTGTATATATTATATGATACATGTGTGTGTGTAATATATGTATATAGAACATTATATATAATTTATATAAAAGCATTTAAATATTTCAATTGCTACAGATTAAGGAAGATCAGGCAAAGTGAGCATTGGATTGTGGTTATGTAGCATACTTCTTAGTACTGTTTTGTAATAAACACTATTTAAAATTATAATTTGTATTTAAAACACCATAAAGAAAAGAGAACAGTGTCCTCTCCAATATAAAATACTCTGCAAAGTAACAGACACTGTGAGCACTATGTTTATTTGCAGTGCAGAGAAATAGCTCAGGCAGGGCCTTAAAAGCAAGGACAAAGCTCTCTCAGGAAGAGAGAGCTTCTTCCAGAAATGTCTGACCACAGGCTTTATTTAGATGTTCTGATTATATTTAGTTATATCTTTATTCCTCCATCTTTTACTGCCTTAAAAAAAGTTATCCATAAAGTTCTTAGATCATTATCCTCTTTGAGGAATCATACTTTTCTTGCCAAAATATTTTAAAGGGTATGCTCAGTCAGGTGAGGGCAGCAAAGAGTCAAAAACAAGGAACCTGACACAGGCTTGTCAGGAGTGGGTAACTCAGAAGAAGGGAGGATCTTCCTGAGCTCTGAAAGGGACTTTACTTATATGAGAATTTTGTATTAAAGATAAAGATTTGGCTGGATAATGTCAGTGTTGGTATACAGTTAGAAGTAACTAGTATATTTTTTATACACAGAAATTCCAAGTATCAAAAACCAGGAAATACAGAAGACACTTTTAGCAGGAGAGACAGAGAGGAGCACACCTTAAAGGGCTAGTTTATTTAATCCATGGTCTTTCAAAGTCTGTCAATACCAGTAGAGAGGTATATCTAGCATAGCAAAGCTCAATGAAATCAAAGCCAAGCAAACACACATAAAGCATTTTCCCTATCATCCTGGATCTCATTGTGAGCTCCCTTGCCACCAGAAAGTTGCCTTTGAGAGTCTGAGACAAGTAGCTCTAGAAAGAAGAGTTGCTTCCTTGTGGCCTTATCATATACATTGTTCATTTTCTCTTTTGTGGAAAAGGCAAAACTCAACTTAAGTGTAACAGTCTCTTCTGGTGATCATGTAAATTAAAGGCTTCCATTAAGCAGACTGCTGAAGGACTGACCTGAATTTAATGAAGCAGCCTCAGTTGTTAATCAGATAATTGCTTTGTATTCTTAGATGACAGTGATTTTCCAAGTCCTGGGGGTGGAAGAAAGAAAGTATGATAGAAAATGGAAGGTTTTGTGTATTCAGCACACATCAAAAGTAGTATATCAGGTAAGTTATATTTACTATTGAGAGTTATTTTAACCCTAAGATAATACTAAAGGATAATGTGCGTTCAGTCAGAGCACTGCTACTCCTGATTGTTTAATGTTCTATGATTCACATACTTAAGAACCAATAGCATATCAGATTGTAACCTAACATCTGACAAACTTTTTTCTTCCGTTTCTGCTCTCCTTTATGGACTGAGGATTTGCAAGGCTCTCAAAGTCCATCCATTATTTTTTTCCTTCTTGTTGTTTATTCTGTATTTGTAAATAGCAAATTGGCTATTTCCTCATTTGCTAGAAGGAGACACTCAAGTCATGCACATCAAGCACATCCCTGCCTCAAATCTAAATTATCATAAAACTGTATACCATTTGCCCTCTTGATATAACTGTCCCAAGCCTAGCTATATTCCTCATAAAATTCAGGGCTGGGCTCATTGACTTCTGGGATATGATAGTTTATATGTGGTGTATCCATTCAACTGAGCTGTGGCTGATCAGCAAGAAGTTCTATATTAGTTCTTGGTGTGAGTTAGTGCATTTGGATAAGGTGAATGGGACAAGAATCTCACCCACACCAGTGATGGCAGGTCCAAATAAAGCAAAGTAGTAGAAGCAGGGCATATTCTCTTTCTTTGAGTCTGGACATTAAAATCTTTGTTGTAATTTAGGGTACTAATTCTAGAAACTCTAGAAATTACTGATAAAGACCAAGATTTTTCACTCCAGGTCACTGGGCCATAGATGTAAGACTATTATTTGTCCAGCTTCTTTTTTTGGTTTTCTATTTCACAAAAAGCAGACTACATGGAACATCATGACCTTAATAAACTTGAGTTAATTTCCTGTAGAATATTTTTTCTTAATTATTTGTTAATCTAACATATATATATATATATATATATATATATATATATATATATGTGTGTGTGTGTGTGTGTGTGTGTGTGTGTGTGTGTGTGTGTGTCTCTGTGTGTGTGTGTGTCATGATATAAATGTGAATATAAAACTATATTGTATGTATTTTATTTAATATTTATCATTTATCTATTTATAATTTATCTATCACTATCATCACTATTTCATTCATTTACCTATCATTTATCTATAATTTATTTATGTGTCTCTGGCTGTTCCAAACACTATTATATATCTATTCATTAATTTTATGTATTCTTTTCTTCTGAATATCACTAAAATTATGACAATATGGAAAATTGTTTTGGTGAACATACTTTATGTAGAGTATATATATATATACATACATATATATATATATATATATATATATATATATATATATATATGTTAAACTTTTTATTAGATATTTTCATTTAAATTTCAAATGCTCTCCCAAAAGTCCCCTATACCCTCCCCTGCCGTGCTCCCCTAACCAATCACTCCCATTTCTTGGCCCTGGAATTCCCCTGTACTAGGGCATATAAAGTTTTCAAGACCAAGGGGCCTCTCTTCCCAATAATAGCCTACTAGTCCATCCTCTGCTACATATTCGGCTAGAGACACAAGCTCTGGGGGTACTGATTAGTTTATATTGTTGTTCCACCTAAAGAGTTTCAGACCCCTTCGGCTCTTGGGTACTTTCTCTAGCTCCGACTTTGGGGACCCTGTGTTCGATCCTATAGATGACTGTGAGCATCCACTTCTGTATTTCTCAGGCACTGACAAAGCCTCCCAGGAGACAGCTATATCAGGGTTCTTTCAGCAAAATCTTGCTGGCCTATGCCATAGTGTCTGGGTTTGGAGACTGATTATGGGATTAATCCCCGGGTGGGGTAGTCCCTGGTTAGTCCATCCTTTTTTCTTAGCTCCAAACTTTGTCTCTGTTACTCTGTTCATGGATATTTTATTCCCTATTCTTGGGAGGAATGAAGTATCTATGAGTTGGTCTTCCTTCTTGATTTTCTTGTGCTTTGGAAGTTGTATCTTGGGTATTCTAGGTTTCTGGGCTAATATCCACTTATCAGTGAGTGCATATCAAGTGACTTCTTTTGTTATTGGGTTACCTCACTGAGGATGATATCCTCCAAATACATCCATTTGCCCAAGAATTTCATAAATTCATTGTTTTTAATAGCTGAGTAGAACTCCATTGTGTAAATGTACCACATTTTCAGTATCCATTTCTCTGTTGAGGGACATCTGGGTTCTTTCCAGCTTCTGGTTATTATAAATAGGGCTGCTATGAACATAGTGGAGCATGTGTCCTTATTATCAGTTGGAACATCTTCTGGGTATATGCCCAGGAGAGGTATTGCTAGATCTACCGGTAGTACTATGTCTAGTTTTCTGAGGAACTGCCAGACTGATTTCCAGAGTGGTTGCACCAGATTTTAAAGTTTTATGAAGCTGCACTTCATCATTTGTAATTTCAAATGATGAGTTTTAAATGAGCCTGGATTTTTCAAATAAGCGCACACATTAGCATATAGGTGAAATTTATAAATTAGATGTGTGCTTAGGTATTTCCCATCAATGTTTAGTTAGTAAAATTTGTTAATATGGTTTATATGTCTAAGATAACTTTTTTATTAGGTCTTCATTTGTTATTGTTAATAACACCTTTCTTGTTATTTTCTTTCCTGTCTTTCTTCTTTCTTCTACTCTTTTCTCCATTTCTTGCTTAATTTCTGACCATATTGTAATCATTTGAGTCTAGACCAGTCCCATCTTATACTTTATGAAATCCTGATGTGCCTTTGTCCCCTGAGCACTGGGATTCATTTCTTCTTGGATAGCACTTAGTGTTTATTGTTTATTACTTCACATATTGAGCTCTGACACATAGATATATTGTCTGCATCTTAGTTATAGACTCTTCCTTTCCTAGAGCATTTAAAGTTAAAATATTATTTTTTATTTTCTGATATTATGATATTAATATTTTAGCATTATGGAAGTCACACTTGATTTGTTAATTTGGGTATGTAAAATAATAATCAAAAAGTATGTGACAGAGAATGGTGTACTTCTTTCTAGTCTAACTTTTCTCTATTCTAATGTTTTCATACTTGACTTTCAGATAGATGTTTGTGACGTCAATAGAATAGAATATAGGAAGATAGAAAACAGACACATTTCTAAAATTTTGTTACAGATTATTTTAGTTATTGTAATTTATCTGAAACTCAGTCATGTTAAAATAATATGTAATTACTAAGTGAAATATATGCAAAACATTTTATTATACATAAAGAAAAAGAAAGAGACTATAGAATGAAAACATATCCACAATCTATTAAGTTACTTGAAATGTTACAGTGGTTTCTGTGTATAATCCTTTACAAAATAGTAGCAAGTTGAGCTGCATATGATGTCACAATCCTAGAACTTGGAATGAAGTCAGAAATATCACATCAAGCTTGAGGCCAACTTGAACAGAACTCAAGCCCAAGGTCATCAGTGGTTAGTAGTATCCTATTCCAAAAGCAATAAAACATAAACAAAAATCCTAGGAAAACCCTTATAAATATAAGACTTAATAAAAGCAAATATATACATTTGGATAGGTGTGGTAATGAAAGAAGTCTAAAGGAATATTGAATAATTTGAGAAGCTTAGAAAACATAATAGATGATAGATATTATTGTGCATTGTTTTTCAAAGAAAATATTATTCATACAAATATTCCTGGAAAACTAATTAAACTGAACTTTTCATTTAAAAATATGTAATCATATTCATTAAATATGAATTCATATCAATTTCAAACATCGTCATGGTCATAAATAAGAATAGAAAGCATGCCAGAATGGAATGAAACAGAATGGGTTATATTAACAATATTGTCACATCCCTTTAAAATTACTGAATATCTAAATAGTACTACTGTTCCACTATTATTTTATTGAAAAACAGTTTGTCTTTATAGTTGATATCCTTGGGGGGCATGGTAGGGCAAAACTAGAAACAAATAAAATCAAATGAAATTTTGTATTTGATAGTAAACCTATATTCCAAGAAAACTTATGATTTTATTACATTTTGTAGCTCTGTAGTATCCATATCTTCTGAACTTTTAAATTCTAACTGGCTCTCTGTTTTTAAGTCTACTTGCCTAACTCACTGAGTATACCATATGTATTCATCGGGGGGCACAGTGAGAGAAATGAACCATGCTCTTCAAAATATTTTCTCTCCTCTACAAATATATTGCTTTATTGTGAGCCATAGAAATTTATATAAGTGAGTGGTTCATGAGTATGTGATTAATTTTATATGAATCACTTCTATTTGAAATAATTTTTCATAAATTCATATTGCTTGCTAAATGTCTCTGAATGAATGGTGATTGTATGATATTTCTGTGGATTTTGTGTTCACAAAGCATACTTCCTATTTTTCTTTGCCATTAGGAGCCCTTTAGACACACAGTTCACCTCCTACTACTTGGAAAATTGCTATTCTGCCAGGGGCTTGTTTCCCCCACCTAGAAAACTCAGGCGTGGGAAAAGGCTAAAATGAAAACCACATGCATGAAATCCTTTCCCTCTTCTTTGCCACAAATAAAGAATTGTGATGCCTATCCTGGCTGCATTTTTACCTTTTCCAAAATAACTGGAGAATAGGAGTAGTAATTTTACATATGTACATATATGCATACATACATACATACATACATACATACATACATATATACACATACAAACACACATAGTGTTTGACTCACAAATGATACTTGGTATTAAACTACAAGTGCAATTTAAAAAGAAATATTTTATTAAAATAGTGTAGATAGTAGCTATACTAAGTGGAAGAGAGAAAAAGTTTAGAAAAATTGTAATAAATGCATAAACATCCAGAATTTAAAAGATTGTTATTAATTTCAAACTAAAATGGCAGAGTCAATATTTTGTTCATTAAAGATATTTTAATGAAAGAACTTATTTACAAAAGATTATATCATTTCAAACTTAAATACATATTTATATAGTATACAATATTGAAGCTAATGGCAAATATTTAAATAATTTTAAATATCTCATCTAAGAATTACATAAGTTAGAAATTTTAGTGTCTTGACCTATAACAGAAAAAAAATCTTTATTATTTCTGTCCAAAAGTATTTACGAATATGTAATGATATAATTGTAGATTAATAATTACAAACAACATGTCTGCAAGTAGAAGAAAGCAAATAGATTCATATTTATCTCACAGAACTAAACTCAAGTCCAAAGGGTTGAAAGATGTAATCACAAAACAACATACACTGAATCCAGAAGAAGAGAAAGTAGGGACTACCCTTGAATGCACTGGCACAAAATACAAATTATTAACCAGAACACAGCACAGGCACTCAGATCAACAATTAATATATGGGACCTCATGAAACTCAGAAGTTTCTATAAGATAGTGGGTATCATCAAAAGGAGAAAATGGCATCCTAAAAAAAGAGTAAAGATTTTCAATAAATCTGCATCTGGCATGAGCATGATATCCAAAATATATAAAGAATTCACGAAACTAGACATCAACAAACCAAATAATCCAATTAAAAATTGGGTATAGATCTAAGCAGAGAATTATCAATAGAGGAATCTCAAAGAGCTGGGAAACACAAAGAAATGCTCAAAATCCTTAACCAGAAGGGCAATGTAAATCAAACTACGTTTAGGTTCTACCTAATGCTTGTCACAAAAGCTAAGATCAAAATCACAAATGGCAGATTATACTAAGGAAATAGATGGAGGAGAACACTCCTTGAATGTTTGTGCGAGTGAAAATTCTTCAAATACTATGGAAATCAGTACTACAGTTCCTTAGGAAACTGATTATTGACATACCTCAAGACATAGCTACATCACTTATGGTGTTTTGAATAGGCTTGACCCATGGGAAGTGACATTATTAGGAGGTGTAACCTTGTTGGAGGAGGTGTGTGAAGCTAGGGGTAGGTTTTGAGGTCCTATGCTCAAGCTCTGCCCAGTGTGAATGATAGTCTCTTGGATCTCATAAATGCCTTCAGATCTAGATATAGAAATCTTGGGTCCTCCAGCACCAAGTCTGCCTACATGTTGACATGCTTTCCTGAATGATGATAATAGACTAAACCTCTGAAACAGTAAGCCAGCCCCATTTAAATGTTTTCCTTTATAAAAGCTGTCTCGGTCATGATGTGTCTTCACAGCCCAAAAACCCTAAATAAGGCACCACTTTTAGGCATGTACCCAAAGGATGTTTCATCCTACCATAGAAACACTTGCTCTATTATGTTCATAATAGCTTTATGATAATAGCCAGAAAATGGAATCAATCTAGAGACCTCTCAACTGAAGACTGGATAAAGAAAATGTGGAATAGTTACACAATCTAGTGTTACTCACTTCTTAAAGTAAATGACATCATAAAAATTGCAGGCAAATGGAACAAGAAAAAAAAAAAAATCATCCCAAATGAGGTATCCCAGTCACAGAAAGATAAACATAGCATGTGCTCACTTATAAATGAATATTAGCTAGTAAGAAAATTATAGTCATATTACAATATACAGATCCAGGAAGGCTAAGCAGCAAAAAGCTCTAAGTTGGGACACATGAATCAACCTAGAAATGGGGAATAGAATAGATATTATGTGTGGAATGGGGCAGGTGGAGATGAAAAGAGGGATGATCAGGCTGAGATGTAGAAAAGAGAAAAGTACAGGGTAAGAAGATTGGAATTGGAGGCATTTAGGGATTGATATGAAAACTGAGTGGAGGAGAAACTTGCAGGACTCTATAATAGTGGCCTATGAGGAGTCCTAGTAATGCCAGATATGGATCTTAAACTGGCCATCTTCTGTAACCAGATACTTTCCAGTGATGGGACTGGGATACCATCTCAACAACAAAACCTTCTACCTAAAATCTATCCTGCCTGAAGGATATGTCCAGGCAATGGAGGGGCAGAACTTGTGGGACTGGAAAAACAATACGTGTTCTAATTGGAGTACCACTCCAGAAAAGGAAGTCAATGCCTAACCCTTCCTATATGACCAGAAACCACGGTGTAGATAGAGAAGAAAACTATAATAGGAAAAAAAATTAGTCAATGAAATAATTATTATTATTTTTTTCAAGATAGGGTTTTTCTGTGTAGCCCTAGTTGTCCTGGAACTTACTCTGTAGACCAGGCTGGCCTGGAACTCAGAAATTCACCTGCCTCTGCCTCCCAGGTGCTGGGATTAAAGGTGAGTGCCATCATACCAGGCTAATGAAATAATTCTTAATGATATCCTGCTATATTCATAAAATCTTTGCCTAGCCCAAAAATCATGAGAGAGTTTTTTCTGGCACCAGATGGGGCATGTAGACAAACAATAGGAGAGAGAGAGAGAGAGAGAGAGAGAGAGAGAGAGAGAGAGAGAGAAAGAGAGAGAGAGAGAGAGGAAGAGGAGAGATAAAAGAGAGGAGAGACGAGTGAGGAGAGACGAGTGAGGAGAAAGGGGAGAAAGGGGGAGGAGAGGGAAGAGACAGGGAGAGGAGAGGGAGGACAGAGAGAGGGAGAGGAGATCAAGGGGAGAGAGAGAGAGGAGGGATAGAGAGATGAAAGATAGAGGAGAAAAAAGAGAGAGGAGAGGGTGGAGGAAAGGGAAGAGAGGGGGAGGAGAGAGAGGAGAAAGAAAGAGAAGACAGAGGAGACAAAGATGAGAGAGAGGAGAGATAGAGAGATAAAAAGAGGAGAGGGAGGGGTGGAGAGGGAGGAGAAAGAAGGGGAGGAGAGGGAGGAGAGGGGGGAAGAGAGAGAGGATAAAGAAGGAGAAGACAGAAGAGACAAAGATGAGAGAGTAGAGAGATAGAGAGAAGAGATAGGAGTGGAGAGAAAGGAGAGAGTGTTAGCATCAAGCCCCAGGTGACCCTCTACCTGCTTTGCCAAGGCAACCACCTTCAATCCCACAGCCCGCCTGGCTCAGTCTCCACCCTCAGTGGTGTGACTTCATTCTCCCTATAAATTGGGAAGACACCCCCTCCTCGCTCTCTTTGTCCTCTTCTTCTTCTCTCTCTTCTCTCCCCCCTCTATCTCTTTCTCTTCTTCTCTGCCCCCTCCCCCACCCGCTCAATAAACCTCTCCACGTGGAACCCCCTCAGCCTGGTCTGCTGCCTGGTTATTCGCCCAAACACACTGATATTTTTATCAATAGAGAGAGTTGAGAGAGAAAGGAGAGAGAGAATAGATAGATGAAAGAGAGAGGAGAAAGAAAGGAGAGAGAGGGGAGGAGAGGGAGGAGAGAGAGATGGAGAAGAGAGAAAGAGGGGAGAGAGAGGAGAGAGAGGGAGAGGAGAGGAGAGGAGAGGAGAGGAGAGGAGAGGAGAGGAGAGGAGAGGAGAGTCCAACTTGGAGATTTCTATCAGGTCCTACCCTTAGGGCTTCAAGAATATAAATGAACAGGGAAAGGAAGAATTATTGGAGCCAGAGCAGTCACAGACACCAGGAGAATGTGGTCCACAGAATCAACTAAGGAAGGTACATAAGGCTCACCAACACTAAAACAAAAAAGTTGGACACTGAGTCTGATCTAGTTCCTCTGCATATTATTTTATGTTTGTGTAACTTGGTGTTCTTGTAGGATTTGCAAAAGTAGGTATTGGGTTGTATGACTCTTTAGCCTAATCTTGGAACCATTTTCTTCATTCTGCCGTGCCTCAAACCAGCCCAGATAATAGAGTTTGTTTATTGTGTTATTTTAACTTGTTAGCTTGTTCTGCTATGTTCGGTTGCTATCCCTGGAGGTTTGCTCTTTTCTGAAGGAATAGGGAGGAAAGATAAGTGGATCTGGGTGAGAGAGAAGGGGGTGCTGGACTGATGGAAGGCTATGATTGTGATATATTATATGAAAGAAAGGAAAAATAGAAGAAATTGAAAATAAATGCTTGACTTAGATAAAATGAATATTGAAAGTAACTGGAAATTGCAATTTCTTGATGAATAAGGCTGGCTACAAACGTCTTTTTTACCCATTTGTGTTTCATCTTTAGAGAACATTCTATTTAGATTTATAACATATTTTTAACTGAGATAAATGTTTTCATTTTCATCCTTTTTTTTTCTTTTTTTAAATTTCTACAGTGTAGATACTAGCCATCCCTCAGTTTATAATTGGTAATGTTATTTTGTTCAGTTTTCATCTTGTTGAATGCCTCTTTGCTGAAATGATGTTACTGTTTTCAGAAGGCTTATAATGTCATAACTTCCCATCTACTAATTGTTTGTCTTAAAATAAATAGAAGAGGGCAGTGATAATGTCAAAGAGAGGAGATAAGGCATTTTCAGTACTGGGAGAAGAGAAAACTTTCTAAGCCAATGCAGTCAGGCCACATAAATAATGATTCCTCTCAAGAGAATGAGGCAGGGCATCCCAAGACAAAGGAGAATGAGACTTTAGGGGAAACACTAATTTAAAAATACACAAAATGGACAAACAAGAGAGCCCAGTAGTTGTGGTTTATGCCTACAAATATGCATTTGAAACAAGGATCTATGGTAAAAGGAGAGAAACCACTCCTAAAAGAAATTGTCATTTTCCACCACACACAAACTGTAATATGAGCATATCTTTATACTTATATACATGCATATAGCACACAAAAGTTATAAGAATAA
Organism: Mus minutoides; assembly: GCA_902729485.2. Lineage (NCBI taxonomy): Eukaryota > Metazoa > Chordata > Mammalia > Rodentia > Muridae > Mus > Mus minutoides. Next base: position 93,064 of record LR750665.1, read on the forward strand.
TAATGATAATAAATTAAAATTTTATTTCAGGACAGAGAAATAAGGGAAGAATGAATCCAGCTCACAATAACTGTAATATTAATTGTAATATCGAATATTAGATAGTAACAGAAAGGAACAAAATGATGTAAGGATATTTTAATTAAAAGTGCAAAATAAAATAAAGTGTATAAACAATATTAAGTAAAAGTGAAGGAAAATGATGTGAATGAGAGAAAAGAGTCTTCCTATGTAGACATATGGGTAGATTTGTTGTCTGATGTTCAGGGATCACACACTCAGGCATAGGCACAAGCCATCTACATGTGGAGTCTATCTTTATATCATCAGTTGTATGTGTGTCTCTGCAGTTTGTCTGATATTTTATCATTCTTCTTTGGGCTAAGTAGCTTGTTCTCTCCAGTTATATTACAAAATTTGTGGTATTATATCTCCTGAGTTCAAGTTTCTGTTATGTCTCTAAATTAGATGGTGTTTTTTTTATTTAAAACAATTTTAATTTAAATATATTTTTATATTCTTTCTATACCTCAATTCTTTTCTAATACTCTCTTTATACCTACTCACCAAACCTTTAATTCCTTCTTTAAAAACTCACAAAACCAAATACAACCACCCCAAAACTAAGAAATCAAAATAAAGCCACAATCAAAGCAAATAAAACAAAGTAAAAACACCAAATTGTAGCCAAATTAATGCACAGAAACAAACATCCTATAGAGCCCATTTTATGTTGGTCAAGTACTGCTGAATAATAACCAATTATTAACAAACTATAGAGAATATATATACACAGGCTTCTCTGTGCATCGGTTTTCTTAGATGTAGCTTAATATAGTCCTTTAAGTGTCTCGCTAAATAATCTTGATCCCCTAATGTCAGCTCAATGGACAGCAATTCATTATTTGATCATTAATGTCCATGAACAAGTGTTCAAAGCTACTTTGACAATATTTAGTGATGATCAATAGACTTCATTGAACTCTTGTAATAAGTTGAGCTCTATAAGAGTGAAGAATAATAGATCTTGTCACTGTCAGTTACTGTCCAATATTATCACAGGAGAATTAGGAAAAAAAAAAAAAAAAAAAAAAAAAAAAAACTTCTACTTTGGAGATCCATGGCTTTCCTGTGTGTTTTTTATTTTTATTTTTTTTTTAAGCTGACAACATTTCAGAATCTAGTGTTCATCATACAGTGTTATCAACACATCTGTTGAAAATGGTTTCCAGGAGTCCACAGTATTTAGAATACCTGCATCACAGTGTTGTAAGACTCAAGACACTTTTTTTTATTAACTGCAACAACACAAATACTAAAGGAAGTGTAATGTTGAACTAATCTATCTAATCTTCTAAGTTCAGAGAGCTTTAAAAATCCAAAAACTGCTGGCCAAGCTTAAAAACACAGGAGTAGAATTGGCTTTATTTATAATAAATAAAATTGAGCCAGCTTTGAACCCTGTTCCACCCATTCCATCCCAGTAGGTTTCTCCTCAGACACAGCAGGCAGAGGTGAGTTACACATAGTCTTGGAACGCAGTTGTCCATCGCTGGGCTTGTTCTTTGGTTCGGAGATCCTTGTGGGATACCAACAGCATCCTGTTTCTCTATAGAGGCCTGTAGAGACCCCCAAAACTACAAGCTTAGAATATTTTACCACCAGTCCCTTGACAGTAGGATCTGCCTGACACACAGCTAGCAGAGTCTTATACCCTGATTTCCACTGACTAGTCTAAGGTTTCCTGTCTCTACCTTCCTGGGAAGTCCTGTTCCCATCAGGATCATCCATCTAACCCTGCAGAAAACCATGTGCCCAAAGTACAGCATAAGAACAGACTAGACAAGACCAAGGGCAGTTGGACACTACCAGAGTCCCACTATCATGCTACAGTAAACCCTGGATATCCTTATAAAACTGAAGTACAAGAAAATGATCTTATATCCAATCTTATAAGGATCATTGAGACCTTTAAATCGGAAATGAATCAATACCTTAAAGAAATTCAGGAAAATACAATCAAATAGCTAAAGGATGTGGATAAAACTATCCAAGACCTGAAAAGGGAAATAGAAGCAATTAAGAAAACACAAACTAATATAATCCTGAAGATGGAAAACCTAGAAAGAAAACAGGAACTACATATGTAAGCATTACCAACAACACAGGAGATGGAAGAAACTCAGGCAGAGAAGCTATGATAGAAGAAATCAAGATATTGATCAAAGAAAATTCAAATCTATAAAGTTCAAGACACAAAATATCCAGTAAATTTGAAGCATAATGAAAGGACCAATCTTGAGAATAATAGGAATAAAAGAAAAAGATGATTCCCAATTCAAAGGCTCAGAAAAAATCTTCAACAAAATCATAGAAGAAACTTTTCCTAACCTAAAAAAGTGATGGCTATAAATTCGCAAGAAGCTTAGAGAACACCAAATATATGGAACCAGAAAAAAAAAAAAAAAGAAATCTTCCAGGCATGGTGGCACACGCCTTTAATCCCAGCACTCAGAAGGCAGAGGCAGGCAAATTTCTGAGTTCGAGGCCAGCCTGGTCTACAAAATGAGTTCCAGGATAGCCAGGGCTATACAGAGAAACCCTGTATCAAAAAACCACACACACACACACACACACACACACACACACACACACACACACAAAATCTTCCACCAAAGAAAGCAAAACACAATATATATAGAATAAACAGACAAACAAAATGTTAAAAGTCCTTGGCAGATTCCTTGCAGACCCCAAGAGACCACAAAAATCAGCCCAGACTAAAACATTCTGAAAAATTTCCAATCACTATAGATGGAGAAACCAAGATATTCCATGATAACACCATATGTAAACAATTTCTTTAGGCTAACACAGCTCTACAGAAGATACTAGAAGAAAACTCTAAACTAATGAAGCTAACTAAACTCAAGAAGACATAAGAAATAAATAATTTCACACTATTAAAACCAATTGAAGAGAAACACAGACAAACTACCTCCACAAATGTCAAAATAACAGGAGGTAACAATTACTGTTCACTAATATCTTTCAACATCAATGGACTAAATTCTCAATTAAAATGACTCAGGGCTGGGCATGGTGGTGCACGCCTTTAATCCCAGCACTCGGGATGCAGAGGCAGGTGGATTTCTGAGTTTGGGGTCAGTCTGGTCTACAAAGTGATTTCCAGGACAACCAGGTCTATAGAGAGAAACCCTGTCTTGAAAAAACAAAACAAAACAAACAAACAAACACAAAACAAAACAAAAAACAAACAAACAAAGAAGTCAATGGAAGGCTCTAGAAAAAAGAAAGGTCAAATACATAGAGACAGAGTACATGGCAAGAAATTATCAAACTCAGGGCTGAAATCAATCAATTAGGAATAGAGATACCAATACAAAGAATGAACAAAATTAAGAGGTATTTTTTTGAGAAAATCAACAAGACAGATAAACTTTTGGGCATATATCCAGAAGATGTTCCAACTGGTAATAAGGACATGTGCTCCACTATGTTCATAGCAGCCTTATTTATAATAGCCAGAAGCTGGAAAGAACCCAGGTGTCCCTCAACAGAGGAATGCATACAGAAATTATGGTACATTTACACAATGGAGTACTACTCAGCTATTAAAAACAATGAATTCATGAAATTCCTAGGTAAATGGATGGATCTGGAGGGCATCATCCTGAGTGAGGTAACCCAATCACAAAAGAATTCACATAAAATGTACTCACTGATAAGTGGATATTAGCCCAGAAACCTAGATTACCCAAGGTACAATTTGCTAAACACATGAAACTCAAGAAGAATGAAGATCAAAGTGTGTACACTTCACCTCTTCTTAGAATTAGGAACAAAGCACACATTGAAGGAGTTACAGAGATCAAGTGTGGAGCTGAAACAAAAGGATGGACCAACCAGTGACTGCTGCAGCCGGGGATCCATCCCATAATCAGCCACCTAATGCAGACACTATTGTATATGCCAGCAAGATATTGCTGAAAGGGCCCTGATAAAGCTGTTGCGTGTGAGGCTATACCAGTGTCTGGCAAACACAGATGTGGATGTTCACAGTCAGCTATTAGATGGAACACAGGGTTCCCAAGGGAATAGCTAGAGAAAGTACCCAAGGAGCTGAAGGGGTCTTCAACCCTATAGGTGGAAGAATAACATGAACTAACTAGTACCCCCAGAGCTATTTTCTCTAGCTGCATATATAGCAGAAGATGGCCTAGTTGGCCATCATTGGGAAGAGAGTCCCCTTGGTCATGCAAACTTTATATGCTCCAGTACAGGGGAATGCCAGGGCCAAGATGAGGGAGTGGGTAGGTAGCTGAGCAGGGCAGGGGATGGGTGAAGGTTTAGGGGACTGTTGGGATAACATTTGAAATGTAAATGAAGAAAATAGCTAATAAATATTGGAAAAAAATAACCAAAAGGAAGAAAGACAGTCCCCCATTTGTAAAATATTAAAAACAAAAAGGGAGACATAACATGAGACAGTGAGAAAATGCAAAGAATAATTAGGTCTTATTTCAAAAGCTTATACTCGACAAAGTAGAAAATGTAAATGAAATGGATGAGTTTCTAGAAAGATATCAATTACCAAAGTTAAATCAGGATTATTTAGACCAGGTAGACCATCTCAATAGTCCTGTTACTTCTAAAGTAATAGAAGCAGTCATGAAATAAACAAACAAACAAACAAATAAATAAGTAAATAAATAAAAATTTAAAAACCCTCCCAATCAAACAAACAAAAAAAGCCCAGGACCAAACGGTTTTTTACACAAATTTTAAGAGACATTAAATAATAAATTAGTTATTTCAAAGAATAACTAATGCCATTTTTACTTAAATTCTTCCACAAAATACAAATAGAAGGGACATAACCAAACTCATTCTATGTGGCTACACTCACTTGATACCTAAGCCACAGAAAGAGTCAACAAAGAAATGGAGACCATTTCCCCAATGAACATTGATGAAAAAAATCAATAAGATACTTGTAAATTATTCACAAATACATCAAACACATCATTAAGATGATCAAATAGGCTTCCTCCAGGGATGGAGAAATGGTTCATTTTATGAAAATCTATCAATGCTAGCTTCATTATAAACTAACTCAAAGAAAGAAAGAAAGAAAAAAAGAAAGAAAGAAAGAAAGAAAGAACAAAACAAAAACAACAAAAATGATCATCTTATTACATGCCAAAAAAAGCCTTTGACAAAATCCAAAACCTATTCATGCTAAATAAGAGAGTTGGAAAGATTAGGGATAAAAGGTTCATACCTAAACACAATAAAGGCATTATAAGCAAGCCAATAGCCAACATAAAATTAAATGGAGAGAAACTTGAAGGAATTACATTAAAATTGGGAACAAGATAAGGCTGTATATTCTTTGCCTATCTTTTTAGTATAGAACCTGAAATTCTAGCTAAAGCAATAATACAACGAAAGGAAATCAAGTAGATAAATATTGGAAAGGAAGAAATCAAACTTTGTTATTTGCAGATGATATGATAGAATACATGAGTGACCAAAAAAATTCTACCAGAGTGCCAATATAGCTAATAAACACATTCAGCAACATGGCTGGATACTAAATCAACTGAAAGAAATCAGTAACATTCCTTTATACAGGCTATGAAGAAGTTGAGAAAGAAGTTAGAAACACAATGCCCTTCACAATATCAATACAATATAAAATAATGGTGTAACTCTAATCCAGCAAGTGAAAGACATATATGTAACGAACATCCAAGTAATAAAAACATTTTGATGTCAGTACAGAAACAGACATATGAATCAATGGAAGTGAATCAAAGACCCTGAAATAATCCTACACACTTAAAGTCACTTAATTTTTGACGAAGAAACTATTTGTTCTAGAATAGGGAGAGTATCTTCAACAAATGGTGCAGTTCTAACTGGATATCTCAATGTAGAAGAGTGTAAATAAATACATATTTATCTCTCTGCCCAAAACTTAAGTCCAAATGGATCAAAGACCTTTGATTAAAGCCAGATACACTAAGGCAAATAGAATAGAAAGTAGAAAATGGTTTTGAGCTCATTGGTACAGGAAACAACAGAATACTGGTGTCTCAGGCCCCATGGTCAACAATAAAAAAATGGGAGCCCATGAAACCAAAAAGCTTCTTTAAGGCAAAGGACACCATCAATATGACAAAAGGGAAACCTACACATTGGGAATATATCTCCACCAATTCTTCATCTGATTGATGCCTAATATCCAAAAATGTATAAAGAACTTAAGAAGTTAGACATCACTAGTCAGTGGTAGTGTCTTCCTTTAATCCCAGCACTTGGGTGGCAGAGGCAGGCAGATCTCTGAGTTCAAGGCCAGTCTGGTCTACAGAGTGAGTTCTAGGACAACCAGGGCTACAAAAAGAATCCCTGGTCTTGAAAAACAAACAAACAAACAAACAAACAAACAGAAGTTAGATACCAACAGACCAAGCAACCCAATTAATAATGGGGTACAGAGCTAAAGAGAAAATTTTCAACAAAGGAATCTTGAATGGCAGAGAAACAAATAAATACTCAATGTCATTGGTCATTAGGGAAATGCAAGGCAGAACAACTCAGAGATTCCACATTGCACCCATTATAATGGCTAAGATAAAAAACTCAAGTGTTTACATATGCTGGCTAGGAGCAAGGGGAACAAACCTTCACTTCTGGTGGTAATGCAAATTGGTGGTTTCTAAGAAGATTTGTAATTGTTCTAACTCAAAAACCATCTATTCAAATATACCCAAAGGATTTTCTACCATTCCAAAAGAATGCTTGCTCAACTATGTTCATAGAAGCTTTTTTTGAAATAACTAGAAACCGGTTAAAACAGCTGTCATTCAAGTGAAGGATAATTTTTTAAATGTGGTTTATTTACACAATGCCATACCTTTCAGACATTAAAAACAAACACATTATGAATTCTGCCAGCAAATACATGGATCTAGAACATATTTTCCTGACTGAGGTGACTAAGACCTGAAGAACATGTATGGTATGTACTAACTTATAGGTAGATATTTACCATAAAGTACACAGTAGCAATGTCATAATCACCAGACCCAAAGAAGTCCAATAAACATGTGAGGATGTTTGAATTTTTCTTAAAATGGGAAAGTAAACAGATATTGGAGGTCAACAGAAGGGTATAAAGGGGATCAAGGAGCAGTGTGGGAAGGGATTTAGGGGTATCAGATGTAGGGAGAGCATTGGAGAGAGAAGCCAAATCAATTGTTGGTTTGTGAGGCAATCTCTAGAAACTATCAGAGACCCGAGGTTGGCAGAACCCTCAGAGATGGTCTACGGAGGTGTCTCTAGCTGAGACTCCTAGAAGTTGAGGATATGGATTTAGAAGTAGCCACTTCCAGTGGAGGGATAAGGACAAAACCCACTCATAAAATCTTGGAACACAGGGTTCCCAAGAGAGAAGCTAGAGAAAGTACCCATGGTGCTGAAGGAGTCTCCACCCTACAGGTAGAAGAACAATATGAACTAACTAGTACCCCCAGAGCTCATGTCCCTAACTGCATATGTAGCAGAAGATGGCCTAGTTAGCCATCATTGGGAAGAGAGGCCCCTTGGTCATGCAAACTTTATATGCCTCAGTACAGGGGAACGCCAGGGCCAAGATGTGGGAGTGGGTGGGTGGGTAGGGGATCAGGGTGGGGGATGGGAGAGGGTATAGGGGACTTTCAGGATAACATTTGAAATGTAAATGAAGAAAATATCTAATAAAAATCAGAAAAAAAATCTTCATCCCAAAATGTGTCCTGCCTATAAGAAATGTAGGGATAAAAGATGGAGCAGAGAGGAAGCAGATGTCTAACCAAAGACTGCCCCAAATTGAGGCCCTCCCACTGGGCAAGAACAAATCCCTGAAACTATTGATGATACTCTGTTATGTTTCTAGACAGGAACCTAGCATAACTGTCCTCTGAAAGGCTCCACTCAATGGAAAGAGAAACAGAGATCCACAGAAAACATCAGATGGAGCTAAGGGAGAATTCTTCTCAAATCTTTTAGAAGAATTGAGAGAAGGACTGGGAAACCCAAAGAGGACAGGAAGATCAACAGAGTCAACTAACCAGAACCACTGGGGGCTTCCAGAGACTGAATTTACAATCAAATGTTGAGCATGGGCTGGACATAGAACCACTTCACATATGTAGCACATAACAGGACTGGGGTGTCTCCCTGAATCTGTTGCCTGCCTCCCTGCCTGCTTGCCTGCATTCCTTATGAATCCTGTTCCCTTAACTGGATGGCCTTGTTTGGCCTCAGTGAGAAAGGATATGCCTAGTCTTGCAGTGACCTGATCTGCAGAAGTAGGGGGCACAGGGAGTAAAGGTGGAGAGCATGACCTACAGGGGGGCTTTCCCTTCTCAAAGGAGAAGAAGAGAGAAGATTGGGAGGATGTACTGGGAAGAAAAAGAGAGCTGATATTGCGATGTAAAGTGAATCAATACAAGTAATAATAATAAAATTATTGGGAAAACAAATTGGCTTCAGGTGTTTATTATTTTACAAGTGATAGAGTATAAATCTTGTGTTTCTGTTATTAGGAGATCAGAAAGATACCTCAGAATGTGAAGTAGAAGTTTAGCCAATTTGAGTAATATGCTATTACTCTATTTAAATTATAACAAAGGTACTTTTGATTATGGTACACCAGGCAAACACAGACTGTAATTGCGAGAGCTGGAATGGAGAGGGTGATTTCATATACAGCCAAAGAATTTAAGTGATCACATTATCTTCTATTTTACACAGATTATTTTGTTCCTATTACTTAAAATCCTTTGCATATTATTATAGAGTATATAAATGTCTCATTAATAACATTATTAATAACTGTTTACTATTATAGTCACATTTTTGACATTTTAATTCCTACCTTTATTTGCTTTATATAACAGGAGGTATTAGTATATTTCTAGACCTTGCATGAAACTAACTCAAATGCGAAATTACATCTTAGCCCTCAAATTTGGCCTATGGTCTTTGTCTTTTAGCCAGTCTTTCCTGGAAGGAAGTACAAGCTTGGAATCATGGGAAGCCATGGCCTCTGGAAGCTGCCTTCAGTTCCTGAGATATTAGTCAATGAGAGAAAAATTAGCCTAGCTCACATTGTGATCACGTAGTTTTGTATATTAACTTGTTTGCTAGAATTCTCCAGCGGACTTGAACTCCACTGGTCCACGGTGGTGTTTCATTGAACTCTTATTGCATGTCTTGTTTTACTGCTTCCTTCTCTATCATTCTAGTCACTGCTATGGAATTGTAGTTCCTAATCACACATTGGCTACACAAACTTGTCTTCAGGGAAGTAAAAAAAAAGTGAACCCATTACATTCACAAATCAATCATTATCCTATCAGCAGACAGTCTACACTGTTCTGTGTCGTTTTCTTTTCTAACTTAAGAAACTCTCTTTTTTTTAAAGTTTATTTTGTTTTTGTTTTTAATTTTTTTATTAGATTTTTTTTCATTTACATTTAAATGTTATCCCCTTTCCTAGTTTCCTCTCTGAAAATCCCCTATACCCTCCCCCCTCATCCTACTCCTCAACCTACCCACTCCCACTTCCTGGCCCTGGCATTCCCCTAAACTGGGGCATAGAATCTTCACAAGAACAAGGGCCACTGACGGCCAACTAGGCCAAATCAGGAGCCATAGATGCGAGCATCACCAACAGAACACAAGAGATGGAAGAAACTACTCTTAAAGGGTATTTACAATCAACTCTACTAGTTTCTTTTAAAATGTATTTATATGTAAAAAGTGAAGTCCTCCATGACAGCCTCAAACTGAATTTAGAGGACAGTGTTTCAGATCCTCCAAAGCTAACTCCTCCAAATAAATGGGCTGGTAAACACAGACATATTACAGAGAAATTGAGTATATATATATATATATATATATATATATATATATATATATATATATATATATGTGTGTGTGTGTGTGTGTGTGTGTGTGTGTGTGTGTGTGTGTGTGTGTGTAGAGTGCTTTTTAGAAACTAATCAACATTGATTGGAATAAAACACTACATGTTGTATTTAAATATATTCTTGAAAACTTAAAATACACTGAAATTTAATGAATGATGACCCTAAAATTAAAGCATGATGTATATGACAACATAAGTACCAAGGCATTTTATAATAGAGTAGGTTCACTTTTAAAAAGAATCAATACATTAGACAAAGAAAAATGGTATTGACTAATGCCGTTGCACTATTAAGAGATATTACTGTTAAGGATATTTATTTGTTGTTAACACTCTTGCAGATATGTTTTCCCTAGTTATACAGAAAAGAGGTGTATCATATTCAGGACTCTGCCACAATTCATGAGAATCTGAATAAGTTAATAAACAGCAATACAGACCTAAAATAATGTCTTTGATCAAGCAGAACAAAACATATGGTAGAGACTCATGAATCACGTTATTGCAGATATTGGCTAGTAACTTTAAGAACAATTGTTACAAATTTGACATGAGTTCATGTTAATGGAAAATTTTGTCAGAGAGGACTATATTTCCAGAAGTGCAGTTACATTTGGAAAGGTAACCAACTACCACCAGTTCCCCATCCCACTTTGCTACACGCCTCTGTTAAAATTACTGACCCCTGTTTATCATCCCCATCTCCTCTCATACCTGATCCTGCCTCCCCTTTCCCTGCTCTTCCTCATCTCTTTCTTCCAAGTCCATCCCACCTTCTACGTCCCATGAGTATTTTGCTCTCCCTTTAACAAAAGGGGATTGAAGTATCCACAGTTTGGTCTTCATTCTTCTTGAGCTTCGTATGGTCTGTGAATTGCATTTTGGGTGTTCTGAGATTTTGGTAACCACCAGCAAGTCCTAGATGTCAGGAAAATAAGAGGCTCCCAGGACCAAATAGGGATGAGATTAGCTGAAATGCCCAACAAAGGGAAGTAAGAGACTGTAGAGACCATATCCAGAGATAAGGCAAGATGGAGTTCCCTAGTTGGAGGATGGGGGCCACCCACTTATCTCCAATCTTTTAACCCAGAATGTATCCTGTCTAGGGGAAACATGGAGATAGAGAGTGGAGCAGAGACTGAAAGAAAGGCCATCCAGAGAGTGACCCACCTGAGGATCTATCCCATATACAGAAACCAAACCCGGACACTATTACAGATGCCAAGTGCTTGCTGACAGTAGCTTGTTATGGCTGTCTTCTGAGAGGCTCTGCCACAGCCTGACAAATACAGAGGTGGATGCTAACAGACAACCATTGTACTGAACACAGAGACCTCAATGGAGGGGTGGGAGAAAGATCTGAAGGAACTGAAGGTGTTTGCAACCCCATAGGAGGAACAATACCAAACAACCCCCGCCCCACACACACACCCAGAGCACCCCAGGGACTGGACTACCACCAAGAGTACATTTGGGAGTCCAATGGCTCCAGCTTCATATATAGCAGATGATGGCATTGTCCGGCATCAATAGGAGGAGAGGCCCTTGCTCTTGTGAAGGCTCATTTACTTAGCATAGGGGAATGCCAGGGCAGTAAGGTGAAAGTAGGTGGGTAGGAGGGGAAGCACCCAGGGCAGTGAGGTGGGAGTGGGTGGGTAGGAGGGGGAGCACTGCCATAGAAGCAGGGATAGGGAGGTTTGGATAGTGGGAATCTAGATGGGAAACCAGGAAAGGGTGTAACATTTGAAATGTAAATACATAAAATATCCAATAAAAGTAAAAAATTAAAAAATAAAAAAGAGGGAAATAAAATCAGAAAGGTAATTGCACATACCTCACATAGGGTAAGAGACACAGAGTAAACATACAGTAAACAGACACAAAGTGGGAAGGAGGAAATACGTGCAAGTCAAGCACACAGACATGTACTATCACAGAAATACTTAGGCAGCATTTTGAAGAGCTTATGTAAAATAAGAAGGGAATAGAAGTAAAGAATGAAAATATAAAACAATTCTATATGAAAACTACATAAATATATAAATATATGGTTTATGACAGTATTGTATTTATAAAGCTAACTTTTAAAAATCTATATCCTCAAAAAAAGATCATGAAATTTAATGAATGAGACAGATATAAAATTTTCCATTACACCATTCTGGTAGTACATAGCAAAAATCCAATGCAATGATGTCATGGACAAAGTTTAAAAATCAAGCAAGAGACATGTTGTCTGCGTTTTAAATCTGAGCTCTGTCAAAGGGGAAGTGATTTGATGACATAAAATCTTGTCTCCTAATTTGGTTTATTTATATAAGAAGTAAACATAAATTGTTAATGCTTATTCTAGCATCAATACCAACCAGCTAGAAAATACAGAAAACACAATAGTCAGAAAATATATCTTATTTCATTGTTGTATCATGAGAGAACCTATTCCAAGGCTTCTAGGTAATAAGCTATTGCAGAAGATTTAGAACAAACTTATTGCAGAGTGTTGGGTCAGTAATTATTGACAGAACTAAGGAAGACATATTATTCCGTAGAAAAATATTTGTGATATATGCTAGTTGTCTTGGACATGTTTGGAGTGCTGGACAATGAAAGGCAGCCTGGTCCTTGTTCGAGCATAGGCTTGAAACCCTGGTGACCCTGCAGAGATGGTAGCCATTTTGCCATGCTCCCAGGCACCAGGCTGCTGGTATGAGGTTATAGCTCTCCACAGGTTTGTTGAGAGCCACTCCAAAGGTAGAGGACATGATCATAGGTCACATAGCCTCAAGACAGATCTTCATTTTAATCAGGTACCTAAAGGCCTAGAGGCTTAGCCAATAAACTCCCTTTCCCAGACACTCCTCCCTGCAAATGGTATTTAACCTCAAGCCTGCCCTGAGAAAGGGGTATAGTTTTACTCATCACCTCACTCCACCATGACAATAAATGCCTTAAAACTTGGACTGTCTCTTCTCATTGGGATCCACTGTGGGGAGCAATGGAACAGGCCTTCGCCTAAAGAGCCGGCCTAATCTCCCACAGAAGGCCTCTCAGTGCTCCCAGCCACTACCTCCACCAAGACAAGCTGTCCTCTGAACAAGCTCATAACTCTCTCCTCAAGATCCAGCCAGAGCGCTCCCCTCTTTCCCGCTTTGTCCCTGGGCTATATCCAGCCGGTGGGCCCCCACTCTGTTCTCTTCTCATTTGCGGCATCCAACGGTACCTGGGTGTCCAAAAGCCTGAAAACGAAACAGTCCTGGCCTTTCTACAGGCCCGAGGATCCCCTGAGCCAGCTCCAGCATCTGGGACCTCAGAATGTGCCCCGCCCCCACCTCTGTAGCTGTGTCCTGTGGCTTCGCATAGCCCTACACTCACCCTGAGTGGGTTAAGTGCAGTCAAAACCCCTGAGTCCCACCTTCCCTAGTGGCCCAAACCCAGTGGTGGAACAGACTTGAGACACCTCATAGCTTACAAGCATGCTTATAATACCAACATTCCTATGAGGAGAAATAAGCATATCAGCAAAATGAAGTTAATAGCTTGATCTAGAAAGTTCAGAGCAAGCCATAAAGCAGTATTGTTCCGTGTTTCCTGCCTGGCTTCTTTCAAAAATTGAATTGTGGCCTGAAAGGGTAGAATGAAATAAAGTATTTCTTGCACAAGTTCATTTGATCATTTGATCATTTATTTGTCATAGCAAATGTAAACAAACTAGAATACACATTTACACACACACACACATACAGAAACGGGGGGGGGGATAAAAAGAAAGAGGGAGACAGAGAGAAGGGGTACAGAAATATATTTTTTCTCTAGTATAAGCCACAGGATATTACCAATTTCATAATCTGGGAATATATGAAAAAGAATATTTCGAGCACTTTAGTGACTCTTGAAAATTAAAGGAAAGTCCGGTGCCCTTGGGTAGTTTCTGTAATGTTGGCTGTACATTAACTTATTTCAAATACAATATAGCAAAAATAGTAGATACAAGCTGCAAGAATGAATCATGAATGAAATGACTTTAGTCTTAACAGAATGTTATCACTGAACACTGCTTGCTCTTTCCCCTGAAGTTTTGGACTTTCTGGTTGAAGGGGTAAAGATATACTTTGAAGCTGGTTTCCAACCAATAAGCAGTGAGTACCAGACTTGTCAGTCAAAGAGCTTACAAGGACATGGGTTCTTCGATATTCCCATAAGTAAGATTGAACCACAACCTCCTTTTTACTCTGAGGTTGCAGTATCTGGCCAACACATCTACTTGTCAGGGGCAACAGAATAAGAGTTTCCATGAACTAGTTTTACTAGACGACAGCACTGGTGTGGGGATGAAGACTGCTGTTTCAAGCCATTGAGTTTTGAAATTTTTAGTTGCTGGCAGTAAAAGGTCAGCTCAGCAGGTCCAGCTTGCTCAAATCTGGCAGATTCCCAAAACAGGCTTGTTTTCAGAACTGGTCCTTTGAGAGTCAGGTTTAGGAGACCGTTTCTGCATGCCTGAGATACTGAACTGGCCAGTGTGAGTCTGATCATATAGGTCAAGTTTACAATGTGGTTGATTTTGAACATGAACTCTAGATATTGTTCTTGGTGACTCAATGTGACCACTTCAATAATATTTTGTTTTTTATATATTCTGCCCTGACTAAGTAGAAACTTAAAATATAGAATACATTAATTATGTTTGCAATGTTTGTGTGTGTGTGTGTGTGTGTGTGTGTGTGTGTGTGTGTGTGTTTGTGTGTGTGTGTGTGTGTGTGTGTGTGTGTGTGTGTGTGTGTGTGTGTGTGTGTGTGTGTGTGTGTGTGTGTGTGTGTGTGTGTGTGTGTGTGTGTTTGTGTGTGTGTGTGTGTGTGTGTGTGTGTGTGTTGCACTTGGTTACTTCATTGCTAAGGAATAAAAGATGTTCACTTGGGGAGGGTCCTAAAAAGAATATGCCTGTTTTTCCAGGATTTTTTTAAAATTTTTGATATTAATTTGATTATTTTACTACAACTGTGAGTACAACAGTAGCCCTCATTTTCTGAAAAAAATTATATTCTCATTGCAACAATATACTTGATAATGCCAATTTAAGAAGGAGGGAGTTATTGACCACCACGCTTTGAGAAAATATTTCTCTATGGGAGAAAAGAATAGATAATGAAGGTTATCTACACATGGCAGCAGAAGTGTATCATGTGTATCCACCCATGGACTGAGGAAAATGAGAACTTGTATTGAATAGATTATTATTTTCATTTAGATTGGAACCCCAAAATCTACTAATGGAACTGCCCTAACTTAGTGTATTTTTCTCCTCAGTTAAACCTTTTGGACATATCCAGAAGTGTAATTCTCTGACAGTTTCAAATCCCTTCAGGTCTACCATGAAAACTTGTAATGAAACATAATTAGGCTGAGATGTAGCCTTGAGGTGGCAAAAAAGCGCTGTATAGCAAAGTAAGGTTTCCCATGGTCAAGGTCTTTGACTTTCAAAGAATAATTTTCTAGAGAATGTGATAAGCACAGATTAAAAACTTGGAGTGCTGCAATTCCCACAGGAGCACTTAAGTAACAGCACTTGCAAATCCTTGAAGATTTAGAAGACTGCAGAAAAATACTTCTAGGCCTCACATTTTATTAATTGGTTGTATCTTAATTAGTTGGTTGGTTAGTTAATTAGCTATTTGTGTGTGTGTGTGTGTGTGTGTGTGTGTGTGTGTGTGTGTGTGTGTGTTTCTCTGGCACAGTTGGAGGTCAGATGACATTTTTGAGGGGAATTGGATTTTTTTTTTCTTCTTTTTATCATATGGTTCTTAGGGCTTCCAGTTTGGCAGGAAGTCCATTCATATTCTCAAACATCTCCCTGGCCACAGCTCACTTTTAAACAGTAGTGAAAGAGTCACAATTAAAAAAAAAAAAAAAAGCCAATCTACAGTTAATAAATACTCACATTAAGGAGACTTGCATAAGAAAAGGTCATACTTACAAGTTTGCAACTATTTTATCATGGACACATTAAATAAGTATGACTAACTAAGAACATATTAAAATTAGGGTTTGGTAAAATCCATAGATGTCTTACCTACTTCCTTTGATAACCTTTTTCAGTACTATATCATAGGCCTCTGAAATTGAATTTTATTAAGATTTTGCAATTCTCTTCGAACCAGACTTGGCTGAGACAAGCCCAACTGACATTTTTCTCTCATTTGTCAGCGAATGATGAATTTCTATTCTAGCACATTAAATGGAACATTAGATATTATTGAGTTTTAGTAATTATTAAATATTCTAGCATTTTTAATATCTTTTAATCTGCCATACAAACTTTGTGACCTTTGTAAATAGATTATCATCACTCTTTTTTATATTTTTTGAGAAGTTATTGTACATCATTATACTGAACATTATTAGCAAGGCATTTCAATTAGAATTTTTGTGTTCTATTGATTATACCATCAAACTCTCAAAATCTGTTAAAAGTAACCATTACTAAATTGATTCTACTTAAAAAATAACTTGTAAAATTAACATGTAGTAAAGTTTGAGTTATCTATGAAATCAGATTTAATTACAGTTGTCTACATTTATTAGAATAAAAAGTGGGACATCTTAAATCAATGTTCATATATATTTACCTTTCCTTATATCATGACTGGATTGTGGGGATTTCCTTTGCTTATTACATTTAAGGCATTTGGATTTGAAGTCTTTTTAAAAATCTCACACCTTTAATCCCAGCAGTCGGGATGCAGAGGCAGGTGGATTTCTGAGTTCGAGGCCAGCCTGGTCTACGAGTGAGTTCCAGGACAGCCAGTGCTATACAGAGAAACCCTGTTTCAAAAAACAAAAACAAAACAAAAAAAATCTCAATGAAATTAATAGTCAAGCTTATAGAACTATAAGTGAGATATAGAAATATATGTAGGAAAATAGGTTTCTATTTTAATATTTTTAAAATGTGTTTTTTCCAAGAAGACTAATGAACAAATTGTGAGGAGTATTTTAATGTTTGATTTTAATTTTTAAAACTACTTAATACTTCTTAAAATGTCTTGAAGTTTCGAAGGTAATTATTTGTTAATGTTTATTTATTTGTACATGCTTGGATCTGAGTCTTTATATCACATAAGTGCAGATGTTTGCCAAGGCCAAATGCATCATTTGGTTACCTGGAACTGGAACTATTACTAGAGTAAAAAAAATATATGGGTATTGGAAATTGAGAACACATCCTCTTCATGAGTAAGAAAAACTCTTAACCATTGAGTCATCTCTTAAGGGCCACTTTCTCACCTTTGAACACTTGGGAGAAATTACAAAACCTATATTCTATAAATTCTACATTTGTTCTTATATCATTAGTTATTGACTGAGGATGTTAATAAATATTATTCTTATTAAGTTTAAAATAACATAAACAATTCTGTTAAAGAATTGATGCAATTAATTGAACCACACAAACACATACACAGAGACACACAGACAGACAGACAGACAGACAGACAGACAGACAGACACACACACACACACACACACACACACACACACACACAATATTACTTAATGAGGACAATAACACTCTAGTTTTGAAACTTGTAATTTAATAAGCTACTTCTAACTTAGGTAAAAATAGCAAAATTAACCACATACATTTTTATGTGTAGTATAAAGCATAATTCCAGCAGAAAAACAAAATAAACCATGCTTGAGGTGAAAATACATACATACATACATACATACATACATACATACATACATACATATCCCCCATATACGTTCACTATATCAATAAACATATGTGCATAGATAAATATACAGTAAGTATTCATACAAATGTTCTTCCTTTCTTCTCCTGATTCTATGATAAGGTGATCTCACCAAAACAATGATTGGAAGGCAGTATGTTAGCTCCAGGTACAGATACTGAGCTGTCTATCATGGAGGGGGAGTCAGTGCAATGTAGGCTTGCAGCAGCTACTTACATTACCTATGTAGGCAGAAGAAGAGTGACAAATGGATGCTCACCCTCTCCCATTCCTAGACTTTCACACTGCATCCAGGAAATGGTTCTGTCAACAATTAATATAGATCTTCCTACATTGAAGAGAATAATGAAAGGAAGACTCCATAGGCATTCCCAGAGGGCCATGTCCCAGGTGATTCTAGATCTTATAAAATGGATTATTAGCAATGAACATCACACAAATATTTTGTAGTATGAGAAACTTAAGAAAGTGATTGTCAGAATTACAGCACACCACAGCAGCTTTGAGAGTTTGTGAGAAAAATTCTATTTTCGTTAACTTCCCAATATCAACCCAGTTCATCCTGCAGAGTCCATTTCTATGAACACATAGCTTGCTTTTCTTTGACATTTTGTGGGTCTGACAGTCTCTAAGTTGCTTCTTGTTTTTGTCACTACATGCTACACCATTAATAAAGACAGAAAACTATTTATTTCACCGCTTTCAAAAGCATAGTTATACACTTGCTAAAACAAGATTACCAGAAACAAATGTGACAGCCAGGCTCACTTTGCATAGATTATTTATGAACCTTCTTTGGGATTATATGGCCATGAGTAGAAACTTGTGTTTCTGGGAAAGTGTGGTTACCATAGTGACTAAGGTACTCAGCTGTGGGCTATGAGATAGTAAAACACAGGTAAGTAATTTGTAGCAAAAATAAATATATGTCTTTCTTGACAGGTCCTATGATTGCAGTTTAGAATTGTCAATATGTTATATTGATTTTTTTATTCTAAAATTGTTTACTAAGTTTGTAAAACATACATATATGAAATATATTGACTAATAAGGCATACACATAAAATATTTAATAATTGTTTTCCAGATTTGAGAAATATTTCTAATATATTCAAGGGGAAGTTAAATTCTAAATAATTTATTTTATACCAAATTCAGTCTCAAGCAGACATAGAATTTATGTTGAATCTCTCTAAATGAAATAGTCTTATATTTTGTATTCGGGTTATGTCACATTGACACAATCTTAAAATGCCCCAAATTCTCATTAAGTAAAAAAATTTTTCACCAACAATTGCTTGGAAAAAGACATTGGATCAAAACTTAAACGGGTATAGGAGCCAGTTATTTTTCCATCTAATTTTGTACAGTGATAAATAATGGAGTTGTTTAGTAAATGTTCGCAATTTAAGGACCTCTAATGTGTGATTTGAGAAAATTGTCATAAATCATCAGATTAATAGATTTAGGCTTGATGTGAAGGAGTGGGGGAAAAGGAGTGTAGTGTGTTAGCTCGATTCTTATTCTGATTTTAATGTACTGATATGAAAATATACCTTGGAGCATATTTCTCTCCTAATAACAATTTAATATATTATTCATAAACACATGTAACTACATTAAAACAAGATTTTTCCAAGATGATGTTTACTTATATATATTTAATATCATGTAATACTTAATAAGGATATGGTAAAATATTGATTGCTTGGACAATAATCCCCAAACTACACAATTCATAAATAATTTTATTCACTTATAATCTATAAATTATCCATGTCCAGTGGATAATAACAACATGCACATTTAGTTTTATGTGTATTTTTGTAGATTTGTGGAATTTATATAGCCAGAGTGCTAAGACACTAGATGATAGTTGCCCAGAAACTGAGAATAAGCAACACATCTAGAGTATAAGAAACACAAGATTAATGCAAACTGACAGCCTGAAATTCTATGCTTACTAGAATGGCTGGAAACACAATACTGGCAGCCTTAAGGGAGCTACCATAAGTGTTGGGGAGAGGTTTGGAGATTGACTTAATCTCTCAATGACACTCTTCACTACAAACAATCACCATATTAAAAGACTTTTAACGGTAATAAACCATTCGCTTGGATTGCTTAGAATGTATTCACAATTTTAACCTTTCCTATGTATGATGTTTTTCTGCATGTACAAATGTGTATTGGCTTCATGCTTCATGCCCAAGGAAGCCAGAGGAGGGAGTCCTGTCTTCTGGAATTGAAATTAAGGCTGGTGGTCAATTATATCAGGTGTGCAATGAACCTGAGATCTGTGGATAACCATTGGTAGCTGCTCTGAAATGTTGAACCTCTACTTGGTATTTTATAACCAAATACTTGGAGCATAAATGAGGTACATGCATTCAGGAGGCAGACTCTTTCTACAAATAAGCTTAGATGTTCATTGGCATATGTATTTTTCTCTTACTGTGATTCTCTAGCTTTCTCCTGTGCATTGCTAGCAGACGACAGAAGACAAAATATGATTCACTGGGACTGGCGTTCCAGATGTTTGTGAACCACTGTTATGGGTTAGGAATCAAGCTTAGGCCCTCTGGAAGAAAAGCAATGTTTTTCATCACTCAGATAAATTCTAAATCCTCACATTTATTTTTAACAATAATATAACATATACTCTAGCTATTGACTCAAAAGATACATACAAGTGAAGAGTTTCTTTTACATGAATATCCTGAATTACACATTTTAAAATTTTATTTTATTAGATCTGAGTCAGGTTTCTGTACATAGTGCAGCATACATGGATACTACAAAAATGCTGAATGGACTGGATATCTGTAGCCCATAGGATGAGTGGAGGGAGACAACTACCAAAGACAGACCTCTGAACCCCACCCTAATGCTATATACATTAATGTGATTAAAAATTGGTTGAAGCCTGGCGTGGTGGCACATGACTTTAATCCCAGCACTTGGGAGGCAGAGGCAGGCGGATGTCTGAGTTTGAGGCCAGCCTGGTCTACAAAGTGAGTTCCAGGACAGCCAGGGCTATTCAGTGAAACCCTGTCTCGAACGCCCCCCCCCAAAAAAAATTGGTTGAAATATCTCTTTATGTTCTACAAATTCCTTTCTTAATCATTCAGATTAAGAAAGGAGCATATTTTGTTGTTGTTCTTGTTGTAGTTACCCAATATATTCTATTTTTGGAACATTACAAAATATTCTGTTTATTTATTTGCATAATTTATTTTTTAAAATCAGTCAAACAAATTATTTAATTCTTCCATTAAAAAAGTATGTATTTTGACATAGTTTGCCTTTATCTTATTTCAGATATAGAGCTTCTAAACTACTGTATTACTAATATCTTAGAAAAATTGGGATACCTAGGAAGATATGATAATAAGTAACAAAACCTTATGGAATTCTATTTACTGAATATTTACACCACAGAAAACCCCAATAGACTTGCAATATATCTTAGAAATAATGAATACAATTACTTAAAATTTGGGTATATTCTTCCTGAGTAATCCTTATTCCTTTAAAAATTCTGTCTTTCTATTGCTCATAATCCTAAGATATTCTTTTATAAATATTCTTTATCGTTTTTTAGACTATAACATAATTACAACATTATCTCCCCCCTTTGTTCCCAATAGATACTCCTATAAACTCTTCTAGCTCTCTTTAAATAGATGACCTCTACTTATTCCTAAATACAACTTCCCAGTTCATATAATGTTACTGGTATGTGTGTTTTTCACACTTGACTATTTGTATTGGCACACTAGTTGGTGGTCTCTCCCCAGATGAAACAATTTTCTCCTTTCTAAACATACTTCAGTTGCATGTAGTTCACTGTGTAGTGTTGAGGTCTGATAGGACTTTCCTTACAAACTTCATCATGCCTACTGATGCTGCCCCTCTTTGGCTTGTGCTCAGGCAGTCAGATAGGTAAGACTTTATGTCTGTACCTTCTGATATACTCAAAGAGACCATCTCAGAAAACTCCTGGATCTTCCGGTTCTAACAATGATTTTGTTCGCTCTTCTGCAGTATTCTCTAAGCTTTAGTTATGGGAGGGTTTTGTTGATGTATCTACCAGGCTGGATTTCTCATCTGAGCATTTTAATTGGTGATGGTATTCACAGGAAGGTGCAGGAGTACAACAAATAACTTGCTGCTAACATACAGCCCTCTAGTTGGAGTTAAGGTCCACTCTATAAGATGTAATCCAAGCCTGGTAAGTACTGGAAACCCAGCTAACTACCCAGTGGTAATGAACCCTCAGACACTACTTTACTAAAAAAGCTATTGTTTCCTCTGTGGTCTCCATCTGTTGCACAGTTTGATTGGTGAGAGATGATTTTATTGTCTTTTAATATTTACCTTCAACATTTAATTTATGCTATTTTAAGGAAAATGCAGATTAAAGTATAATAAAAACTGCCAGGGCAGTAGTGGCACGTGCCTTTAATCCTAGCACTTGGCAGGCAGAAGTAGTCAGATTTCGAAACCAGAGGTCAGAGTTCAAGGCCAGCCTGATCTACAGAGTGAGTTCCAGGACAGCCAGAGATACACAGAAAACCCCTGTCTCAAAACAACAATAACAACAAAAAGTATAATAAAAACCACAAATCAATAAACCTCAAATTCAAATGTTAATCATGATGCAATATCTTTAAAACATTCATAAATTATTTATTATCAGTTTTTATTTATTTACTCTCTTAGCTCACTAAATATATATTATAGCTTTGCCTATTCCTCAGATATCTTCTACAATTATAAAGTAGTACATTAATGATTAATGTGTGGTGGTTGGTTTATAAAAGTACATGCTCTGATTATATATTTAAAGTGGGATCCTATGAAAGTGGAAGGTTCCATGAGGCTGTTAACCATGAAAGGACTGTCAGGCCATGTGGTTTCACATACACTTAGAATTTCAATACCTCTTTATATAAGTTATTTTCCAATTGTTTTTATTATTTATTTCAGTGTTTTCCATCTTTTAAAAAATATCAGGTAGTCAATCACAAGAACTGGCATTTGATAGTGAATTTAAATGATTTTTATATCAATATAATGCATAGGAAGATACCAGAGACTACTTGATTTTATTTTATTTTTTTTTTTTTTTAGAACTATGAATTAGAATGTTCTCTTTTGGAGGATATTGAGTTAACTTTTACAAAGAAAAGTTTCTTGTAAAAAAAAGCATCATACAATTAAAAGTTGTATTTATACATATTTCCAATTGACAAGTATAGAATATTGACCTTTTGATAAAAACAATTCACACACACACACTATTTTATCAAATGCAAGAGGATAATTGTGGCATGTCCTTTCAATGTTTTTATTGCTTCATCTTCCTGTAACAATGGTTATCTAAATGCTTTCTGTAACTTTCTCTAAACACAAATGCAGATTATTTTATATAGATAATATGTTTATTTGAATAAACTTTATGTGCACCATGTTTCTGAAATATTTCATAGTTCAAGTTATACTAGAATGTGGTTGTCACAAAGGCAAATATCTCCTGTTTCCTTATATGTCTCCAATGCCCAGAATTTTGCTACACAAGTAGCAGGTATGAAATGTGTTTATTTGGAATTAATCAGTGTATCAAAATACCCAGTAGTGTAGTAAGTATTGTCTATTTGTGACCAAACCTTAAACAGTGTAGGTGTGCCAAGATTAATTTTATAGATTCTCAAGTAGAATTTTCTTTTTGTATTGTTTTTAATCCATCATCCCAAGAAGTGTTATATAACATTATACAAAGATATATTTCACATACAACACCAGAATTAAATTATTGATCAATTATTGTACTTCATAACTCCTGACAAGGTACCTTCAGCAAAATTTGAAAATAGTAAATTCTACCAGGGACATATTTAATTTCCTTGCACCCACGCAAGTGTGTGAGTGTACCTACACCCATGTTTGCACAAATGCACACATTATTTAAAGTCTTTACTAAATACTACTAGAGCCAATTTTGTTGTGTAGGTCTTAGTTATTGGTGATAATTGAAGCTTAATTTCAACATTTCTTATGAATAATAAGTAAATTATGTTCACACAGTTTGACAATCATATCTTTGGTCATTTTTCTATGTCATATATCACAATAAAACATTTATACTTTATTTTAATCCAAACTTTTAAACCGATGGAAGATGATATACCTCATGATTCATGATATCACAAAACTTTTCCAACAATGTGGAGTTAATTTCTAGCTGATTTAAATTTTGAATTGATGACATAAAGAGGAAACTATAAAATATTTTAAGTTGTTATTGAGTTTTTGTTCCAGTATTTGCTGTAGAACCCACTGTCTTTTTGAATATCACCAATATAATTTTCAGAAAAGTTCTTTTTTGAATTTGTTTACATTCAAGCCATCGTCCCCCACTCCCTCCTACAGTTCTTTATCCCATTCCTCTTCTCCAACACCAAACCTCCCACTTCCCTGGGACCTCAAGTCTCTCAAGGCACAGATGTTAAGCCAGGCAGTCCTCTGCTATATATCTGCAGAGGGGGCGAGGGCTCAGACCACTTTATGTTTGCTGCCTGGTTGGTGGCTCAGTCTGGGTTAGTTGAGACTTCTGGTCTTCCTAGAAAAATAGTTCTCTATAATCTGGTAGTGCAGGGAGATATTTTGTTGTTGTTGTTGTTGTCATTTGATGGTGACAGGAACTTTGACTTGATATGGTTCTACACCCTACCTTGTAGTCATGTGTCTGTTTTGATGGAGGAGAAATAGATGGGTTCTACATCTACCCTCCTACACTTATTGGAGTATAAGCTGTAAAATTAGAATTTTACTGTAATTTGGAAGATGATTTGCAGTAGAATTACAGTCATGGTTTCTTTTTTATTACCCCCTCCAGATACTATGAAGGCAGGAGCATTATCTTTCCAATTAGAGACTGTGGGAAGTGCAGGGAGTAGTCCCCAGGGCTGTGTTGGTGTACAGCCCCAGGCAAATATCAGTTGCCTAGGCTTTTCCTGTCAATGTTGGTTTGCAGCTAGGCACTTTAAATTAATCCCCAGCCAAAAGACAAGGAAAAATTATGGAAGCATATCACTAAGTGTAAGACAAGGATGTGGTCAAAGCTTTTTTAAAGCATGTCTCACAGGAGTCTTCTCTTGGAAACTGGAAAAGAGAAGTGTTATAGTAATAGCCTTTATGGGCAGGTGTTCAAAATGAAAGCATCAACTGTTTAAATTAGCTACTGTATTTCTGATATATGAAAAAGTCCCATTTGCATTCCTATTTTTGATTTTAAAAATCTTAATGAGAATAGCATTTCAAACTTTATGTGTCCCCCAGTAACTAAGGGTTAGTCTGTTTGGGGCTAAACAGGCTTATGACACTTTGCTTTAAAGAATAACAAGACGCCCTTTTCACATAAGAAACCTATTTGTCTTAACAAGAGGAATTGGACATTTGAGGTGTTTTCTTCATGAAGTTGATTTTAATATATTACATATTATATGTGAGTTCCTTTTTCCATAACATTGTCCAGGAAAGGGGATAACATTTGAAATGTAAATAAATAAAATATCCAATAAAAGAATATATATAAAAAAAATTTAAAGAAGAAAAAAATCACATTACCATTTTATTTTTAATTTAATTTAATTTATATTTATATTCTTGAAATGCTGATGGAATTCAGAGAATTGATCATCATAAACAAATAGTCATCCACTCAACCTAATCTTCAAGTCATGTCAAATAATGTTTAATTTTCAAATATTATTAAATTGGAGTTCTTTAACATCATTGGCTAAACACTGTAGCAAATGTAGACATACAAAGAACACTGTATCAACTCTGGAATGAAAAACTCGAAAGTAAATATGTACAGTAGGGATGATATGTGAATTTTGAAATGAAACATCATTAAAAAAATCACATATCTGAAAATATATCAATATAGAATGTTATACTTAAATTGCTGAAATTACTAAATATAACTATTAATTTATATGAATACATTAAATTATTTGACCTAAATGATCATTTACTAAGGGGAATCTGTACTCCATATTGTATGCTTGTTTCTCATAAATATTTAAATATTTGAATTACTATAAAAACAGATTTTTAAAAATTGCTTAGATTTCTTTTTCAGATGCATTTAAAGCAAAATATATTCTTACCAATAGATTTGTAAATGACATATTTTGACATCAATCAGTCTCACATCTGGAGAGAGCACTTCCTTAGAAACCAGCTAGAATGAAATACACTTCTTATAATCAGCTGGATCAAAGGTAAATAAACATTATTAAAAAATACTTACCTATTTTTTTTGTGAAAAGTATGGAGACATGAATATGGAGGGTTTGAGAGCTGACCATCTAAACATTCAGACTTGACATCTGCCTTGCCTATCAGTTCTCTGAATCTCACATGAAAAAGCTGTAAATGTCTAAATAAGACTGGTCTTCTAAATTTTTGATCTTAGCTATTCTGACTGGTGTGAGGTGGAATCTCAGTGTTGTTTTGATTTGCATTTCCCTGATGATTAAGGATGTTGAACATTTTTTCAGATGTTTCTCATACATTCGGATTTCCTCAATTGAGAATTCTTTGTTTAGCTCTGTACCACAGCAGATGCTGGCGAGGATGTAGAGAAAGAACACTCCTCCATTGCTGGTGGGATTGCAAGCTTGTATAACCACTCTGGAAGTCAGTCTGGCATTATCTCAGAAAATTGAACATAGTACTACCAGAAGATCCAGCAATACCTCTCCTGGGCATATACCCAGAAGATGTTCCAATTGGTAAAAGGACACATGCTCCACTATGTTCATAGCAGTCTTATTCATAATAGCCAGAAGCTGGAAAGAACCCAGATGTCCCTCAACAGAGGAATGGATACAGAAAATATGGTACATTTACACAATGGAGTACTATTCTGCTATTAAAAAAAATGAATTTATGAAATTCTTGGGCAAATGGATGAATCTGGAGGACATAATCCTTAGTGAGGTAACCCAATCACAAAAGAAGTCATTGGATATGCGCTCACTGATAAATGGATATTAGCCCAGATATTTAGAACACCCAAGATACAATCTGCAAAACACATGAAAATCAAGAAGGAAGACCAATGTGTGGAAACTTCATTCCTCCTTAGAATAGGAAACAAAATACCCCATGAAAGGAGTTACAGAGACAAAGTTTAGAGCTAAGATGAAAGGATGGACCATACAGAGACTAACCCACCGGGGATCCATCCCATAATCAGTCACTAAACTCAGACACTATTGCATAGGACAGCAAGTGTTTACTGAAGGGACCCTGATATAGCTGACTCCCACAGAAGTGGATGCTCACAGTCATCCATAAGAGGGAGCACGGGGCCCACATTGGAGAAGCCAGAGATGGAACACCAGGAGCTGAAGGGGTCTCCAACCCTAGAAGAGGAACAATATGAACTAAACAGAACCCCCAGAACTCGTGTCTCTAGCATCATATGTAACAGAAGATGGCCTGGTCAGCCATCATTTGGAGGAGAGGCCCCTTGGTACTGCAATCTTTATATGCCCCAATACAGGGGAACGCCAGGGCCAAGAAGTGTGAGTGGGTGAGCAGGGGAGCAGGGAGGGGAGAGGGGGGAGGGGACTTTCGGAATAGCATTTGAAATGTAAATTAAGAAAATATCTAATAAAAAAAAAAAGACTGGTCTTTCAGCAAGTCATCTGGATTAAGTGAGGATCTTTAAGGTCTCATACTCCCTTAGGAATTCTTGGCATGTAAATATTGTTGGTCCTCTTCCAACAAATGAAGTCCCACACATTGGTCTATTACAGGAAATATATGTCATTGGGAGCTCTCAGTATGTAAGGGGTGATATTAATTAGGCAACAGGATCATTTCAACTAAAATTGTTTGAATTTTTCCATTGGGCTAGAAATAATTAATTTGAATGGTTTCCTCAGAACAGATGTTTGAATTGGATTGTTTAGCGATTTATTTCTTCAAATGTGTTAAAACAATATGGGTATATTTATCATATTTATTATTACTATACAGAACTTCATGGTGGTGCATTTTTCCATATCTATAACTTAAAGAAGGACACAAGTCCTAAGGTAGTGAAGCCTTGATGCTTAATGATTGGTTACTTTCTACTGGGTCAAATTTCTCTAAAAGGTATGTTGCATTTAGCATTCAAATGCCAAATATTCCAGTCAGTTTTTCAATCCAAAGGAATGTCATAAACATAGACTTAGCATATTCTCAGGTTACTTTTATTTATATAGAACATGAATAGTTCTGGATGTTCTGTTATAATATATATCACTTGGATACAGTTTCAAAATTTTATGCATAACAGAACATGCATGCTCAAATTTCAATTTTTATTTCTCATTTCATTTACTATCAGCTCCCTCTAAATATTGAAATCCAGAAATATCGGAGACAAGATAAATAAGCAACTAATACCTTGAAATTTTTGAGAAAATGTTTGTGGAGAAGCATTCCAGACACTTGTGATCTCAAAAAGAGATACCATGAAAGAAAATTCTAGAAGAGATAAAGTTGGGAGAGGGTGGTAAGTTGGGCATCTAGAGGATTTTCAGTGTAATAGAGAGGGTATAAGAAGGTAGATATGACTTAAATGTACTGTATATATGTAATAAATTACAAAATAGTATTGAAACAAGGAAAAGATATAGTGATCTGAAATCCTTCGTTGAATGAACACAAGCCTTTCAACACAAGTGAAACTGATTATTTATATATCTCAATTATAGCTGTGATTCTTATCAAGTGTGGCAAATGAATTTTGTAAAATCTCCTAGTTAATTCTTGTGGAAAACTTTCCTTAGAATCTAAGTTCTAGCAGGGAATCTGATGTTTGTTTATGAAGGGTGCTATTTCCAGTTAGTTGAAGTGATTCTGAAACCAAATATAAAATCATATTTTTTCAATAGCACGGCCTTAGATGATATTTTGTTGGCCTTTAGCAGTAAGATATCAGCCTAATGAGGCAGTAGGAAACGCTGGGCATGTGTGGAGCAATCTGTTTCTCAAACACTGTTAGCTATGTCTGTTTCACTAAATGGTCTTGTGAGAAGTCAAATATTTTACATTCAAGTTGTGTTCCAGATAGTTGGGGGATGCGGTCTCCACAGTAACTTCACATTGTATGAAGGGAAGTAATCTGTGTCCCATATGACAGTATTATGGGAAACTTATAGATAGCTGAGTAAAGTCCCTGATTACATACAAACTTTACCTTCATGCTCTCTGGACACTGCTCTCTTGTTTTTCTCCAGTGGATTGATTCAAATTTCCACAGATCTATCANAGTTGGGGGATGCGGTCTCCACAGTAACTTCACATTGTATGAAGGGAAGTAATCTGTGTCCCATATGACAGTATTATGGGAAACTTATAGATAGCTGAGTAAAGTCCCTGATTACATACAAACTTTACCTTCATGCTCTCTGGACACTGCTCTCTTGTTTTTCTCCAGTGGATTGATTCAAATTTCCACAGATCTATCATGTGCTGTAAATGTAAGCTGACTCTATGTTGACACCTGCCACACATAATCACCTACTTGTGGTACACACACACACACACACACACACACACACACAAGTATATTGTTATGATTAATGAAATCCATTGGAGTCACATTTTCTTCATGTAGAGAAACTAACATTATAGGAAACGTATAATTGCCAAATCTTTAGTAAAACCTAGATAAGTAGTAATATGGTGAATTTTAAGTTTCTTTATAGGTTAAAAAATTATAATTTTAAATGCCTGTTTTAAATTGTTTTGTGTGTTTGGTTTTGCATATTACATTTCTAATATTGATTTCTTCATTTGTTTTTTATGTATAACAGAAACCGTTAACTGTCTCTACAGCTGAAAAACAGACATTTTGATTCTCACTAGAGTATGCTTTTGGCGTGTGTTAAATTTATTATAAAGTTTTCAAATGATTTCCCTCTGCATATAATAAATTTTAAAAAGCAATTTAGAAATTACTCATGGAAAAGTGAATTGACTAGCAATCTCACAAGCTAATATTATGTCCTTGAGAAATCATTTAAAATAAAGCAGAATTTATTAAGTGAACAAAATGAATCCCTCTATTAAAAAAACACAGAGGTTCTAACAATACAAATAACAAATTGCCAGTGGCCTCACATGATAGGTTTATAGCAGAGGTTAATTTCTTTAATATTTGAATGCTAAAAAAAATTGTAGACTAGAGAAAAGAATATATTAAGTCACTAACTTACCAAACTGTCGCAGGGAAATAACATGTTTGATATTTCTTTTTTTTTTTTTCCAACTTTTATTAGATATTTTCTTCATTTACATTTCAAGTGTTATCCAGAAAGTTCCCTATACCCTCCCCCTCCTGGCCCTGCTCCCCTACCCATCCGCTCCCACTTCTTGGCCCTGGCGTTCCCCTGTATTGGGGCATATAAAGTCTGCATGACCAAGGGGCCTCTCTTCCCACTGATGGCTAACTAGGCCATCCGCTTCTATATATGCAGCTAGAGACATGAGCTCAGGGGGTACTAGTTAGTTCATGGTTATTCTTCCACCTAGAGGGTTGAAGACCCCTTCAGCTCCTTGGGTACTTTCTCTAGCTCCTTCTTCCTTGGGAATCCTGTGTTCCATCTAATAGCTGACTGTGAGCTTCCACCTCCATGTTTGCCAGGCATTGGTATATTTTCCNTCCAATGAGAAACCCAAAGCACTAGGCTGCTGACAAGGCAGTATGGTGCTATCCAGAAAGAGGCAAGAAGACCCAGAGAATGAAGATAACACCTACTCAACTGGTTGGGAATGATAGTGCCAAGCTGGTGGATACACGGAGCTTTCACCACTAGTTTTCAGTGTATTTGGACCTGTTAGCTACTTTGCTCACAAAAGAGAAACAGAAACCACAGACCAGACCTTGTACAGACCCTTTGACCTAGAATAATGTACTGCTTGCAAAATGTGATAGGGCAGTGGTGAGACAAGCTTGTTTGAATAACCCACCAATAACTAATTTGATCTGAAGTCCACTGCACAATATAAAACACATACCTGACACTGCTTGGGTGACCAAAAACCAAGAGAGGATAAACCAGAGAACTAGGATTAAAACTATATTCTAGCTGGGCAGTGGTGGCGCACTCCTTTAATCCCAGCACTTGGGAGGTAGAGGTAGGCGGATTTCTTAGTTTGAGGCCACCTTGTCTACAGAGTGAGTTCCAGGATAGCCAGGGCTATACAGAGAAACCTTGTCTCGAAAAACCAAAAAATAAACAAAAACAAACAAACAAACAAAAAAAAAAACAAAAAAAGCCACCCCCCAAAACCAACAACAAAAATAAAAACAAACAAAAACAAACAAACAAAAAACAAGCAAAACAACAATAACAACATTCTACTATTCTAACAAAAAATAATAAAATGACTCTTGATGGCATTCACCTTCCTTAGTCTCTTTATACATCACTGGGTTCTGTGTTCATTCCATGTTGTGTAGTATGCCTGGAGATTTCGAGCTAGAAAACACAGGTGAATAAGGATGAACAATTTTTTTTTTTTTAAGTTTTAGGTTTCCTCACTCAATATAATCTTTTTTCTAGCTTCACTTATTCATATTTAAATTTTATTATTTCATATTGGTTTACACCTGAATAATATTCAACTGTGCATATGAAGCATAGTATCTATATGCAGTTATATTTTAGAACCTCCAGGTTGTTTTCATTTCCTAGATATTGTGAATAGGGTGTCTATGTACATCACTGAGCAAAATATTTATAGTAGCCTATCAAGTCCTTTGTGAAGAGTATAATTTAGTCATATGATGAATTATCTTTCAGATTTTATTGAGAATTCTTCTTATTAATTTTCCAATTGGTTACACCAATTTCAATTTTGACTAATAGGGAATGGTGTTTCCTCTTACTCCATAACCTTGTGTGAACAATGGCTTTATTGATTGTGGCCTCCATGACTCAAGTGACATAAAAATCTAACAGTTTTGATTTGTAGTTCTCTCTTTTCTAAGGATGATGGATACTTTTTAAGAATTTTTTTAGTCATTTTTATTAATTCTAGTGAGAATTCTCTGTCCCTGACTATATTTTTTAAGATTATGTTATTGGTATTTGACTCTAGATTTAGTAATTTTTATGGTCTAGATATTAACCCAGTGTAAGTTACATAGCTGAGCAATGAGTTTCTGCCATTCTGTATCTGCCTTTTTCACTTAACTTGTTTGTTTCTTAACTGAGAAGAAGATTCTTGGTTTCATGATGCCTCTGATGTCAATTATTGCTCTTAGTTCATTGAAATGAAACTACTTTCAGAATTTTATTTTGTCCTACAATTATGTCACAGAGCATTGCCCGTTTTCTTCTTGCAGTGTTAATATTTCAGTTTTAAATTGAGATCTAGGCTACACTTTGAACTATTATCTGGAGCAAGATGATAAATGCAGATTTACTTTTATTTTTCTGCCTGTGGATATCTCATTTTCACATCTCCAGTTTTTGGACATTGTTTCTTGTTTCTTTTTTTCAGTGTATATGTTTTGCAATTAAAAGCAATTTGAGAAAAAAAATCATACACCCATATACAAAACAACAAATTCAATAAAAAAATAATCTAGGAATAAAGTAAAGAAATTCTACAATGAAACCATTAAGACTCTGAAGAAAGAGACTGAAGAGGGCCATAGAAAATGGTAGCACATCCTTTATTCGCTGATTGGGAGAACTAGTGCTTTGGAAATGGACATTTCCCAAAGGAAATTTACAGATTCAATGCAATCCCAGTCATGATACTCTTACTACTTTACACAGAAATAAAAAACAGTATATTCTAAAGTTTCTGTAGAACCAGACGAGAGACCTGATATTCAAGCCAATTTAAAGCAAAAAGCCTTTGGACAAATTGCTATTCAAGATGCAATTTAGAACTAAAATAAAAAGGTTTTTGCAAAAACATACATGTAGAACCATGGGATAAAATAGAAGTCTTAAACATAAATGAATATTCTAACTACAATTATTGGAGATATAGGAAGCACATATTTATTTTCTTCTGCACTTCAATTAAATATCAAACTTTTGACTTTGCATAATAGTAGAATATTTTAATGAAAAAATTGTAAGATATATGAATTCCATCATTTTGCCATCTTGTTCTTTTGATTCTTTCTAAAAACTGCTACAGACTTCCTCACTATTATTTTCACCTGCTCAATTATTGGATGAATTTCAACACGATATTTACTTATTCTGTTAGTAAATAAAGAATCACATAAAATCTCATTCAGGATTTTAAGAATTTAACATTTTAGGTACTGTTATCAATTTGTAGCTACATGAGGAGGGAAAGTCACTTCTTTGGAGAAAGGGCACTGTTAGATTACTAATGTCTTCTATTTTGGTAAGTAAATAAAGTATCACATAAAAATCTCATCAGGGTTTTAAGAAATCCAAGTTTTCTGGCTTTAAGTTATCTTGGATGACAACTTCACATAAAAAGTTTACAAAAAGAGGCTAGTTCTACATGTACAATTCTATTTTCTGAAGATTGTTATCAGTAAAACACAAATCCTTCAAGCTGAATTCCTAGATATAGGTCAGTTAGAAAGTAAGATTTGTCCTGCCAATGTTCTTAAAGAAATAATGACTATCTAAAAATACTGTAGCTATTTCAAACCTAAAAGATACTGTATCTTGAAATTGTCAATTATTACACAGCTTCTGGGACAGGCAGAAGCAACACAGCTTCTGGGACAGGACCCCCCCCCCCCGTTTCAGGCTGCAGACATATGGGTACCTTCCCCAACAGAGGAGAGGTGGCCGCTCAGGAGGGCTGTGACCCCCAGAGCAGATGAGGGAGCCATCTTGTATCCAGGGTCCCTCTGAGACCAGTCTGAGCAGATCAGTTCAGTACTGAGGAGGGTGAGCAAGCTGAATGCAGAAGTTACACTGCTTCAAACTCTGAATACTCCACAAAGCTCTCACCACAATGTGTCTAACTCACAATGGATTGTCTTTCATTTTACCTTAGCATAGTGTGTGAAATTAGAAATAACCATATGATCATAGATTTGAGGTTATTCAGTTATACAATTGTAATCTAACAGTGACTGTTCCCCCAAAGAAAAGTGACTCTTCCCCCTATAAACTGTCAATAGTTTCTCACCTATGAATGTCTTTTCATGCCTCCATGCTTTGAGTTTTTGATGTTTTTGACTGTGTAAAGATCTTCTGTGAGTAACACCATCTTCTCTCTCTTCTTTCTTTCTTTCTTTCTTTCTTTCTTTCTTTCTTTCTTTCTTTCTTTCTTTCTTTCTTTCTTGTTTGCTTTGTTTTTGAGACAGGGTTTCTCTGTATAGCCCTGGCTGTCCTGGAACCCACTTTGTACACCAGGCTGACGTGGAACTCAGAAATCCACCTGCCTCTGCCTCCCAAGTGCTGGGATTAAAGGCGTGCCCCACCACCACCCGGCTATCTTCTCTTATTTTATATATGTTAAACCAGAGATCTCTAGATCACCAAAAGTCAGGAATATCCAGGAGATGACAGTCTGGGCTCAGTACAGCTAGATCAAATCTTCAGCATTCTTCAGGTACATGTGAGAATGAGTTCTGCCTGCCAGAAAGTTGTCAGTTCACTAGCTGTATACCTATGATTACATATCAAAGTTCATAGCTAATATCAAGACTCCTCAGGTCCCAGTGATCTGTACCTCCAATGAATATCAAAGTGCCCACACCCTCTTTGTCCTTCTCACCTCCCCAGTTTCTTCTCCTCCTCTACTATTTGACTTGCCACACTGTTCCAAATTAATGCTCACTCCCCTAGGTAGAGAATTTGACTTCTTATAATGACAAGGTCCTCACCAACCTCGGCCTTCTTGCTTTTCTCAACTCCCCTTATCCTCTCCTGCATCTCTCTCTGCTAATCTCTTCTCTGATTTCTCTATGCTTCCTCTGCTGTTCTCTCCATTCCTAAAAGACGGCACTGTTGTACAGTACAGAAAAGGAAACTAGTGTATATCTTTTTATTCTACATTATTTATTCACACATTTTTTTCAAACAAATTTTCATTTATCGTTTATCCTTTTATTTTTTCTACCTTTCCCTGATCAATTTATGTTTGTTTTCAGCGACTTTTTTGGATACAATTCATAGTTTCCTAAAGTAAGCATTCTTGAACTGTTTTAAACTCCCTAATTATATCAAACTTAGTATCCAATGGCTCAAAATTTCCTTGTAACTACTAAGCTATTGTAAAAGATTGCTCAACTATTACTTTGTAGCAAGCTTTGAGTTTGAGATTGTTTTTCCTGAACACGGAATCCAATGTTTTGNTTTTTGGATACAATTCATAGTTTCCTAAAGTAAGCATTCTTGAACTGTTTTAAACTCCCTAATTATATCAAACTTAGTATCCAATGGCTCAAAATTTCCTTGTAACTACTAAGCTATTGTAAAAGATTGCTCAACTATTACTTTGTAGCAAGCTTTGAGTTTGAGATTGTTTTTCCTGAACACGGAATCCAATGTTTTGCCAATAATTTGGCAAAAATATTCCCATATGCATTTGCACATTTTAAGTTGAATTATATAAGGAAACTCTCGGTTTGTTTTAATATAAGAATTATTGGTTTTTTATTCATTTGCAATAGTATAGATATGAGGTATTTACACCAGTCTTCTGTACTCAGGATTATCTCAGACACATTATATGATTCATTAAAATTATACAATTAAAATTAATTTGTTCATTATATTTTATTTGGTCATTATATCTTCAGCTGCCTTAGGTTAAACCTTGATAATTTCATTGGGTTTTAACATAATGACTTTTTAATAGACTACTGAATTGTAGACCAGCTTTAATATATTTTATTCTACATATACCCTTCAGTATAGTATTAGAGTTGAAGTTTCCCATCAAAATCATCTGCTCTCATTTGCATATTTCTGTGTTAGAATTGGGTTTAGAATATACCTTAAATACCTGTTATTTAAACAACTAAATAAACAGTAAAATTGAAAATGTAAATCCTTAGATTAAGATCATGTCAGATTTTTCAAATCCAGAACTGTGAATACAAAACCTTGACCTCATAAACACCATGTAAGCTGCCTTTTCAAAATATGCCCATCACAACTGTTTGGTAACCTATTAATTTTGAGATAGAAAAGACAA
Source organism: Mus minutoides (assembly GCA_902729485.2). Classification (NCBI taxonomy): domain Eukaryota; kingdom Metazoa; phylum Chordata; class Mammalia; order Rodentia; family Muridae; genus Mus; species Mus minutoides. Next base: position 129,055 of record LR750665.1, read on the forward strand.
TTTTACATATCTCAGAAATCTATTTCTGGGCAATCTTATAGCAAGAAAATTTCAGTAAATATTTTGGCGCATCCCCTTGCTACCAGGAAGTAAGAAATAGTGTGCTCATTTTTATTGCAGTTATTTTCAAGAATGAATGAAATATTAATATAATAATGCACTGACTGTAATAAAATAACACATTGCAAGAAAATTCAACAGATATGCTGATTCCTTTCTGTGTAAGAGATATTTATAAGTTGCTATACTGTACAAATTTATGTTGATTATACAAAATTTGGTAAAACATGATACAAGATTTCTATCAAAGTAAAAACACATGAAATCTAATGCATCACAATAAAAAACAAACATATAAAATAAGACACATTAAACATTAAAAACTTATAGAATCCTATAATTCACAGTTATTAATATGCATTTAATTAAATTATTATGTGTTATACTTTCTACCTTTTGTCATGCCATTGTAATTTTATGTTATTTGTTCAATAAAAGGCAAAACATATATATTCTATATATTAATATGTGTAGCCATTTATATATATATATATATATATATATATATATATATATATATATATATGTGTGTGTGTGTGTGTGTGTGTGTGTGTGTGTGTACACAATATATATTTTGTTATAATGATATGAAAAGGGAAATTGATTACATGTTGGTAAGCTAGGTAGGGAATATGATCAATAAAAATTTAACAAATGAACCCAAATAAAATCCAGTAATTTGTACAAGTATTATAGGCATGGAAAAATAAGAGAGGAAGAGAGAGACAGTCTGAGACAGAGACAGAGAGAAAACAGAGAAACTGAGGAAGAAAAAGAGAGAAACAGAGAAACATGTTTCTGCTTGGATATCTTTCTTATAAGATATCTTAAATAACTTTCAAATTTTGAGGGTCTGAATACTGGCTTTCAAAAATGTAGGACAGGAAAAAAAAAAAAGGCATTTCAAACAGTTAAATTTTCTATTCTAGTTTTCTTCTCCCAATATTGCCATCCTTCAGTTGCTAAGAAAAACATCAAAGCAAATTTACACCTCTGTAATTTCTCAATCTTTATCAAGTACTCTTTTGTAACAACTGGCATCCTCTCTGAAGTATGGATAAATTGGCATGTATATGACACATGATA
>LR750665.1:132213-337103 GCA_902729485.2 Mus minutoides
GTGTCCCTAGCTGTGTCCGCTGGGCTCAGAGGAAAGATGGTGCGGCGCGAGTGCTCTGGCTGGGAGAGGCCCAGCCTCCGGTGGGACGGAGTTCTCAGTTCCTGCCCCTGGGGGGAACTGCTGACCCGCTGCTCCCAAAACCACCTCTGCACTCACGCGTAACCCCAATGCGATCTTAAAGTCCTGGGGTGTCCCTAGCTGTGTCCGCTGGGCTCAGAGGAAAAGCTCTTCTGGTACTCTTAAACTAAGAACAATATATTATTGATCGTCATTTCTATGGCCTATAATTAAGTATATTCTATAGAGGAATGGTCAATATATATTTTCTTTTTTTCTTTTTCTTTTTTTCTTTTTGTAATGAAGAATATTGAGCACCATGTAACTTAAGATTCCATACCTTATTTTCTTTAATTACTATTTCTGATTTTCTGGTCCTCCACAATCCAGTATAATAAAATATCTTCTATCCTGCACATAAATAATTCCTTTATGTACTCATTTATTTTGTCTTTGCCACATTAAGTGTTCAATTATTTTTATTATATAGGTGATCTTTAATGTTTCTATTGTCAATAAGAACAATATCAAATTGTACATACCCACTTCCATCAGCTATAAAATTATCAAAGAACATTTTATTCCATAATTAAGAATACAAATACTATGTAATATATTTTCTTGATATTTTTTATTGTGTTGATCTAAAATGTCATGATAGATCTATGGTACTATTTTATTTTACTTTATTTTATTGTTGAATTTCATTTTTAGGAATAATCTTGATCTGCTCCTTCTATTTCAATCTATGCATGTCCTCAGAAAAATTATTTTCTGCCTAAATATTCAATAGCTGTAACTGTTTTAATATGTCTTCAAATTTCTCAAATGTCCTTCTTCTATTTGAGCCATGTATGAAAAGTAATTGGAAGGAAAACAAATATCTGACCTAAAATCCAAATTAGAGTATAGTCTTATGTTTTCCAACAAAACTTTGATCAAATAGTAGGATTTAAAATTAGGACAAAATTAATTTATTCATGTAAGAATATTTATTTGTTTGTATTTGTGATGTGCATTTCTCTCTGTGTAAATATATATGTTCTCTCTATAGAGATGTATTTTATATATTTATATTTATTTATATGTACATATGTATATGTATATATACATGTAATAGAGGAGAGAAAAAGTTAAAGAGAGAGAAAGAGGCAGACACAGAGACCCAGACACACAGAGAGAAAACAGAAAAAAAAGTATTTTCTAAGCAATATGAAATGAATAATTTATGAAGCTCTAGAACAACTCATACCTCTGTGGTGCCTAGTCATGAGACCTTTCACTGTTAGGTGAATTCAATCCTTCCATGTCCTGATTTTAATAATATAGTCATTGTCCTATACTCCAAAATATAAAATGTTATATTGTCTATAAACTGTCTTGTATTTAATATAGTTATTTAATTTAATTATTATGTTGTTTAATCTACACACAGTAATTCATGAACTATCTACTTGACTCTTCATAAAATTACTCATCATTCAACACTTAATCATCACCAATCTGTCTGTCACTATGGATATATGAGTAACAGTAATTTTCAATTTAGTGTTTTCATTTAATATTGAATATAGACATAACTTCGGTATATTGTTTTATTGGACACTACAGAAATATGCAGCCAGGTGTGTTAGCGTTTGGAGGTGTATATGTGTGCCTGTGTGCATTTGTGTTTATATGAACTAAAAGTACTGTAAGATGAACTTTCATTAATGTTCATCATTTAATAGGGTAATAATATTGAGTGTTTCTGTTTACTTTAACTTTAAATTAGATTAAGTATTTTGTAAAATATAAAATAAATAATTGTGAACCCAGAATAAAAAATAATGAATAATTAATTTGATGAGTTATTTTTCCATCTTATTTTATCATATACTCACATATTTTAAAATGGATACCTATAAGGATATCAATACTGCAGAGATGATGGATAGTTCGAAGGATTCACTTCATTCCTACATATATCTATGTGTTTAACTTTAGAAATGGTCTAAATGTTTATTGTTCCCATTATTTTCACCTTGTCTCAGTACTACATACATTAAAAGAAGAAATATGTCATCAGTTATTTTATATATTTAATATCAAAAAGTTTTATGACGAGACATATTGAAGGATCTCTCTTAAAACTTAGTAATGGTGATATGAAATGCTTACAATGTTTTGCTTTTTACACAGCTTTTCAAAAATCTGAAAATTCCCTTTCATATTGAAAATGAAAATTGATTAAATTGTTATGTGAAAAATATCCTTTAGTAGAAATCATTGCATCAATAACAGATTAAAAATATAACATAAAAACAGCATTTTTCTGAAACTGGATAAATGCATAAATTTGGTTTTGGAGGTACAAACAACATGGTAGGGGACACAATCTGTCCTATGAATATTGTCATATAAAATATTTTTTAATTGTATGTTGTTCATTTTAAGTGTAACAATGTTGGACATATTTCACAGTATTTCTAAATATATATCTTCAGTTTGGTTGTTCTTTCATACCAGTAACTGAAATAAGACTCATCTCTTTAGATAATTCAGCATTTAGTGAGACAGCAATCTTATAGCAAGGAAATTTCAGTAAATATTTTGGCGCATCCCCTTGCTACCAGGAAGTAAGAAATAGTGTGCTCATTTTTATTGCAGTTAATTTCAAGAATGAATGAAATATTAATATAATAATGCACTGACTGTAATAAAATAACACATTGCAAGAAAATTCAACAGATATGCTGATTCCTTTCTGTGTAAGAGATATTTATAAGTTGCTATACTGTACAAATTTATGTTGATTATACAAAATTTGGTAAAACATGATACAAGATTTCTATCAAAGTAAAAACACATGAAATCTAATGCATCACAATAAAAACAAACATATAAAATAAGACACATTAAACATTAAAAACTTATAGAATCCTATAATTCACAGTTATTAATATGCATTTAATTAAATTATTATGTCTTATACTTTCTACCTTTTGTCATGCCATTGTAATTTTATGTTATTTGTTCAATAAAAGGCAAAACATATATATTCTATATATTAATATATGTAGCCATTCATATATATATATATATATATATATATATATATATATATATATATATATGTGTGTGTGTGTGTGTGTGTGTGTGTGTGTACACAATATATATTTTGTTATAATGATATGAAAAGGGAAATTGATTACATGTTGGTAAGCTAGGTAGGGAATATGATCAATAAAAATTTAACAAATGAACCCAAATAAAATCCAGTAATTTGTACAAGTATTATAGGCATGGGAAAATAAGAGAGGAAGAGAGAGACAGTCTGAGACAGAGACAGAGAGAAAACAGAGAAACTGAGGAAGAAAAAGAGAGAAACAGAGAAACATGTTTCTGCTTGGATATCTTTCTTATAAGATATCTTAAATAACTTTCAAATTTTGAGGGTCTGAATACTGGCTTTCAAAAATGTAGGACAGGAAAAAAAAAAGGCATTTCAAACAGTTAAATTTTCTATTCTAGTTTTCTTCTCCCAATATTGCCATCCTTCAGTTGCTAAGAAAAACATCAAAGCAAATTTACACCTCTGTAATTTCTCAATCTTTATCAAGTACTCTTTTGTAACAACTGGCATCCTCTCTGAAGTATGGATAAATTGGCATGTATATGACACATGATATCAGTAGAAAGTACAGATGGGTCAAAGAACCCTTGATGGCCCTTCTCTGATGTTGTGAATAAAAAACCCCATTCAGTTCACTAATTAGAAAATATGTGACTTTCTTCTTCCTTTGCTGACTTAGTTTCACAAGAAAGAGACAATAACCAGTGTTCTTTTCCTTTTTTTTTTTTTTGTAAAAAAACTTTTTTCTTCCTGAATTACAGCTTTCTTGGGGATTTGTAAACCTCAACACACAAGAGTGAAGAGAGAAAAGCACCATGTTCCAATCAATATATTAATTGGAGTAGTGATGGTGGCAGTTCTGTCCCTAGGTTATCATTACATGAATTAAGATTTCAGGAAAGAATGCCTCTAAATGTTGCCCCTGGTCTAAGAGAGATAATACATCTTGTAAAGTACTTTAAGCTTGCAGGAGTGGTCTCCATAAATCATGATTTACCTCATTGTACTGTAATATAATAGAGGCAACTTCTTATGAACAATGAGACTTATGACAATAATAGGACTTTTATGGGTGTGAGAATCCATTGTCACAATTTATTATGAAAAAGACCTTGGTTAAGAGCCTAGAAGCTGTAACTTAGAAGAATATTCTTTTAAAAATAATTTATATGTTAAATTATGTATGTAACATGGAAAGAACAATCAAAGAAGGAAAACTACCTCAGGAAAGGTGTCTCGGAGAAATTTCATTTCAGATTGCTCTCAGAGAAACTGATTCAAACAACATAAACCCAGAGATTGATTTTTTTTTTTTTCAGACAATAGAGTGGTGTGTTGAAGGTCAGAAAACCATACCAGTAGATTCTGCGCTAAATACTCTAGATAGTGGTAGCATTGTGAGTCATCAATATTCAGTATCTATTGCACTTAGAGACATATGCTTTGCAGAGTGAAGTTCACTGTGCATTTCAGAATTAGATACTGGCATAGAGGAGTGTGGATAACTGGGGGGGGTGTTCTATAAAGGTCATTGAAATATTGTCATCTTAACATTGAAAGTAAAGAAATCACCTTAAGTCTTCTCTTCCACTAAGAGAACAAAGTAGAAACATTTTTTATTTAATGTTGCATAACTAGCCAGTTTCTCTATTGGTGGTTGAATACCTACACATTGTTGCTAGGGGGTTAGTATTGATCCCTAATGCTCATGGCAGTAGCTGTAACAATACTATTTTCTTAGTATAACCTTCCCTGGACAAGTTGAACCTTTTTCCAGACTTAGGCTGCAATCTGTCCCAGTATAAATCACCTTCTCAATATTCATTAAAGCAGAGATGTCCCATCAACTATGTAATCATAGGCTCCAACTAGCTCTGAAAAGAAGGATATGTAAATAGAAGGAAAAGTAACAGATAATTCAGGAACAATTAGAATAAAATACATGTGTATAAGTGCATGTGTGCTTTTGTGCATCTGTGTGTGAGTTTGAATGGCTTAATTGCATAATATTGTGTAACAGGAAGAGCCAAATTCATATTATATTAGAAAATTCCAAGGTTAGAGAAAATACAGTTTGGTGAACTCACTGGGGAAAATGGTAGATACCAGGGGCAAGAAAGCTATACAATCTAATCTGTTTTTAAAACTCACTCAGGCTTATTAAAGAAACCGGCCTTTGGGACATTAACACACAAAAAAAGGCATAAAATGTGTGTTTTATGTAACAATGCACATCCCTTCCACTTTAAGAGATGATTATCAATAGAAAGAAAGTAACAGGAATTTAAAAATCATGTAGGAGACACATTAACAGACAACTGAAGCCAGAAAATTAAATTACTCAGATAACCATGGAATAGTCAGAGTAAAAACTGGGAGAGTCAAGGTAACGAGTGTAAAGATGTTCTCTCGATTTTAACTGTCAAGCAGTCATTCCTTTAATAGACAATGATGCAAGGGTTAAGAATCCTGATTTTAAAACAATGATTTTGCATTGTGTATTATATGTTAATTTTGCAAGGAGAAAAAAAAATGTATGAATGATAACTATTCTGAAAGAAGGAATAAAATTGAAGGCATTTGGAATAAAACTCCCACACTGAGTAGGGGGATCAAACAAAGTTCAAGTTCCCAAGAGGAGCTAAAAGAGTGACATCCTGTTTGGCAGTTGAGACATAAATACTGAGCAAATCGCCCTACCACAGTTTGACCAATGAGAACAGGGTAAGTACAACATAAAGAAATGTTCCCAGGAAAATCCCTTCTCCCAGAGTCCTGATTGGGTGAAATGTAACTGTAAATTAAGACATATGATTATGATTTTATTTTATTATGCTTTTTGCACTTAAAAGTTCTATAGCATTCTACCACATAAAGTCACAATTCAGCTTCTCAATCTGTCCTCCATTCCTGACCAGTCAGTAGATCTTTGACTAAAATAAACTTTTCCTGGAACTGTCTGCCTCAGTTCTCCCCCACCTAATTGCTCCTGTTCCCATCCCCATCCACGTCCAATCCAGTCTCCTCCCCTAAGAATGCCTAATTTCTTAGCTATTTCTCCTTCTCCTTGAGAATAAAAAATCCTCTCTCTGAGCCCTCCTTGTTATTTAGCTTCTGTAGGTCTGCTTTTCCTTTACTTTAGGGCTAATATTCACTTACATTATCATGCTCATCATGGGTCTGTGGTACTTCATTCAGAATATTTTTTATTTTCTAGTTTCATACTTTTACCAGCAGATTTTACAGTGTCTTTTGTTTTTAATGACTGAGTAATTCTCCATTGGGTAAGTGTACTACATTTTCTTGATCTGTTCCTTGGTTGCCTGACATCTAAGTTGTTTCCAGTTTCATGATAATATGAATTTTAAAGTTGTTGGTATGAACATAGCTGACCAAGGGTTCTGGTATGGTGGAGCTTTTGAGTATATACTCAAGAGTAGTGCAGCTGAATCTTGAGGTAGATCTAATTCCCAAGTTTCTGCGAAATCACCAAATTGATTTCTAAAGTGTTTGTACAAGTTTGTATTCCTATCAGCAATGGAAGGGTGTTTCCCCTGCTTCTCATCCTTGCCAGCATGAGCTGTGTCTTAAGTTTTTGATCTTAGCCATTCTAACAGGTGTATAATGGAGTATCACAGATGGACCTGGGCCCTCTGTAGCTAGGTAGGCGTTGTGCATCTGTGTCTTGAAGTGGGACTACTGAAGTGGGAGCAGGAGCTGTCTCTGACTCCATTGCCTGCCTTTGGATTCAGGTTCCTGTCCTGTGCTCCCTCCCTCGTCTGGCCTCAATAGAAAAAGGTGTAACTTTTTATGCCAAGACTTGTTGATATCCATGAAAGGCCTCCCCTTTTCTGATGAGAATGGGAGAAGGGGTGGATAGGGGTGGGATGGGATGAGAGAGAGAGAGAGAGAGAGGGAGAGAGAGAGAAAAAGAGAGAGAGAGAGAGGAAGCTGCTATCATGATAGAAAGTAAATAAATAACTAATATAAGATAAGATAAAAATAAAAATAAATTTTCTATTTCTTCGATTGATTTGATATTGTAGTCATGTTGGACCAACTGGACTCCATAACAATTCATCAGAAATGATTTCATTTAAACCACCTAGAAATATGTAAATATAATATATCTTGTCCATATTATATTGTTTAGATTTATACATGTAAATACACATTTGGCATGCATAGTAAGACAGAACATGTTAGCTATATTTTTCTAAGGTTAAATAAAACAAACAGAAGTTTACTAATAGAAGTTAATTATAACCAGAAAAAATGAACTTTTAATATTTACATTTAAGCATTCAAGTGTATCTATAGCCTTTTCTCTTTTATTCTGCTTTTGTTGTTGTTGTTGTTGTTTTTAGTGTCGTTCTTCAGGTTCACATTTATTTTCAGAAAGCTGTGGATTTCATAGAGGTTGAAAGAGCTCAGGTCAGAAGATGGGGAAGGGAAAATCATTATCAGAATATATTGTATGTAAAAGCTCTGTTTTCTATTAAAAAAAATAAAAGCTACAAGAAAGAAAAAAAAAAAAACATTTCCATTTAAGAAGCATAAGGAATTGTGTTTAATGAAAACATGTTAAGTACGGTTTCCAATATAAGGGAAGAAGCACATAGCCTTTTGTTGAGTGTAATTTTATAAATCCACACTAGCTCCAGCTAGGCTCTAGAATCATTAGACACCAATTCCTCCTTACCCAATGCCATCTAGCTCTGATTCATGCTGCTGGCTTGTTAAGCTGCTCCAACAGATCCTTCCACAGAGTGCCTGGGGCTACCACTCATGTTCCACAAACTGACCACACTGGGGATTGGCTACAACTACTTACTGACAAGGTTTCACTCTCTCTTGACCACCTACATTGTCACAAATGGAAAATACCAGACAGTCTTAACATTTAATATTAGCCAGATTTAATCAATATGACTATGAAAGAATATACAACTCAGTATTTATAAATTGCATGCCTAGATTGGGCAGGTATACCACACTACTCTACTCCCCTGCTAAACTTGCTACATGCAGCTCCTCCAGGACACATGGTTCTGCCCCATCTTCCACCTCCTATTCTTCCTTTGTCCTCCTTTCTGTCCCTCCATCTCTTGATCCCCTTCCTCCTTCCTCTCTCTACTTCTCTAAAACTTCCAACTCCCTTTTCCCTTGTATTGCCAAATCACAGGCCCTAGCCTTTATTTGACCATTTAAAATTGTGAACAAGTTCACAAGGAATCACCTGACTACCTGATCGGCTCCACAATGTGGGTAGGATTAGCAGTAAACTACAAATAGCACCAACACAATCCACAACAGAATTTTAGATTTACTATCATCAAAATCAAAGTTATCCAATTTGTTAATGGCACATACTGATCTCTCATGTGAGGACATGAGAGCATGATGAAATGATACATGATGATAAATAAATATAATCACACTTCGGATCATCAGGTCACTCATAAATTAAGAAAAATAACGATCAGATAGATAATCACTTATGTTTTTAATTCCTACAAGGAGCTTTTAGGCAAGGCACATAATCTCCACAAAGGGTATTTTTCTGGGTATTGTTCACTCTTAAGTAATATATTTTTCTTTTTTTACTCCCAGGCAAAGGGTAGGGGAGAAATGGGATGAGGAACTGTAGGAGAAAGTAATGAAGGGAGTGCAGGGACTGGAATGTAAATAAGTAAAATCATTTAAATTAAAAAAATGAAATTGACTACTTAAACTTTTCATTTAAATGGTTTTGAGAATTTTAGTTTTGAATTTTTTTTTTTTTAGTGAAGTTTATTTCCAGGTTACCCTTTATATACTAACATATAAATATCCTAGAAGAGAGAGACTTTCTACCTTCTAAAGAGTTTTTACTTACTAAGGGCTGTATGCTAAGTACTACAAGTCATATTTCTGTAACCAAGAGAAAATATTTCTATTTGTAGGTTTAACAACTGTTTTATAAAAGTATGTGTGTGGCAGATCTGGTTGAACACCGTAACCAGCCTCCAGATCTCTAACCTCTCAGTGTCTCTAAATGAAGTAAAGGAAGTGAAAGATTTGAGCCATAAGCTTCTCAGGCTTGTGATGAAAGAAAAAATAAAGTTATTAGTCACTCAATATGGTTCAGTGTGAAAAATCATTTGCTGTAAGTTCCAATGACCTGCTTTCTATCTCCAGAACCTACATGATTGTGGAAGGAGACAACCAGCCCCACAGAGTTGTCCTCTACCATCCACATGCATGTCATAGCCTACAAAATCACACATCAAACACATACACAGACACGTGTCATGGCGTATGAAATCACACATCACACACATACACAGACATACACACTTGATGTATACCATACACAAACTCAGCAATAGCAAAATAAAATAACAGAAGTCTTACCTTAGCGAATGGAAAATCATTCACAACCATAGATCAGTCACCCAAGAACACCTATTTCAGTGGTCCTAAATACATACTTAAATGTGAAAGTGGCTTCATGAAAAGTCACCACTAAGGGCTGTTATAACAACATAACAAGGACATTCCTAATTCAATTCTCTTTCTAAATACATGGGTGAGAACTTATAAGCTCTCTAAAGTATGAAATCAGTTAAAATTCTCCTATGAATGATGGAGGAGCTCATTGTGGACCTACCACTGCTTGAGAAGCTATCAGCATTGGGCAATGCCTCCTGGAAGACAGAGGGCTTTCTCATTTAGGGATAGTACTGCTAATAGGTTTCCCATAACTCCATGGATGGCTGAACATTCATTTACATATGGGTAGCACTTTCTATTTATTTTTTTGAAAAAAAAAAGATTTTTGTTTTTAAAATCATATTCACATGAGTGCTAAACACTGAAAGGTATATTTAACTTATCATACTCAGCAAGCTTTAAGGACTCGTTTTAATTAGCAAACAAAATTTCAAATGCAAACCTTTTGAAACATGTTACGAAGTTTACAGGTTTAGTATTTAGCTTGTACTTTTAGCCAAATTATATTAATGTGCTACAACAAAGCCTGAAATAGTTTTCACTTGGATTAGAAAATAAAATAATGCTAACATCAATGAATTAATGGTAATTAAATGTATTGGGGCACAAGGTTAGAAAATGGCCAGTACAATTTTTATAATGAATATTATAATGAATAAAAGTAGGCAATTGTTTTTATTTGTTTGTTTGTTTGTTTATATTAGATATTTCTTTATTTACATTTTAAGTGTTATTCTCTTTCCTGGGTTCCCCTCCAAAAACACCCTATCCCCTCTCCTTTTTCCCCTCTACACCAACCTACCCACTCCCATTTTCTGACCCTGGCATTCCCCTACACTGGGGCTTAGAGCCTTCACAGGACCAAGGGCCTCTCCTCCCATTGATGACTAACTAGGTTATCCTCTGCTACATTTGCAGATGGAGCCATGAGTTTCTTCACCTGTACTCTTTAGTTGTTAGTTTGGGCCCTGGGATACTGGTTGGTTCATATCATTGATCCTGCTACGGGCTGCAAAACCACTTCAGTTCCTTGGGTACTTTCTCTAGTTCTTCCAATGTTTGGCTGAGAGCATCCACCTCTGTATTAGTCAGACACTAGTAAAGCCTCGCAGGAGACAGACAGCATTATCAGGCTCCAGTGAGCAAGCACTTGTTGACTATAGTTTTTGGGTTTGATGACTGTATACTGGATGGATGCCCAGGTGGAGCAGTCTCAAGAAAGCCTTTCCTTCAGTCTCTGCTCTGCACGTTGTCTCTGTAACTCCTTCCATGGGTACTTTGTTCCCCCTTCTATGAAGTACTAAAACATCCACATTTTGGTCTTCCTTCTTGAACTTCAGGTGGTCTGTGAATTGTGTCTTGGCTATTCTTAGCTTCTGGGCTAATATTCACTTATCAGTGAGTGCATTCCATGTGTGTTCTTTTGTGATTGGGTTACCTCATTCAGGAGAGTATTATTTCCTAGTTCAATCCATTTGCCTAAGAATTTCATGAATTTGTTGTTTCTAATAGCTGAGTAGTACTCCATTGTGTAAATGTACCACATTTTCTATATCCATTACTGTTCAAGGACATTTGGGTTCTTTCCAGCTTCTGGCTACTATAAATAAGGCTGTTGTGAACATAGTGAAGCATGTGCCCTTATTACATGTTGGAGAATTCTTTGAGTATATGCCCAGTAATGGTATTGCTGGGTCCTCAGGTAATACTATGTTGAATTTTCTGAGGAACTGGAAAACTGATTAGAGTGGTTGTACCAGCTTGCAATCCCACCAGCAATGGAGAAGTATTCCTCTTTCTCCAGATCCTTGACAGTATATGAGGTGCAATATATGCTTTGAGCTTTACTATAGTTTCTTTAATGAATGTGGATGCCCTTGCATTTGGAGGATAGATATTCAAAATTGAGAGTTCATCATGCAAGATTTTACCTTTGATGAGTATGAAGTGCCCCTCCTTGTCTTTTTTGATAACTTTGGGTTGGGATTCGATTTTATTTCATATTAGAATGGCTACTCCAGCTTGTTTCTTCGGACCATTTGCTTGGAGAACTGTTTTCATGCCTTTTACTCTGAGGTAGTGTCTCTCTTTATCACTGAGGTGGGTTTCCTGTATACAACAAAATGTTGGGCCTTGTTCATCTATCTAGTCCTTTACTCTGTCTTTTTATTGCTGGATTCTGTCCATTGATATTAAGTGATATTAAGGAAAAATGATTGTTGTTTCCTGTTATTTTTGTTGTTACAGGTGAAATTATGTTTTTGTGGTCATCTTCTTTTTGGTCTGTTAAAAGAAGATTATTTTCTTGCTTTTAGGTAGGGTATAGTTTCCCTCCTTGTTTTGGGATTTTCCATTTATTATCCTTTGAAGGTCTGGATTTGTTGAGAGATATTGTATACACTTGTTTTTGTCATGGAATATCTTAGTTTCTCCATCTAGCTTTGTTGGGTATAGTTGTATGGGCTGTCATTTATGTTCTCTAAGGGTCTGTATGATGTCTGTCAGGATCTTCTGGCTTTCATAACCTCTGATGAGAAGTCTGGTATAATTCTGATAGGTCTGCCTTCATATGTTACTTGAATATTTCCCTTAATGCTTTTAATATTCTTTCTTTGTTTTGTGTATTTGGAATTTTGATTTTTATATGGCATGGATTTCTTTTCTGGTCCAATCTATTTGGTGTTCTGTAGGCTTCTTGTATGTTCATGGACATCTCTTTCCTTATGTTAGGGAAGTTTTATTCTATAATTTTTTGAAGATATTTTCTGATCCTTTAATTGGAAATCTTTGCTCTTGTTTATACCTATTATCCTTAGATGTGGTGTTCTCATTGTATCCTGGATACCTGAATGTTTGGGGTTAGGATATTTTTGCATTTTGCATTTTCTTTGATTGTGTCATTATTTTCTATGGAATCTTCTGCAACTGAGATTCTCCATTCTATTTCTTGTATTCTGTTAGTGATGCTTAAATCTATGGCTCCTGATCTCTTTCCTAGGTTTTCTATCTCCAGAATTGTCTCCCTTTTTGATTTCTTTTTGTTGTTGTTGTTGTTTGTTTCTACTTCCATTTTTAAATCCTGAATAGTTTTTTTTTTCAATTTCTTCACCTTTTCTTTTTTCTTTCTTTTTTTTTTTCCTGTAATTTTTAAGGGATTTTTCTGTTTCCCCTTTAAGGGTTTCTACTTGTTTGTCTGTGTTCTTTTGTATTTTTTAAAGGGAATTATTTATGTCCTTCTTAAAGTCCTGTATTAGCATCATGAGATATGTTTTTAAATCAACACCTTGATTTTCCAGTGTGTTAGAGTATCCAGGACATCCTCTGGTGGGAGAAATGTGTTGTGAAGATGGCAAGTAGCCTTTGGTTCTGTTGGTATGATTCTTTCATTTTCCTTTCACCATCTGGTTATCTCTGGTGTTATATGGTCTATGGTCTTGCTGTCTCTGGCTAGAGCTTGTTCCTCTTGTGGGCTTGTAAGCCTGTGTCAGCACTCCAGGGAGACTAGCTCTTTCCTGGTGTAACTTGTATACAGAGGCCTCTGGAAGAACCCAAGCTCTGGATACAGATGGTAACTGGAAGCTCACTGTCTCAGGAGCTCCACTGTTCCTGTGTTTTGTGCATTCCTGGCCAGCCCAGCTCCAGACAGTTATTGGAGAGGAAGTGGCTATCTTACCTCCAAGCCCAGGAGTGAGAGCACTCCTGGGAGAACAGCTCTCTCCTGGTTAGACTTGTGTACAGAGGATTGTGGAACAGCCTCAGCTACTAGGTGCAGATGGTAGACTGATGGGTAGCACTTTCTAAACTCAGGAAACTATTAATTACAAATGTAAAGGACATAAATTTTGGAGAGAGACTAGGAGGATATTAGTGGGAGTTAACTGAATTAATATGACTAAAATATATTGAATAAATATATGAAAGAAAAAGTTAAAAACTATAAAATATAAATGTTTAGAGAAGATAAATGCAATTTTAAAACAGATATAATGAGTTTACAACTTACATTATCTAAAATTTTGACAGAAATGGTATTTGGAATGTGCTTTAGGAAACACCTGACATTGTATTTGCTCTTGCACATAACAGTCTTAGCCTTACTCATTCTCAGCCACCCACAAATATCAAATGTTTCTTAACAATTCTGTTATGTTTCTTCCATTGTAATTTTTACCATAAATTTCAAGTAAAATCTTTAATATATGTGCAGAAAGCTTAACTTGGAAATGAAAGAATGAAATCTAGCTCAGTCTCACATTATCTATAGCACATGTTCTATCACTCTACTATAAACATGAGTAATAAAAAACAATTCAGCTCATACAGAGAATACCAGGCAGCATGGTTATACTGTTATTGCCCTGGCAGATTAACTTTTGGTTAAACTTCATGTGAGAACATTATTGTTATCCAGCACTGTATTATCTACCATGAGTTGGTTTCTTATAGAATGTTTCATAATAATTTATTTTGCCAAGCTTCAGTAACTGCTATCATTCCCAATGTCCAAAAATTTACCACTGTGCAAGTTTTAAAGCTATTGCCAGACAAAACTGAAATATATATGTGCACATATATTTCATTTAATATATATGATTATAAATCATGTAGTTAATATATTATATAATATATATGACTAATATATATATATATATATATATATATATATATATATATATATATATATATGACTAATATATATGATATATAATATATTTAATGAAACATGCAGTGACAAAAATCAAAATCAAATGTGACTCTCTGGAGAGAAAGCAGAGTGAATGTACTAATTAGAATATTCAAAACACACTTCAAAAAGAATTGATAATAACTCCTAAGAATATCCATGAAAATACAATTTGTTCTTTTCTTCCTGTCACATTTATATGTGCATGATATCTCTCTCTCTCTCTCTCTCTCTCTCCCTCTCTCTCTCTCTCTCTCTCTCTTTCTCTGTGTGTATGTTTGTGTGTGTGTTTGTGTATGTGTATATGTGTGTGTGTGTTTACATAAGTGGGGAGGCATGCATGTGTTTATGTGTTAGTGAGTTAAGTGCATCAAGTCTATGAAGTCCTAATGGTTATATCATAGGATACCCTGGTTGCTCTTCCATTCTGTGATTTAAAGCAGGTTCTCTCATTCAAACCAAGAGTAGGGAAAATAAATTCTCTAGCCATTTGCCTCAGAGATCCTCTTAGTCTTCCTTCTAAAACAGGCATTAGAGCCCACCCAGAATTAAGCAGATTCTTGACATCTAAACTCTAGACCTTTCACTTGTGTAGCTATTTCTTTAATGGCTGAGTCAACTCCCCTCCCTCCCATAGTATGTTTAATATGTTGAAGAATGGGCTCAAGCGAGGTTGAGAAAGGGACCTATGATCAATTATACTACTAAACTAAGCAACATTTCTTACTTTATTAGACAAATAATACTTTCATATATCTAAATATCATGCATTGTCTCTCAGTATCTATAATATTAAATGGGTCAAGAGTTCTTTGAAGTTTGATGCTATCTAAATCTGTATCTACACAAGTTACTTATATTAAATTGTTCAGCCATGTTATGCAGTTTCAGTCCTGTTGTGAATTTTTTTTTTAATTAGCTCTATTGCCTATTGAAAATATTTGTGCTGGATAATATGATGTCACCTTAAGATAGCTAGAGTTATTAAAAAAGAGGAAGTCTCTATTTAAAAATTGTCTCCATAAGATTGGGTTATAGTGTATTGTCTTAATTAGTGTTAATTAGTGTTAAATAGAGGTGGGTCCATTCCCTAGTGTTTGGTGGTCTTGGGTTCTATAGGGAAATTTAGAAGAAGCCAAAGAGGAGGGTGACCTGGTAGGAGGATCAACAGTCTCAATTAACCTGGAACCATGAGATCTCTCCGACACTGGACCAACAACCAGACAGCCTACACCAGCTGATATGAAGCCCCCAACACATATACAGTAGAGGACTGTCAGGTCTGGGTTTAGTCACAGAGGATGCACCTAACCCTCAAGAGACTGGAGTTTAGAAGTCTGATGGATTGGAGTTAGGGGTTGGGGACATTCTCATGGAGACAGGGGGAAGGGGAGGAATATGGAATGTAGAACAGTTGGAGGGTGTACTGGGAGGTAAATATAATCTGGAGTTTAAAATAAATAAATTAATTAAAAAATATAACAATAATAATTTTAAATAGCTGAGGAAGCTATGAAGAAGAAGCAAATAAGCATCACCCTCCATGATAATGCACCAGCTGCTTTCTCCAAGCTCTTGCCCTGCTTGAGATTCTTCCCTGACTTCCCTTAGTGGTGAGCAGTGCTGTGAAAGGATCAGGCAAATTAACCCTTTCCTTGACAATTTGCTTCAGGTCATAATGTTTCATCAGAGTATTAGTAACACTAACTAAGACGGAAATTGGTACCAAGAGAGTAGAGTATTGCTGTGACAGACTTGAACATATTGTTTTGGGGAGGATCGTGGAAGGACTTTGAACCTTTGGGTTAGAAAAGCAGTGAGTATTGAAATTTCAGGGAGCTACTCCATAATAACTTGGAAGATAATAATGTTGCACAGAGTATAGACCATGGAAGCCTGGTTTATGAAGTTTCAGAGGAACCAAAGACACTACTCACACATTTGTGTGGGAAAATCTCTGATCTCATTGCTGGGGTTGTAGATAATAAGAAACAAGAACTACCAGAGTGAAACCTTTCCTTTGGTGATTTTTTTTTTTTTTTTTTTTTACTTTTTTTTAATTTGATATTTTCTTTTTTTTTTTTCAACTTTTATTAGATATTTTTTAATTTACATTTCAAGTGTTATCCAGAAAGTTCCCTATATCCTCCCCCCTCCCGGCCCTGCTCCCCTACCCACCCGCTCCCACCCCTTGGCCCCTGCGTTCCCCTGTATTGGGGCATATAAAGTCTGCATAACCAAGGGGCCTCTCTTCCCACTGATGGCCAACTAGGCCATCCTCTTCTATATATGCAGCTAGAGACATGAGCTCAGGGGATACTAGTTAGTTCATGGTTATTCTTCCACCTATAGGGTTGAAGACCCCTTCAGCTCCTTGGGTACTTTCTCTAGCTCCTTCTTCCTTGGGAAACCTGTGTTCCATCTAATAGCTGACCATGAGCTTCCACCTCCATGTTTGCCAGGCATTGGTATATTTTCCCCCGAGACAGCTATATCTGGGCCCTTTCAGCACCATCTTGCTGGCATATGCTATAGTGTCTATGTTTGGTGACTGATTGTGGGATGGATCCCTGGCAGCCACAGTCGTTGGGTCCATCCTTTGGATTGAGCTGCACAAATGCTCCCTTTAACTCTTTCAATGTGTGCTTTGTTCTTAATTCTAGGAAGGGGTGACGTATCCACATTTTGATCTTCCTTCTTCTTGAGTATCATGTGTTTAGTAAATTGTATCTTGGGTAGTCTAGGTTTCTGGGCTAATATCCACATATCAGTGAGTACANCCACTTCTGTGGGAGTCAGCTATATCAGGGTCCCTTCAGTAAACACTTGCTGTCCTATGCAATAGTGTCTGAGTTTAGTGACTGATTATGGGATGTTGATCAACTGGAACTGAGAAGTTAGTGGGGATTATGAAGCGAGCATTGCTTTCCTCAATGTGGCTGTGGTGCATGTGCCTTCTGAAAAAGTGAAGCCTGGATGGAGGTGAGACACTGACTTCATCAGAGAACTAGGACTGTGATGGTTTGTATATGCTTGGGCTAGGGAGTGGCACTATTAAGAGGTGTGGCCTTGTTGGAGTAGTTGTGTCACTGTGGGCATGGCCATTAATAACCTAGTCCTAGCTTCCTGGAAATGGGTCTTTTACAGGTCTACAGATGAAGATGTAGACTTCTCAGCTCCTCCCTTATCATTCATTCCTAGAGACTCACATGCTCCCTCTTGGAAGATACTGGACTGAATCTCTGAACCTGTAAGCAAGCCCCAATTAAATGTTAGCCCGGTATGGTGGCAGACGCCTTTAATCCCAGCACTCGGGAGGCAGAGGCAAGCAGATTTCTGAGTTTGAGGCCAGCCTGATCTACAAAGTAAGTTCCAGGACAGGCAGGGCTATACAAAGAAACCCTGTCTTGAAAAAACAAAACAAAACAAATAACAACCCCCCCCAAACAAAAACAAACAAACAAAAGAAAAACAAGACAAAAAAGAGTTGCCTTGGTCATGGTGTCTGTTCACAGGAGTAAAATTCTAACTAAGGCAGAAGTTGGTACTGATGATGTATTGCTTTGATAGGCCTGACCATACTTTTGTTTAGAAGAATGTGGATTTGGGGACTTTGGATTTGAAAATCAGTGAAAAGCTATAATAGGACTCAATGGCCTATCTAAGGAAGAATATGAAAAAATTTTGTTACCAAGACTTACTTGAGCTATGCAGACTTGGTCCAAGGAGGTTCAGTGGAGAAGAATTTCAGTATGTAGTCTAGAGACTGTTTTTTGGTACTTGGGTGAAGAATGTGTCTGCTTTCAGCCATTGTCTGAAGAGTTTACCTGTGGCTAAGGTAAAGAGATTTATATTACTTGTATTGACAAAGGAAGTTTCAAAACTGCCTGGTGTAAATTCTGTCCTGTGGTTACTAAAGTTCACTCTTATAAAGTGCATTTTAATGAAAAGGAACAATCTGAAAAGAAAAAAAAATCTACACAATATATGGTTTAATATTAAAGAGCACCAGAAAGTAGAATGAAACGGAATCCTTTGTTCTAGAAGATAACAGATTAAAGGAATAGGACTTTGGAGCAAAATTTTGCCCAATTAGATTTAGATCCAGACTTCTAATACACGCCTTTAATATCAAGAGATAAAGCCAAACAGATCTTTGAGTTCAAGGCCAGCCTGGGACAAAGAAAATTCTAGGTAAATATCTCCATATTCTGTTTGCACTGCTCTTCTTTTTCTTGTTGTATCTCTAATATGACAGGAAACAATGAAATACTGGTCATTCTGGGTTTGACTTATTACACTTCACATCATGAACTTCCAGTCCAATCATTTTTCTTCAAGTAGTATTGCTTTGTTCTTCTTAGCAGCTGAATAATATCCAGTGTCTGTAAAGACCACACTTTCTCTATTTGATGACAGCTAGGGTGAATGGCTTCTTGGTTATTGTGAATTGAGCATCAGTTATGTAAAAAATAATATGGCTTGTCAATATTTTATTTTTTGTAACATCCACATAAAGACATTTACTGGAACAGTTTAATATATAGTCACTTCTAGAAAACTATCTAAATGGAAACATCGTTGAAATCATTTACATATTGTCTTAGGGTTTTTGGCTATGAATAGACATCCTGACTAAGGCAACTCTTATAACAGATGACATTTAAGTGGGACTAGCTTACAATTTCAAAGGTTTAGGGCCATTATCATATTGTGGGGAGTATGGCAACATACAGGCAGACGGGGTATTGCAGGAGCTGAGAGTTTTACATCTTGATCACAAGGCAACCAGGAGAAGACTGTCTTCCATAAGCAGCCAGGAGGAAGAGGCTCTCTTTCATACTGGGCAGAGCGTGAATGTTAGGTCTCAAGCCCATATCTGCAGTAACATACTTACTCCCACAAAGTCACACCTTCTAATAGTGTCATTTCCCATTGGCCAAACATATTCAAACCACCACAGACATATATCCTATATTGCTAACAAAGTAGTCTGCAATGAGAAAATTATCACTATATTATTATTTATATTTTCATTTTTTAGTATAACGTACATGCCTGAAAGACTCACTTTAAAGTTTAGTGATATATAAAAATACCAAAATTCTTTTCTTCCATGTCATATAGTGTGGTGGATCCCAACCTTTATGAACGTCACATAGATTATAACTCCATAGAGGATTTCATTCATTCTTTTAATAAAAACAAATAAAACTCAGAGACATGAGCCCATTATTTTGAGTAGTTAGCATTTGAGATGTAAGAAAACCTTCACTACCTTTGCCTAATTAAGTTTTTCAATTAAGTTCATTGGAAAAAGCTATTTCATAGAAAAATAACATATTAACAAAACTGAAATGGCTTATAGCCTCAGCTAAATTATGTCCAGGCTGAGGACATAAGCTAAGTGATTCAGTGCTTGTCTCATTACATGCAAGATGATCTTAGTGAAAAAAGAAAATACAATACCAAGAAAAAAATGCTTCAAATATAAAAATCTGAAAATGTATGAATAGGTCTTTGGTTGTTTGTTGGGAGCAATTTTTTCAAAGATTTCTCAGTCATTTTATATGTAAGAAAGCATTTTTTCATATTTTTCTCCAAAATTGTTATTTACTTTTGCTTGGTGAAGGTTCTTGCTGTCTTTTAATCTTGATGTTCGTTTTTATTGCAACATTAGCTTCACAATAGTGATGGAAAGATAGGCTATTTCAAATATAATAGGATTGTTGTGGTCACCCGTCTCTATGTTGTAAGAAATGCATGATACAGTTTATATTTTCCTTATACCAGAGTCTTTGGCTTCCTTAATTTTATGCCATATTTGAATAACATGGTACAAATATGATGACATGCCACTATTCTAACTTAAATAAATATTGAGGACTACCTCATCTGACAGAAATTTTTCTGGACATAATAGAAAATGTTGATACTTAAAATACTTGTAAAATTGTGTGAGAGGAAAAAATATCTACCCAATAATAATAATTTAAATAATAATTAATAATTCAAGTAATTTATCATAAGCTATTCTATGTAAGTAAATTCAACTGATGCTAATTTAATTGCTATTTGACTTGGGATATAGTTTTAAATTTGTATGATAATTTTCATTTATAAATTTATGGTAATATTGAAGTCTATCATGTACATTTATTGGTTTTACCCATTATTAAACCCTCACATCCTTTAACAATATTATTGTTCCTTTCCCAAATGGTTCCATTATATTCATGATGTGTATATTTTAAATACATGTTATATATGAATGTATATTCTCAAGTATATAAATATATGTGCATATATATATATATATATATATATATATATATATATATATATGGGAAAAGAAATAGTATCTTTATGAAGCATTCAATTCATACATATAATTTGAACAATGTCAGTCAGTTTTTTGTTATGAATACTTAATTTCACAGTTTAATTTTTAGAGTACTTCAATTTTTATTACATATTTTTTCATTTACATTTCAAATGCTATCCCAAAAGTCCCCTATACCCTACCCCCACCCTGCCCCCCCAATGCGCCTACTCCTGCTTTCTGGCCCTGGCATTCCCCTCACTGGAACATATAATCTTCTTAAGACCAATGGCCTCTTCTCCCAATGATGGCTGTCTAGGCCATCTTCTGCTACATATGCAGCTAGAGACACGAACTCTTGGGGTATTGGTTAGTTCATATACTACTTCAAATTCTTGTGAGTAGTTCTAAGTTTTATTAAGTTAAAATCAGTTGAAACTGAATGTTAGATTTTCTTTGCAAATATTTTTATCTTTGGGAAACAAATAGGATATTTGATTCAAATATAACAGGTTACTCCATTGAACATGTATTTTAAGGACTACTCAAAGGAATATTTTAGACTTCCTTTTCTCTATGAGTATATAATTTTAACTGTTCATTTGTGGTCCATGATAAAGTAAACATCTAGAATATAATTAAGATATTATTTTTCCATGAAAATGAAAGAAAAGTTTATATATGGTAGAAATTCCTATACATTTAAAATTTTGTTTGTTTGTTTGTTTGTTTGTTTGTTTGTTTAGGTAAAAGTTGATATAAGCAGAAACTATATCACTAAATAATTTATGTACATCGCTGGCCACATTTCTAAAGTTAAGCTATATACCACAACTGAATCATAAAGATCATAAAGCATTATCATATTTGTGTCTTGATTGAGCATGGAAGTTACTAATTTAGAGTCAAACAAGCATTCTCAGTTATTAAATTTGAAGATCACATGGTAAAAAAAAATAAATTTCAAGTTCTATATGCACGTATTCTTTCTTTGGTGTTAAATGTAAGAGCAATCACTTGAATTTTTATAAATATCTAAGATTTCAGTCACGAATGTTTAGAAATTCTAAATAAAAAGAAAAGGTGAATGAAAATTTATAGGAAATCTTGAGAGAAGTCTTTAAAACTTTTTATTGTAATTAAGGATAAACTATATATTTAAATTAACATATTATGTATATTACAACAGTAATGAGATGGAAATGCAATTATTAGATATTAATTAGACTTTTAAAATATAGAGTTTTGTGTAACCTGCCTGGTGTCTGAAATTAAAATTTGACAGTTGAACTAATCATGTATTTCATATAGTATAGGATATCAAAGTTGAACAGGGAGATACAATGGAGCAGGGGAAGCTTTTGAAAACCAGTTTATTTGTATATTAATGCTCAGATATGAAGCTAGTGGCCACATGATCTTGAAGTGGCTTCAACCCTGAAGTTTATAAGTTGACCTAGCAAACTCCTGTCTGAAGCAAAACATGAGTGGCAGAATTTAGTCCGTTTTTGTTTGTTTGTTTATTTGCTTGTTTGCTTGTTTGTTTTTTGTTTACTTAATAGTAAAAGCAGGAATTGCATAGCTAATGACATAGAGTTGCTTGAAGCCTGAAGGAATAAGGCATCATTGAATCGAATGTATTATGCTTCTGTAGATTCTGGAAAATTGGTAACTAGTGAAAGGATTCAAGACACAAACCCTTACGTACTGTAGTGAATTTAGTTGGTAAAAATAAAATAAAACAAAAGAATAACTCTCTCATTTTAAATTGAAAAACAAAACTCAAACATTGTGGGGAAAAACAAGTGTTAATGCTTAAATAGGTTCACTTAATTTTACAACATAATACATCATATCAAGCTACAAGGAGAAGAAATTGGCAATATAATAACAATTTCTGGACGCCTTAAATGAGTATTAGAATACTATAAATAAGGCTAGAATGAACATATGCTCCACTATGTTTATAGCAGCCTTATTTATAATAGCCAGAAGCTGGAAAGAACCCAGATATCCCTCAACAGAGGAATGGATACAGAAAATGTAGTACATTTATACAATGGAGTACTACTCAGCTATTAAAAACAGTGAATTTATGAAATTCTTAGGCAAATGGATGCATCTGGAGGATATAATCCTGAGTGAGGTAACCAATCACAAAAGAAGTCACTCGATATGCACTCACTGATAAGTGGATATTATCCAAGTAACTTAGAAAACCCAAGATACAATTTGTAAAACACATGAAAATCAAGAAGAAGGAAGACCAACCTGAGAATGTCATTCCTCCTTGGGAACAAAATACCCATGGAAGGAGTTACAGAGACAAAGTTTGGAGCTAAGACAAAAGAATGGACTATCCAGAGACTACCCTGCCTGGGGATCCATCCTGTAATCAGTCACCAAATGAAGACACTATTGCACATGCCAGCAAGATTTTGCTGAAAGGACCCTGATATAGTTGTCTCGTGTGAGGCTATGCCACTGCCTGGCAAATACAGAAGTGAATGCTCATAATCATCTATAGGATGTAACATAGGGCCCCCAATGTAGGAGCTAGAGAAAGTAACCAAGGATCTGAAGGGGTCTGCAACTCTATAGGTAGAACAACAATATGAACTAACCAGTACCCTCAGAGCTCGTGTCTCTAGCTGCATTTAGCAGAAGATGGCTTAGTCGACCATCACTGGGAAGAGAGATCCCTTGCTCTTGCAAACTTCATATGCCCCAATACAGGGAAATGCCAGGGCCGAGAAGTGGGAGTGGGTGGGTAGGGGAGCACGATGGGGGGAGAGTATAGGGAACTTTTGGGATAGCATTTGAAATGTAAATAAAGAAACTATCTACTAAAAATATCACACAAAAAAGTTAGTAATTGTCAAGGCCATATAAAACATGTCTCTAGATCCACTCATGGTTATGGGATATATGTGTGTATAAATGGATAATTGTATGTTGAACTATACAATAAAATAAAATACAGTACCTAGGATAAAGAAACTCTGAATGACTCAGAATGAATATCAAAAGAAGCATGTCATAAACACTGACAGAAGCCAGTAGTAATGAAAAATGAAAGGTAAATCAAATCTAAAACTATAGGACTTCTTTTATTTCCTTGTGTTCATGAGGGTCCCTCTGGATGAAAGTTTTGTTGCTTAATAGGAATTATCCAATAATCTCCTGTTTATTGATCAATAGTTTTCCTTTTTTTTTTTCCTGAGAAGTTTGTTAGCATCTTGCTATCTTGACAACAATCTCTGGTAAATTACAACAGCAGCAACAAAAACTTCATGTGTCTTCCACTAATAATCTGTACTTACAAACTGTTAGCAATCCACTTTCTCCTGTTTTGATGCACGGAGCAAAAGGTTCAGTATGTTTTATTCTACTTCATGTTTTGTTTTCTTCCAAAAAAAGATGCCAGTCAC
This sequence comes from Mus minutoides, assembly GCA_902729485.2. Lineage (NCBI taxonomy): Eukaryota > Metazoa > Chordata > Mammalia > Rodentia > Muridae > Mus > Mus minutoides. The sequence continues at coordinate 156,318 of LR750665.1, forward strand.
TGATGAACATACTGGTAGGCACCTGTGGTTTTTCAGGTAAACATTATTAACTTGAAAATGCTTCCACAGTACGCCAACAGACAGGGGAAGTCCTTGACCTATTAACTGCAGCTATGGGATTCCTCAGATAATGTATTCCACTGGTTGCAGCTCCAGGTAAATTCAAGAGACTAATTTGGTTCCTCTTCAAATTGCATTCAATCAATGGCTCAGTCCATTTGGAAAATCAATATCCACAACTATCATCTTTGAAGAAGCACATTATTCAGCAAAACCTAATTATCATAAATACTCCCTCTATTATTACAGCTCTCCACTATTGTGTTAAAAACATGAAATAAGATTGTCTTGACATTTTTAGTGAGCGAATCTGTAACAGCAACAGGAAATTAGATTTCTGTAGTACAATATACCGTTACAATATTTTTCATTGTGATTCTTTTTTGAGTTTGGTGGTTTGCCTGTTCCAAATTAATCTGGAGCTATACTAATCATCACCTCATTCAACTTTGTGAATTCATAAAAAATAATGGAAGATGTGCTAAAAATCGGCTTCCCATTCTCAAAGCCTGTCTAGAAACTGCTACAAATTAAAAACTAATTTGAAGCCAAACTACACATGCAGCCATATATAAGATTAATATACCTGAAATAGCAAGAATTTTAAATACCAAATCTGAACTAGTAAACAGAATTTGTATGAAATAAAAATAATCAATTACTGTGGTTATTATAAATATCACCCAAATGTATTTTCCATCTGTGAATACTTTTACAGAGTTCATTAACTATGATACTGCTGATTCCAGAAACCATGCACTGGGTAGATACAAGCCCAAGCCTTTAATGAAGCACATAGGTGTTATTTTCTGACAATGAATAGTAATCATAATTCTCAATGAGATAAATAAATTGTTTCTGAATTGAGGAAATTTTCTGTCATTGCCCTACAGACTAGTAGCACATAAAACCCTGGATATTTAAAACATACACTGCTTGAATTAATAGTAAGAAAATCAAAATGGTTCACAGAAAGTTCAATTTGAGGTTGTTTTAAAAATGTAAAGCAAGAATAACATGAATAATTATTTTTTAATGGAGGAATATTTATTTTGGCTCATAGTTTCTAAGGGTTTCGTTCACAGCATCTATGATAACATGCAAAATTATAACTATGATATTTACCAATAAATTCCATAGTTAGAATTAAGTTGATATGGAAGAACACTGGCATATACATAATTTCAATTCAATCAATTTATAAGTATTTAGTGAAAATAGATTTCCTGCAGCCCATACTAATCTGCTATGTCAGCATTCCTAATCCTGGATAAGAGTCATATGTCATCATTTCATGTCCTATTATTGTTTTTTCATAACTTCTCCATTTTGTAAATTTTGTTCTTATGAATGGGGTCACAGTTTTGCCAAAATATTAGTTTGCAAATAAAAAATCAACCAAGAAAATGAATTTATTCTGTTACCACAGACTTTATACACGGTAGTTTGATATTCTTTCATTATAATTATAATTTATTGTGATTATTTTATTTCCGTGCCATCATTATTGGTTTTGTGTATGCATGCGGTCTATTTATGAAGGCACACATGTGTTATGTTGTATATGTAGAAATTAGAGGAAGGTGCAGTGGAGTTGAGTTTCTTTTTTACTTTCCTGTAAGTTCCAAAGATCAACATCAGTTTCTCAGGCTTGGAAGGAAGCCATTTTACTCACTGAGCCAGACATCCATGGAATTTAAAACTAAAGTACAAAGAACAATATATTGCAAACTGTCAATCTGCTTACGGGGGCTATCTGCAGGAATCTGCAGGGCTCTGACCTGGCTGAAGAATCCAAAGAATTGTAGCTTTCTCAGGGTTCTGCCTGAGCAAGGTGGGCTGTTAGGCCTCTTTTGTGTCTACCCCAGAGTCAGTGTCAGGCAGGAATATGCAGCAGGCAAGCGGGAGCCAAGGTCAGGGCCACTGAGCAGTTGTGCTAGGCTCCAGCAAACAGTTGGTTGAGTCAGATCAAGGTCTAGCAGTGAAAGCTTGGGGAAAGAATGTCTTCCCTAGAGTGGTACAGCTAGGTAAGTCAGGCACTCTCAGATCCTCTTTGGTGAAATAACACATGTGTTTTATTGCTTGTGGGTAGGACCTTAAAAACATTTGGGAATGGGCTGGGGTCTAGACGAAGATGCTTTCTATTGGCTCTGTTGAGATGTTAGGGGTGCCTCATCTGCATTAGGACTTTGAGTATTATTGTCCCTAGGTGACTGATTGTCACAGTCCTCTTAATGGGGTGTCATCTTCACATATTACAGGGAAGGAACCTGGCTGGGAGTAGATTTAGAAGTCCACCATTCCCAATTATGACAAGTGCCTTGCTTCCTGAATTCTCTAAACCTTTACTTATATTTTAGTGATCAATCTCTAAATATTTTCATTCATTCATTCATTTATTCATTTATTTATTTATTTATTTATTTATTTATTTCACTCCATATTTTATTCATCCCACCCCAGTCCATGCCCCGACTGTTCCACATCTCTTACCTCCTCCCAAACCCTGTCTCCAGGAGGATATCCCCACCCCACATCCCCCACTCCACCTGTCCTCTAAACTCCCTGGGGCCTCCAGTCTCTTGAGGGGTAGGTGCATCATCTCTGACTGGACACAGACCCAGCAGTCCTCTGCTGTATATGTGTTGGGACCCTCATATCAGCTAGTGTATGCTGCCTGTTTGACAGTCCAGTGTTTGAGAGATATCTGGGATCCAGAATTATTGGGACTGCTACTCCATAGCCTCAGTAATAGTGTCAAGCCTTAGAACCTCCCCTTGAGCTGAATCCCACGTTGGGCATTACACTGGACCTTCTTTTCCTCAGGATCTATTTCCAAACCTGTAATTCTTTCAGAAAAGGACAACTATGGGTCAGAGTTTTGACTGTGGGATGGAAATCTTATCCCTCACTTGATGTCCTGTCTTCCTGCTGGAGTTGCACTCTATAAATTCCCTCTCCCTATTTTCTGGCATTTTATCTAAGGTCCCTCCCGTTGAGTCCTCAGTGTCTCTCACCACCCAGGTCTCTGGTCGATTCTGGATGATCCCCACAACCTTCTACCTCCTCAGGTTGTCTGTTTCCATTCTTCTGCTGAGCTTCAGTCCTTTTCCCTCACCCAATACCAGATCAGGTTCCTGCCCCCACTCTCCTCCCACCCCCAGTTGCCCTCCCAGGTCCTTCCCTTCCTTCACACTTGTGATTGCTTTTTTCTTCCTTCCAAGTGGGACTGAGGTGTCCTCACTTGGGCCCTTCATCTTGTTGACTTTTATGAGTTCGGTGAACTACTGTGTCTTTTGTAATCTGTACTTTTTTTTTTTTTGACTGATATCCACTTATTAGTGAGTACATGCCATGCATGTCCTTTTAGATCTGAGTTACCTCACTCAGGATGATATTTTCTAGTTTCATCTATTCACCTACAAAACTCAGGATTTCCTCATTTTTTTAAAATTAGATATTTTCTTCATTTACATTTCAAATAGTATTCCATTGTGTAAATGAACCACATTTTCTGTATCCATTCTTCTGTCATGGGACCTCTGGGTTGTTTCCAGCTTCTGGCTATCAAAATAATGCTGCTAAGGACACAGTGCAACACATGCCTACTCAATCTTTTGAGATACAATGAAAAGAGGAAAACCCATAACACTAAGTGTCCTGGTAAAGAAACAGGAGAGATCTTACACTAACAATTTAACAGCACACCTGAGAGCTCTAGAATCCCTCATGCTTAACCAGGTCTTCTTTCTGGTAGCATGGCCCACTGTCTCCCCCCCCAAAAAACCCCTAAGATTCAGCATGTATACTTTTTATTTTATAAGTGATAATGAAATCAAATTCAAAATGTTGGTAATCCAAAGTTGCTGACTTGATAGAAAGAATAAGATATACGTGGGGCTAGAGAGGTGGCTCAGCATTTGAGGACACTGATTGCTCTTCAAGAAGGGACAGATTCATATCCCAACACCCACATGGCAGCTCACAACTGTCTGTAACTCCAAGAAAGGTATGCACATATAAACATACATGAAGAGATAATATCATTGCACCTAAAATAAAAATAAATAATTTAAAAATATATGTATATGTGCTGGGTCTAGAGATATGACTCAGTGGTTAAGAGAGTAAAGATGTTGGAAATGATCAGAGATTGGTTCCCTGTATCTGCTGGGTGTCATACAACTCCTTGAAACTCCAGTTCCAGGAGTATCCAAACAATCTTGGTTATGCCTGCACTGACAAACCACAGAGACATTGACTTATAGACATATCAAAAAACAAAAATGAAAAATGCGTCCACTGTAGATTCTTGGGTAGATTTTTGGAAGTAATAATTACTATGAATATTTTTGCTAGGACCAACAGGTGTGTGTGTGTGTGTGTGTGTGTGTGTGTGTGTGTGTGTGTGTGTGTTAAGGTTCTTACTGGGGAACTCAAACATGGATGAATATTTGAATGTGTAGGAATAGAATTTTCAAAATATTTTCTTTTGAGAATTCTGGAATTATGTATCTTATGACATTAGATTTAGTGACATATGTATTTGTAGTACTAGCACTAAAATGACATTTGAGGGCCAATAGGTTTGTTGGAAAATATTAATTTGCAAAAAAATTCATTGGATATTTTTTATATACTACTTACAAGAAAAAAGTAGCTTAATGGGTAGATCCATGACATTTTCACATGTCTTTTCCAATATGAATGAAAACTATGATTTGAGCTCAATACTGGACAAAGTAGTACCGTATAAGTAAAATATGGTATTAAAATTCCTGATGCATATGCCAAAAAAAAAAAAAAAAAACCCACAATACTTCCCTTTATGGCATGATGGAGACTTTTACCTCTCTGTTGTAAGTTGTGTCTACTCTAAAAAAAATGGAAAGCCTCATCTTGATATTAACTGGATTATAATCTTTTTTGGACTCTTTGTAATAGAAATTTTCTTATTAAAGTAAATTCATTCATTTTATAGTATGGAGTCCTGTAATATGGCATAAAATACATTGGAGATATTGAGTCCCTCAATTCTGATGCTGATCCTTTGCCAGTATGAGATGTCCTCTGTTCCAGTACCCTCCAAAAAGCAGTGATAATACCTTCTTCATTCTTCTGTCAAGACTACAATCGTCACTTCAGAAGCAGTAGCAAAGTCAGAGCAAAAATTATCATTATGATACACTTCAAAAACACACTCTCTATCCTTCCCAATAATGAAAGAGAATGTCAAATGCTGGCTGAAGTTTAATATTAGGTCACCATCTGTGGAGGTTCACACTACAGAAAACTCAATCCAAAACATGTACAGTTGAAAATGTAGGTCATATGAAGACAGAGATATTAATGTGTAAAGTGATATTAGAAGTGTAAATTACCTCCATGACTCATATGAAACTGGATTGTACTCCCTGTTGGAAAAGGTGTATCTGTGAAATACTGACAGCTTATTGGGGATCTCAGCAGTATAAAAACCTGTAGTCACATCAATGGGCAACACCCACATTTTACCAGAAGTATAAATGACACAGAGCCGTCACATTTGAAATATTGTAGGTAAACAGTTAGAAATAATTGAGATGCCAGTAACAAGGGAAGTGATACAGAATGTAAAAATCATACGAGGGAGTTATAGATTCCAGCCACAATGCCATGACTAGCTACAGAAATAAAGGCTCTAATTCACATTAGAAATTAATACTACAAGGTGATAATTTACAAGGAAAATGGTAATATGACTTTTGTTCTTATATAAAAGACACTGAGAAATTATTATTAAATCTTACAACTACATATATCAAAGTGAACTTTTTTTTCTTTTTTTATTTTTCAAGACAGGGTTTCTCTGTGTAGCCCTGGCTGTCCTGGCTCTACCAGGCTGGCCTTGAACTCAGAAATCCACTTGCCTCTGCCTCCCAAGTGCTGGGATTAAAGGCATGCGCCACCACTGCCCCGCCAAAGTGAACTTTGATGAAATGTATTAGAAGAAGTGCATTCAAAAAGAAAAATACTTATAAGTGAAAATTACGAATATCTGATTTAAGAGATAGCTTCCAGAGTGCAAGAATAGGCTCAGTGTAATAAAAAAAATAAGTGAAAAACAACAACAACAACAACAACAACAACAACAACAACAACAAAGAAACAAAAATGAGTTGTAAGGGATTAACTTAGAGGGTTAAAATTTGCATAATGTGTAGAAAACTCATATGTTGGCCTTGTAATCATTGGCGGGAAGGAAGATACTGTTTTCTTTAAAATGGTTAGTTAAACAATAAGGACCTGCAATGCAATACTCTGATGGGATGTAGATGGTGCGAAAATCATTCACATATTTGAGAATTTAAAGTCAAAGAGAAGACTCAGATGGTAGATGCAACTCTCCATGAAAGAATAGAGGGTGTCTTGGGCATCCATCTGTGATGGAGATAAGAAACAATGAGTACTGGAAAATACTCTAGGGAAAAAAAACAACATTGTTGATTAAAAAAAAAGAAACTGATAAATCTGAATGTTTATTGATTAAAATAATATCAACCATCAGCTATGTTTCTGGTACATTGGTATTATTTTCACTAGAAATTATATTCTTTCAAGGAGGTACCTAGAATAAATAAATACAAATAAATTGAAAAATATGAAAAAATATATAAATAAATGAATAATCTGAAAAAGTGATGTCAGGTGGCCATAGTAATAAGAAAGATGGCTGTGTGTGCAAGCGCTTGTTGCTTTTGCAAAAGGCCCAAGTTCAGTTCCCAGTCCCACATGGAGCAGCTCAAAATTACCTGTTATCAATGAATTGGATATCATCCCTTAAAATTCAAGATCACCTGTGTTCATGTGGAATACAAACATAATCCATGACTCCACACATACACAAAGCATAAATTTTTTTTTACGTATATGAATTTATAAGTCCTTGCAGTGTTGTCTAAGAGAAATGGGCTTTCATTGAAATATGTTAAAGTGAAGGAGAAATGACAACTTTCTTCTAATTGGTAAGATAACTATTTATACTTTAAAGCTGTTCTAAATGGGAAGTAATTGAAGTAAAGAGATAAGATGAATGGAAATTCCTACCATGTGGATAACGAAAAGAGGGTTCTTGAAAATGTTTGAAGAGTAGATAATGCTTAAAGTTTTGCAGCTGTCTAATGGAAATAACATGATTGCTGACATAATAAAAAAATTAGAAGCTGGGCTGTGGTGGTACACACCTTTAATCCCAGCACTTGGGAGGCAGAGGCAGGCAGATTTCTGAGTTCAAGGCCAGCCTGGTCTACAAAGTGAGTTCCAGGACAGCCAGGGCTATAGAGAGAAACCCTGTCTAAAAAAATAATTAGAAAATATTAATAGGCAAATTTCAGATAGCACAATATATTCATTCAAAATGAAACTTCAAAGATCAGAGCTAAGTAAATATACAGACTAGAAAATACCAGTATATTTTGCATTTTACTCCAAAAGCCTCAATGTATCAGTGTTAACACACATATTTCGAATTGAGTCCTAAGAATATGCAAAAAAAATGTGTTTAACTTAAAATCACTAACAATATAAGTTATTGATTTTCATAAAGTAATGATAAGTAAATCATATATCAAAGAATTAATGGCATCAGACAAGTCACAAAGTGTATTGAAGAGGAATGGCTGAATAATTATGTAAATGGTGGAGGGGAAATAAATTGTGCACTTAGAATCAACTATTTACTTATTAATGTGGAACTCATTAGTATCGTTCTCAAAATACATAAGATTGCCTTAGTATGAGGCACAAATAATCACTGGCATGCATTCAGGGCAGATTGGAAGCTGAGGAAGGGGAGGCAAAAAGTAAAGTCAGTTTCTTTCATTTTATTTCCTTAACCAATGATGCTAGAAATTGGATAACATACGTAATGATATGTAAATGGGGAAGGCAAGAGAAAGCTTGCCTTAATCTCCTCTAAACATGGGATTGAATTCCACATAAAAGAACAGAAATGGAAATGATCTAGTACAGTCTGTGCCAATGAAGCATCATGAAAAATAAATGCTTAAAATATGTCTTGATTCCATCAGGAATACTTTGCAATATTCATTGACATGTCTTACTGGACATCAGAGAATATGTGAAAAAAGTAAATTCATGTCCATTTCATGTATACCATAAAGTATAATACAGAGAAGGTTTAGTGTGAGATCAGCTATTACTTTTTTTTTCAGTGAAATAATGAAATACATTTATCTGAAATCATTGAAAGAAGTGAGGCAGGATTTGGTAAAAGAGTTAAAAGTAAACAAAATCATCTTTTAGAATATTATGTCAATCATATAAAAATCAATGTTATAAGGTAGAATAAAATGGTCTTTATGTATTCACTTATTTTTTATCTATTGAAGCACTAGGGAATAAAACTAACAACATTGGAAATGTTAGACAATTTATTCCCTTTTTAGCTAATCTTATGTTAACAGAACAGAAGAAAATAAAGTTTAGGAATTTGGAAAGTTAGAGGATCTGAAAGTTAGAGGAGTGTGGAAAGAATATGAACAAATATATCATACTCTTAAAAATAAAACAGAAAACGAGTATGTCAAATTTAAAGATATGAACTTTGGTAGAATTTACCTATGGACATGGCTTAAATGTTTAAGACAATAATATCAACTCCAGGGCAGTAGGTAACTGGTGCTGCTTATAAATGGGTAACAGTGGTTCTTCATAGAGACATTAATGCAGCTAAGAGAGATGCCCAGTCTAGTGTAAGATATCTTTAACTAGACATGTTACATTGATGGCTGAGGGCTGGCTAATACTGAGGATGATGCAGTTCAAGTGACCAAACACAGCATATAAATGAAAACATAGAAATACTTCCAAGAGGAATGTTGTCATATACAATCATATATAATCAACATCACTGGGGTTTGTGCAAAATCATTAATCATTCTAAAGCACTGATTCATATTTCCCGCTCCATATCTTAGACTATGTAACAAACTTGTTTTAGTCATTTTCTAATACTTTTATTAATTTTTATTTCCATACCAGATGGGAGGGCAGTTGCCATTAGGTTTTGAAGGAGTTAGGTGAGTTTACCTAGAGGTATAATTCAAAAGAGATGCCATTCTGAGAGGTAAAGTTAATAGACCATTTTAATGCACAGCAGACAATTAGCTTTCCCCAAATGATTACAGAGCCAGTAAGATGGATGGTCTGTTTTGGGATAAGTGTGCTATTATTGCTTTCACATAATAGCATTTACAGAAAGCAGACAGAAAAAAAAAGAGGTTGATGTTAATGATATTTTCCAATTCATTATTAATTTCAAGGGAATTATGTAAAACATGAATATGATAGAAGGCACACAGAATTCTACACTGTAGCATCAGATATTAAAGATATTGGAATTCACTGTAAGTTTTAAAGCTCTAAGAAGACCTATTTCTTTGAAGGGAAGCAAAGGGAGAATTTTTCAAATATTCTATAATTTATATCCACAGAATTCCTACTTAATTAATCTTCTGAAACATGGAACAGTAAATATATCATTATATACATGACTTTTGTGACTTTTGTCACTTTTTGTGACTTTTGCCTCTGTAAGTGGTCTCTAATTTTTTTTTGGAATCTGTTATTTACATCCAAAAATTACTTAAATACAGAGATATCATCTATAGATATACATAATTATAAAAGAATCTAAACTAAATCTAAATCACTAAGAACAGTTTTTGACAATCAGCAATACTAACTACTACTTGTAACTGTTGACATTTTTTTCCAAATTTAAGTTATCTAATCCAACAAGAAAGTCATTACTTAAGTTATCATTAGCCTTGAAAGTTTCTTAAACTTTCTATGAAATACTAAATGAAATCTCTATTCCAAGGAAACTCTTTACTGCGTAGCATATAGTGCATGCGTGATTCTCTTGTTTGCAGAACATTTTGTCTATTTACATACAATGAATAATTTTTCTTCTTATATTAGTGCTAATATCCTTTTTTAAGTTTCTGTTTTGAATTGCCATTTGTGATTTTTTGTTGTGCTTTTTCAAAATATGTTCTATTATATGGATGATGAGGTGAATAACTAGACAAAGTTCATGCTATGTAATTATAATGACTTAAGCTTGTCCCCATACCCACATAGAGCCGGGCACACAGAACTCACACTGGTAATTCCAGCATTCTAGGAGGATAGAAGGGGAGTAGAGAGGCAGATCCAGTAAAACCTCTAGCAGTTCACAAGCAAGCTAGTCTGGAATACAAATGAATGAGCAGCAGTAAGGCCCTGTTTCAAAAATGGTAAAGCCAGAACCTTCACATACACAACATGATTATTCAGTTTTGCCTTGAAGAAAATAAGCAACTTGCATTTCCCCATATGGACAATATTTACTAGGACATGAATTGGCCCCTTCGCACATCTGGAAAAAGTATTTCAAATTAGGTCCTCTGCTTTTTACTTTGAGCTGCTACTGATGAATTTTGCTTTTTTTCCCCAGATGTCTGTGACTTTCTCAGGTTTCATCTACCAATTAAGCTTAATGCAATTATTCTTATTTGTATTCTGATGTACAAAACATTTTTTTCTAATCAAACAATATAACCGGAGAAGTGTTGATTCATTTGAAGCCCTTGTTGATTTATGTTCATACGCATATCTAGGCAAATGGATCTATATTGGTGTCTGTATATGGAATATATAATTTCTTAGGTCTCTATATGCATTATTGATAAAGAAATTATTATTTTTATAGTAGTCAAATCACATCATGTCTGGAGCCTTCCATTAGAAAAAAAAAAAAAACATAGTTGTTGACAGAGATTCAAATAGAGGAAATAGAAATAATGAAGCATAATATGACTATATTGCCACAACGCAGATTGTTCCCGAGCACATAATAATGCTTTATTTGTACCATGCTGTAATTGGCACTTATGCATTCCTTTTTCTGAAAGCCCATTAGAAATACAATTATGCCAAAACATGATGATATATTTCAGCATCATGGAATTGAACCTTTGCCTTTGGCTGTGATCCCATGAGGTAAACATAGCTCTGTGAGCAAAATATTTAACTAAAAGATAGAGAGAGAGAAAAAAAAAAAAAGAACCTGGAGAAGGAAAGCTCATTTTACTACTTGGTAGATCACATTTACTTCTCCCCTTAAGATAAATTTTAAACAAACAAACAAACAAACAAACAAACAAAAAACAGTCTAGCAGCTTTGATTCCTCCCTGCAGAAAGTACTCAGTCAGTTACTGATAAGTTCATGTTAGCAGCTGGAGCAGGCCTGTGATACTAAGCAGCCTGAGATCTTATCTGCTCCAGATAATTATGTTGCAAGGGAAAGCAAGTAGCAAGCGATAACATTAGCTGCTGCTGCTGCTGCTGCTGCTGCTGCTGCTACTGGTGGTGTTGGTTGTGCTTGCACAGCAGAGCTTGCTTCCCCTGCAATCATTAGGTAGAGCCCTTATCATCATCATCATCATCATCATCATCATCATCATCATCATTATTATTATTATTATTATTATTATTATTATTATTATTTATCAGCAATAGCAGCAGCATCACTTTACCATAGGATATGATTCTGGTGTTATGTATTTTGAAAATTTCCACAAAACTACCAGATTCATTTGACCTACATATTTGACCAAAGTGACTACACATATGAAAAACAGACTTGACGAGACTTCAGTGATGTTCCTTTCAATAAACAAATGCTGACAATGTCAAATGTTCTAGAATTATTTGTCTACCTGAAGGATTTCTGTACTTTAACCTTCTAAAAACACTGCTGAAATGGTTCACTTTATATATTTTATGAAAAAGATATAAAAATATAATTTTTAAATGAAAGTCGATTTGCACACAAACTGGAAAAGAAGTTTTATCGAGTCTTGAGATAAGTACCTACATTGATTTTTCCAGACCCTATTGACATCAAAATGTCAAGTTGTGTCAATAAAAAACGTTACAAACAAAGAAAATTATGATGATGGGGTAAACTTCACTGTGACAAAAAATTTCAAGATGAGCTGAGAAAGATTTCACAGAATCCTAAATGCATCTTCTCCATGTACATTATTATATTATTTAAGCAATTGAATCACAGGTGTAAACAAATGCACTGTAAAGCTTGTTCCTTGGGGAAACATTAAAATTAATTACTTTTGCGATGGAAGGATGGAAATAATATAGGGATGATAAATTTAAAGGGAACTTTTAATTCACATGAAATGAACTAATATGTAGGAAAAGAAAATCAACATTTCAAAACAATATAATTAAGTATGATGAAAAGTGCAAAAATTTAAGTATAGTTCACAGAAAATTCTATTACAGTGTATATAAATTCTTCCTCAAGATTACCCCTCTTTCTTTCTTAAATAGAAACAGGCGATTTGCATTAATTTTAATGGTTCAACTGCTTCATTTCTCTCTGCATGAAATTGCATGCTTCAGTACCTCATACCTGCTGATGTAATAATTCATATAATCTCAAGAGATGTCAAGAAGTGAATTAAAAGTAAAAGTAAAAAAGAAAAAGTGAACTAAAATTAATGACAGTCTCCTCCCATTTCCTGATTATCAGAAGAACAAGGTCACCTATTTGAAGGAAGAGGTCTTGGCTTCTCCTTCACGTGTCCCATGTGGCCAAGGCTGTGAGGATGTTATTACATGTTGCTTTGGAACTGTTTGGCAGCAATTAATGAAACAAAATTAATCCTCTGTTTTAAAGGAAACAGAGCCCACTACAGACCATATATACTTATTACACTGTATTAAAGTTACTATAGTATATACTAAACTCTTCATGCTATAATTGAAAATGTATTCATTGGATTCTACCAGAAAAAATGTCTACAAACATAAATCAGACATATCCACTCACATAAAGCAGAATGTTATTATGTTCTAATTTTATTATGCAGAACATAATAGTTTTTTACAGCAGGCATATGGTAAAATATGTGAACACTAAAATAGTTTTACATTCCTTAAAATGGTCATATGGTACATAACCACATACAAGCCTAGCATGTATGTGGTAGAGATAGGAGAACAAAAGAGATAGTTCATGCAGTTATATAAAACATTCCAGTTCTGATTAGGTTACATAAGACCATTTCTTAAAAAACCGTAACCAGAGCAAACAAACAAAGTATCAGACACAAAATAAGATGAAAGAAAAAAAATAATTATTCACACTACAGAAATACAGGGTTTTTTTTTGGGGGGGGGGCGGGCGGCAGGGTTTCTCTGGGTAGCCCTGACTGCCCTGGAACTCACTCTGTAGACCAGGCTGGACTTGAACTCAGAAATCCACCTGCCTCTGCCTCCCGAATGCTAGAATTAAAGGCATGTGCCACCACTGCCCAGCATCTATAATAATACTTAAATAAAGGATTGGATATTATGAGACCAAAGTCTTGGCAAAGATAGAAGCCAGTCAGCAAATTGCACATGCCATGCTTATATACTGCTGGAAGGATTATGAAAGCTTGCCTCACCACAGTAAATATAATACACTTAGTAAGCCTCGACATTTACCATCTGATTATTAATCTCTGGCTTTGAAGAATTAGTCTGTGAGACCAATATTCTATAGATGGAGAATTTAGAGATCTCCAGAGATGCAAAATGAAAGGAAAGTATATGTATGTGTTTATAGGTAAAAGATGTGTGTTCTCATAAACGTGTGTGTTTATGTGTGTATGTACACACACATATATATATATATGTATATGTACATGTATATGTGTATATATATATATATATATATATATATATATATATACACACACACACACACACAACTCACATTCTCTCTTTTCATTATGTATCTTCATAAATCTCCATTATTTATGGATTCTAGAGTTTTAATTATTTTGTAGATTGGGAAGTTTAGTGGATATGATGAAATTTCACACTGGTATCAGCACCAGGTTACCTCTAGCACAGAGTCCAAGATCCCTAGAGGACTCTCCATGAGATCTTAGGGTCATTTGTGAGCTGAACACAACACCTGTTCCAATCATGCAGGACCTGAGACAGCATTTGGGAAGCAGATAACTGGCCTGGCCAGTGGCACAAGTCCCTTCCAATCAGCGCCAGTAAAAGGTCACCTTGGGCATGGAGTCAGTGGACACCCCCATGGTCCATAGAGGACTCTCCACATGATCTTGGGATCACTGGAGTGCAGAACACAAGATCAGTTGCAATCTAATTGTGAGGGCCTGTGACAACAGGAACAAGGACACCAGAACACTTCCAGACCAGAGACTCAGGATCCTTTTGATCGGTTCTGGTTTACCTTGGTTTCAAACAAACCAGACACCTCCAAGGTCTTCAGAGGAAACACCATTTCCAGGAACTGTAATATGGATCTTAGTACAACAGGATCCCAGGATAACAGGAGCTGGGTCACACCAGTATTTCAGGGTCTCAGAGGAGCTTGACTGCCAAGAACTCTGACACACCAAGAATCTCAGGTTCACAGGAGTCCACAATCAAAGGATCACAGAGAAAGCTGGAGTCTGAGTAGTCCTGAATCAACTGGTATTATAGGAAGGACAGGCTCCAATCAGATATATTGAGGGGAGCAAGCAATTGAGACAATCAGATGGAAGGTGGCAAGCATAAGAACAGAAGCAACAGAAATCAAGGTTACTTGGCATCATCAGAATCAAACTCTCCACCATGGCAAGTCCTAGATACACTATCACACAAGAAAAGCAAGACATGAAACTAAAGTCACTTCTCATGAGGATGATGGAGGGCTTTAAGAAGGAAATACAGGAAAACACAGGTATAAAACTAGAAGCCTTTAAAGAGGAAACACAAAATCTCTTAGAGAGTTACAAGAAAACAGTACCAAACAGGTGATGGAAATGAACAAAAACATCCAGGATCTAAAAAATGGAAGTAGAAACAGTAAAGAAAAGCCAAAGGGAGACAACTCTGGAGGTAGAAACCCTAGAAAAGAAATCAGGAAACATAGATGCGAGCATCAGCAACAGAATATAAGAGATGGAAGAGAGAATCTCAGGTTCATAAGATTCCATAGGGAACATGGATACAACAATCAAAGAAAATGCAAAATACAAAAAAATCCTAACACAAAACATCCAGGAAATCCAGGACACAATGAGAAGATCAAACCTATGGATAATAGGAATAGAAGAGAATGAAGATTTTCAACTTAAAGGGCCATCAAATATCTTCAACAAAATAATAGAAGAAAACTTCCCAAACCTAAAGAAAGAGATGTCCATGAACATACAAGGAGCCTACAGAACTCCAAATAGACTGGAACAACAAAGAACTTTCTCCCGACCCATAATAATCAGAAAAACAAGTGCACTAAATAAAGACACAATATTAAAAGCAGTAACGGAAAAATGTCAAGTAACATATAAAGGCAGGTCTGTTAGAATTACACCAGACTTCTCACAAGAGTCTATGAAAGCCAGAAGATCCTGGACAGATGTTATACATACCCTAAGAGAACACAAATGCCAGCCCAGGCTACTATTCCCAGCAAAACTCTCAATTACCATAGATGGAAAAACCAAAGTATTCTATGACAAAACCAAATTCACATATATCTTTCTACGAATCCAGCCCTTCAAAGTAATAATGGAAAAACACCAATACAAGGATGGAACTATGCCCTAGGAAAAGCAAGAAAGTAATCCTTCAACAAACCTAAAAGATGACAGGCACAAGAACAAAACCCAACTCTAACAAAGACAAACAAACAAACAAACAAAAACAGGAATCAAAAATTACTTTCCTTAATATTTCTTAATAGAAATAGAAACAATTCCTCAATTAAAAAGACATAGACTAACAGACTGGCTAAACAAACAGGACCCAACAGTTTGCTGCTTACAGGAAACCCATCTCAGGAAAAAGACAGACACTACCTCAGAGTGAAAGGCTGGTAAACAATTTTCAAAGCAAACTGTCTGAAGAATCAAGCAAGTGTAGCCATTCTAATATCTAGTAAAATCTTCTTCCAACCGAGAGTTATTGAAAAAGACAAGAAGGGGCACTTCATACTCATCAAAGAAAAAATCTTCTAAGATGAACTCTCAATTCTGAATATCTATGCTCCAAATTAAAAAAAAACCAAAAAACCAAAAAAAAAAACAAAAAACAAACAAACAAAAAAACCCCAAAAAACAAAACAAACAAAAAAAAAAACTTTAGTAAAGCTCAAAGCACACAATGCATTTCACACAATAATAATGGGAGACTTCACCACCCCACTCTCATCAATGGACAGATCATGGAAACAGAAACTAAACAGAGACACAGTGAAACTAACAAAGGTTATGAAACAAATGGATTTAAAAGATATCTACAGAACATTTTATCCTAAAACAAAAGAATATGCCTTCTTCTCAGTACCTCATGGAACCTTCTCCAAAATTGACCATATAATTGGTCACAAAACAGGGTTCAACAGATACAAAGATATTGAAATTTTCCTATGCATCCTATGAGATCATTTTGGACTAAGGCTGATCTTCAATAACAACATAAATAATAGAAAATCAACATTCAAGTTGAAGCTGAACAATACTCTACTTAATGACACTCTGGTCAAGGAAGAAATATTGAAATTAAATACTTTTTAGAGTTTAATGAAAACGAAGCTACAATATAACCAAACTTATGGGACACAATGAAAGCATTCCTAAGAGGAAAACTCATAGCTCTGAGTGCCTCCAAAAAGATACTAGAAAATGCATACACTATCAGCTTGACAGCACACCTAAAAGCTCTAGAACAAAAGGAAGCAAATGCACCCAATAGGAACAGACAGCAGGAAATAATCAAACTCAGGGCTGAAATCAACCAAGTGGAAACAGAAAGAACTATTCAAAGAATCAACCAAACCAGGAGCTGGTTCTTTAAGAAAATCAACAACATAGATAGATAAACCCTTAGCCAGACTCACTAGAGGGCACAGGGACAGCATCCTAATTACCAAAATCAGAAATGAAAAGGGAGACATAACAACAGATCCTGAGGAAATCCAAAACACTATCAGATCCTACTAAAAAGGGTATTCTCAACAAAACTGGAAAACAGGGAAGAAATGGAAAATTTCTAGACATATACCAGATACCAAAGTTAAATCAGGATCAAATTAATGACCTAAACTGTCCTATATCCCCTAAAGAAATAGAAGTAGTCATCAATAGTCTCTCTCAAACACACACCCCAAAAAAGCCCAGGACCAGATGGGTTTAGTGAAGAGTTCTATCAGACCTTCAAAGAAGACTTAATTCCAACTCTCCTCAAATTATTTCACAAAATAGAAACAGAAGGTACTCCACCCAATTCATTCTATGAAGCCAAAATTTATCTGATACCTAAACCACATAAAGACCCAACAAAGATAGAGAACTTCAGGCCAATTTCCCTTATGAATATTGATGCAAAAATACTCAATAAAAAAATCACAGACTAAATCCAAGAACACATCAAAATGATCATCCATCATGATGAAGTAGGCTTCATCCTAGGGATGCAGGGATGGTTTAATATATGAAAACCAATCAACATAATTTACTATATAAACAAACTCCAAGAGAAAAACCACATGATCATCTCATTAGATGTTGAGAAAGCATTTGACAAAATCCAACACACATTCATGATAAAAGTCTTGGAAAGATCAGGAATTCAAGGCCCACACCTAAACATAATAAAAGCAATCTACAGCAAACCAGTAGCCAACATCAAATTAAATGGAGAGAGGCTGGAAACTTCCACTAAAATCAGAGACTAGACAAGGCTTCCCACTTTCTCCCTACCGATTCAAAATAGTCCTTGAAGTCCTAGCCAGAGTAATTAGACAAGAAAAAGAGGTCAAGGGGACACAAATTTAAAAGGTAGATGTCAAAATATCACTGTTTGCAGATGATATTATAGTATATATAATTGACCCTAAAAATTCCACCAGAGAACTCCTAAACCTAATAAACAGCTTCAGTGAAGTAACTGGATATAAAATTAACTCAAACAAATCAATGGCCTTTTTCCATCCCTTATCTAGTATAAACAGGCTAAGAAAGAAGTAAGGGAAACAACACCTTTCACAATAGTCACAAATAATATAAAATACCCTGGTTTACATCCCTATAGGTGGAACAACAATATGAAGTACCCAGTACCCCCAGAGCCTGTTTCTCTAGCTGCATATGTAGCAGAATATGGCATAGTCGGCCATCATTGGGAAGAGAGGTCCCTAGGTCTTGCAATCTTTATATGCCCCAGTACAGGGGAACACCAAGGTTAAGAAGTGGGAGTGGGTGGGTAGAGGAGTAGGGTGTGGGGAGGGTATAGGTACTTTCCTGATAGTATTTGAAATATAAGTGAACAAAATACCTAATAAAAAAAATTGGAAAAAGAAAAAAAAATACTATACATTTGACTTTTCTCAGCAAAAATATTTATTTTATCAAGCATATTCTTATTTAATTTTTTTATAAAACAATTTTTTCATGGAATTAGTATGTGTATATAAACATATTATACATATGTAGATATATGTGTCTGTATGTGTGTGATTGGGGTGTGTAGAAATATACTATATGTATGTATGTATATACATATACATATACATATACATATACATATATATATATATTACATATATATATGTGTATATATATATATATATATATACGCACATATAGTATATTTCTATGTATACACACACACACACACACACACACACACACACACACATATATATATATATATATATATATATATATATATATATATATAATGTATATATATATATTTTATACTCTATATTTGCTTTTTATTTTATTTAGCAGGATTATACCTTTAATTTCTTCTGAAATTTCTTCTGAAATTGCTTCATTTTATAGACCTTTTTATTTTTATCAACCAATACTACAAATTCATTAAAATCACTCTGCTTTCTTCTCTGATACATATGGCTATTTTTTTTCTGCATGAATTTACAACAGTCACTCTTTTTCCAATGACTTTACTTATATTTGTAAGTAAACACTTTCTATTTGTCACATGGTCTACATTGTCTGTATTACATGTTTCATTGTTTGCCTCTAGATTCATGCACATATGTTTCTAGTAACTTTATACTCCTCTCTGTATTTTTGTACCACTAGAAAATTTGAGCAAATTATACTACAAGAAAAATTTAAATAATTATATCTTTATGTTTATGTTTAGTTTATATATTTAAATTCATCATGTAGAATGGTTTATAGCCCCTTCATCATGGGCCCATGGATGTCCATAATTGATTTAACTACATAGTTTCATAGTTTCCTCCCCACTTTGAGGAATTTCTATCAACACTAAACAGTGTGTCTATTACATATGTTGGTATTAGTCTGTGATTCAGTCATTTTCCCACTTTTGTGTCTTCCGTCAAAGGACAAAAGGCAGTTTGAATTACTACAACTTAATAATATCTCTCAGTAATGAAAACTATAAAAACTATGCACACCTTATTTCTGACTTTCACAGAAACATTTGGACATTTCTTGTATAGATACTTTAAAAAACACAATATTAATGTTACACTATTGAATTATTTTGAAATGTGAATTCTTTAAACGCTGTCTAATGGGCATGGGGTAAATGATACTGCCAAGTAAATATGATCAAAGCCAAGATATACAACCTTTATTTTCATAATGATACTCCTTCCCTTCAACAATCTCTTCTATGACATGGATAAACATTAATCCACATTGACATTATGAATTGTAAAATTCACCTTAAAACTGTATAGCAATGATTCATATTGAAGTATTTGTAGGTTACTATGTATTTACAACTAAATATTTTTTTTTTGTTTTTTATTTATTTATTCTTTGGACTAGGTCTTAAGTAGTCCATGTTGGTCTTTATATTTTAATGTAGAAACAGATGACCTTGATTTTCTGAACTTTCTGTATCCCAATCGCTAGTTCTAGGTTATACAGATTACTACCTCACTGGTTGAGATTCAACTCCATTTATCCTAATGCTAGGCAGGCACTCTCACACCTGGGATACAGACAGGAT
The DNA here is from genome assembly GCA_902729485.2 of Mus minutoides. NCBI lineage: Eukaryota > Metazoa > Chordata > Mammalia > Rodentia > Muridae > Mus > Mus minutoides. The sequence continues at coordinate 176,476 of LR750665.1, forward strand.
TAATTTCATTATATTTCCTTTTTAACTCTATTATCCTTTATGACTAGACTACTAACAATAAGGATGCTCATACACTAGAAAAATGGATTATCAAATAATTCATAGAAATGTTCAAATTTACATTCTCATAATCATAGAAGAATCAATTTGTTCAAAAATCTTAGATTACAGATATGGTTTAGTGGTATTATGCTATGCTCAAATCTTGAATAGTATTTTCTCACCAACAACCTCCACAACTAGCCCCAACTTTATAATGCTTCCTGCATCAGTTGTAGGGCCTGCTTATCTGAATGTTACAGCTAATGAGGGACATAGATATTGAGAAATGAGAGAGGGGAGGACAATGTCACTTCCTCATCCATGGCAGGATCCAGCAAACAAGATGCAGGAAGGCTTGCCTGCAACCCCCATATACAGAGCAATCTCTGCTATGTTGCTGAGTCAAGAAGTGCCCTCTCTCCAGTATTACTGCAGCAGGTAGGGGTAGGATTATCTCTTCTGCTTTCATGGCCCCAGGGCCAGCTCTCCATGTAGCCCTGCTCACATCATCATGGGTAGTTTACCAGAATCCTTCCCAAGGCTTTACCTTGCTTCCCAGGTGAGGTGTAGCCTGCCCTCCCAGTTGCCTCAGTAGGTGATAGACTGGGATATCTCTGCTGTTTCTATGACCTTGGGGCCAGCTTCTCTGACTGCCATAGGTATAAAGGGACTAAAAGTGAGGAGCATCTCCCCCTTGCCCATTTTCACCACAAAACAGACAAGTGATGGTGCTAGATCCCCCATGCTCATGTCTCAGAGCCAACTCATCTATGCCCTTGCCACAAGGGTCAGGTGTACTGTGCTGCCTAGTCAAGGTTTGGGGACCTCAATCCTGAGTGCTGCAGCTGGTGAAGGGCAGGGACAACACTATGGGTTTCGTGACTCCAGGTCCAGGTCTCATACATGCCACAGGTGCTAAGGGGTCAGTGGAGAGGAAATTATTTCTCCTTCATACAGTCTACCATAAGGAGAAGAGAAGTAGGGCCAGCTCTCCCATACTAGCCTCCTTGGGCTGGTCTATGTTCCAAATGCAGAAACTTCTCTCACTAGGGTCAGGGCAGTTCTTCTGCTCTTGTGCTTGTAGGACCAGTTCTCCCATAATGCTCAGGTGATCGATGGGGCAAAAACAAATATTTATTCACCAGCTGTAATTGGCGCCTTGAATAAGCTGATTCTTTCTAGTTCATTCTGAACTCTTATTGGCTGGTTCAACTCCACTTTTGTGTGGAGTCCTTTCCAAGCTGGCCAATTCAAACTGACTTCTCTCAACTTCTTACTGAATTGCGATGCTTGGCTTCAAACTAACTCTGACATTTGTTCTACTCTTCTGCCTCCTTCCCATTCTCTCAATTATTTTGTCTTCACCAGCATCCAGTCTCTATAAAACTGTCTTGGTGAAACTGCCTCTGCTAACCTGCATAGAACAGCAGGTACCTATAAAAGAACTCAGCACTCCTGCCCTGACTAAATGGAACTCTACTCTTTATCGCATTCAACTGAAATGCTTTCTTCTCAGTCTCTGTGGTACTCTCTTAGGTTGCCTTGCTTTCTGGTTGCTTATCATGAGAGTTGAGTGTATCTTATCTCTAAATCATTTTGTCAAATTTTTCTGAGATTTTCACTTTGTCTGCCCATCAATTAGATGTCACTTTTAAACATGGCTGTTTCATTCTACAAAAAAAATTTTACATTCATTATTTGAAATTTATGGTGAGTACAGAGGGTATGTCCATATTCAAGCCAGAGGGACTAAAGATATGCCATTCCAGCCAGATCACACAGACCTATAAGATCTTTGAATGTGCCTAGCCAAAGTAGCTATGTTGCTGGGTTAAAATTCCTCTACAGATAGTGACTCTTCTACACAGCTCTCACACATCAACATGCCTGCTGTTGGCAAGCCAGACCAGGGATGTACCTCTGGCCTTTGGTGGTGACCTCATCCTGCTGCCACAGGGCTTTAGACCCAGAGTTACCCTCAGTAGTAGCATAGGCTTGAAAGCTACCAAGGTCCCAGGTGAAAAAATGGGTCCTTCACATTTAGCTGTCTCTCACTACCCTCAATTTTAGTTCTGCCTCTCTTTGTTGTGCCTACATTCTTCTGTTTCTTTTTCCCTTCCATTTCTACACCATTTTCTCCACTTAGTTTAACCCCGGGATTTCTGAGTATCTGGGAATATCTCAGGAGAAGTGTCTCAGGAATGCTGTGTCCTGCATATACATTATAACATCCTGAAGAGGTCATCTCAAGCACTTTGCTAGACTGCTGTCCATACCAGGCTAACTCTCTGTCCAGGCCCCATGGCACCAGTCAGGTAGTCATCCCTGGGAAACATTTTTCCAGTTTTCAGCCTTCCTTGTTTTTTTTTTTTTTTTTTTTTTTTAATAGTTCTTGATGTAGGGTAGAGGCCCTATACTCATTTCCCTATTCTCTTTTCCATATCAATTGTTGTTCATGTTCAGGTTATGTTTAACCAGTCATGTTGATGACACTTTATCAGTATAACTTCTAAAACATTCCTAGGAGACACAATTTCACAATACTCTCCCACCCCTTGATCATCTGGCTGCCACAATTGTTCTGCTTCCTTTTCTGAGATTCTTTTGGGAAATATATATATATATATATATATATATATATATATATATATATATATATATAATTTTAACAGATCCAGTATTACATGCAACAATATTATCTTGGATGATTTTTAGGACTTTTTTTGGAATAATTATAATTTTATAGTATGTTAAATATTACATTTTATATTCCTGGAAAATTTTCATAAATGATATTACAGGTTATAATCTTTCAAAATGCAACTTTAAATAGTTTCTTAAATGTCACAACAAATGGCAATATATTACAGATGATTTTGCCAATATGATGGCAGCGATTGAACAGAATATTAATTTCTTTTAAATTGATACATATTTATTTTTGATAATTTAGTTTATTATATTTAGCATATTTCTGATTTGCTTAATATTAATGTATGTCATCTAGAAAAAATTACATATCATGTTAAATTGTAGCCTATCATACTGAACTGGAATCATAATGGTAGGCTGGATATTGAAAATGAATTAAGTATATCTGTCTCAAATATATGTACATAAATATATTTAGTATTTTATATGTGGTTTTCTGATCATTTTCAGTTTGAACTTTGAACATTAAAACAATATCATCTGTAATTGTTTTTCTAGATATTGCAAATATTATATTCAATAGGTCAACACATCTTTTTAAAAGATGAAACACTGAGAAAATACTAAATTCCTAAAATCTGGATAAAATAAACCTACAGAATGCTATTTTTCCCTATGATGTGAATATTCGACCTTCAGGAGTCTAAATGTGCACAGAGTGTTCATATTGGAATATCTCAAAAATCAATTTCAAGTAAACATAATTATAATTTGATTTATGTGAGGAACCTTAATGTATTTAATACAAATACTATTAAAGTATATTTATATGATAAAAAAACCCTTACAAATAAAGCCTAAATCATGAATGAAAGATAAGGCAATGTTGCACAGGGAATGAATAAGTTAAATTCTGTCAAAATTAGGGCAAATTGTGTGTTGGTTAAATATGATTGGTCTGAACATCATCTCGAGATAAACTCTTCAATCAGGAAATTAAGACTTAGAGTTTTTAATGAGTCATGTTTGCTATTTAAAATTATACAAAGTGGTAAAGTAGAAATTAGGAAAACTCAGAAATCACCAACCATGAAATAATTTTAAAATGATTTATTTACATATTCCTATTCTAATGTGTTATGCCCATTACAATATTTTGTTTCAAATTTTTTATCTTGTATAATAAATTGAGTAGGAGTGGGAAGATATGAATGCATACAAAACTGAATGAATGTAGACCAATTTAAATTATTTACTTCATATTGGTTCATTTGCATTAGACATGTTGACATTGCAACAATGTGCTACTACAGTCCCTAAACAGTTGAAAAGCAAATGGTCATCTCTCTATGAAAGGATAAGATGCTAGTCTTCTCAGAACCAGGGTACCAAAAACATAGTCACATTCTTCAGTGACTGCAATCAGAGTTTTCGTAACTTGAGTATTGAACTATTATGCATATTTAGCAATCCCAAGTTTAGAAATATTAAGGTTTACATTGTGTGCCTTAGACTTTAACAGCTATATTATGGACCTAGGTATATCGAGTGGGACAATAGGAAAGCACAGTAGTGACTTTTACTTGAGAAGATTGGAAATAGGGAAACTCAGAGGGAGAGGAAGAGGTAGGGTATTTCAAAATAAAGATGTTTGGAAGATCCACTCTTTGATGATCACTTAAAGTTATACACATAGAAGTGTAAGCATAAACAGTTGAAAGGCAGTTATGTCACTTTGATAGGATAATATTGCTTGTCAGAACCACACACTGAATAAGAAAAAGCCTCTTCTAGGCATGGAAAATGTTCTGTAGAGTTATTGGTCAGGAAAATACAAAAGACTTCCAAAGCAATATAGACTCTTATTTGTTTGTTGACAATGTGTGGAATGTGGGAACCCATTGCTGAGGTCTTCACATACTTCTAACACAGAACTTAAGGAATCTACATGAATCTGGCCTGACATACTATTTTTTTTTTTTGGTTTGTTTATTTATTTTTGTTGTTGTTGTTGTTTTTTGAGACAGGGTTTCTCTGTATAGCCCAGGCTCTCCTGGAACTCACTTTGTAGACCAGGCCTGCCTTGAACTCAGAAATCTGCCTGCCTCTGCCTCCCAAGTGCTTTGATTAAAGGCATGAGCCACCACCGCCCAGTGATATAATCTTTCATAAGGTCTATTTTTAATAGTATCAGAAGGAGTTTTGCAAGATACAAAAGAAAAGCAAGCAGTAGTTTATATACCTGTAATACCTATGAGTAGCACATGTAGTCATAATGACAGATATCCGGGTGCATGCTACAGTGACACATATCCTGAGAGTAACCAATGAGTTTCTAATTAGACTTAAGTCCCACCTAATGTGGAAATTTGTTTCTGGTACTTGAAACTTATCCCACTACCATCACATGTTTTTGTGTTATATTTTCCTAAATCCTTGTTTTCCAGAATGTAGTAACAGCGATGCTTAATTGGTAAAATGGAGAGAACAACTGACCATGGACCTCTTATACTTAGTTCTTACACCTATAATATAAAACTTAACTCTAGGATCAGATAAGAGAGCATCATAAGTCAAGGAGAAGAATGATTTATTGTAAAATACAAAAGAACTAGGTGTCTGCTGTGATATGTGATGCTCTATGTATTACATTAAGTTCCACATATGGACTCTTAACAATATGGTCACCTGACAAGATCTTCACAATGACAACACCAATTGACATGTCACTATGGATGAAAGAAGCTCCATTCAGCCCTACTCCAAAATTATAAGCCACATGTAATTAATGGTTGCCAAGACCAGAGTCAGTCTTCTATAGAAACAAACCTCTAAGAGATTATGGAGTCATAAACAGTCATCCTTAAATGCATACCTATATGACCAACAATAAGTGGATCCAATAGCTTGTATTATTACATTAAATATGTAAAACAATATTAAACATTAAATTAAATAAACAATAAAAACAATAATTAAAACTCTATCGTGAACTTAAAAGAGAAATGGGGGGTATAGTAGGACTGGGATATTTGAGATAGTGGAGGTACAAATAATGTATAAAAAATGTCCATGTAAGAAATTCTAAAATAAATGCTAAAAAATATAAGGTGGAATAAATATGAAGTGTCATATTTAAGAAGCTGATCCTTATGAAACTATGAAACACTGGAACTTTTACCATTTTCTGGACTATTTGAAAACTATCAGAAAAAAAAAGAATAGTTTCAAAATCTTTTCCATTATCACACAAGCATGCCTGTTAATTATCCATGCACTGCTAACCATGTGCATTTAACTCTGTTAAGGTGAAGACAATAATAAGAGAGCAAGCAAAGGCAGACTATTCCACAGTGAGCGCTTTTCTTCACTTCGCACACATTAGATATGGCTGCTTTGTTCACAAATGAAATATTTTTTATGATGACAAAGTGAATATACCTTCAAAAATATGTCTCAGTGAGCTCAGTAAAGAAATAAAAGTGTTCATGTAAACTAAGAATTTGAATTGGGTTAAGTTAATGTTTCAGAGCTAAGAAAGGTGCCAGGATGTCTTCATGCTCTATAAAATGCTTCACCAATTGAATCCAACAGATTCAAACTTAGGTTAGTATTTCAAAGTTGTTGTTTCAGAGTATATTATCAATGTCAGATTTTATGAAATTACTTCTAATGCCTATGGCTTATATCAATTATGATCTACATACAATAATTTTATACAGCTTGCTTATAGAAGCATGGAACTGAACACCCAAAGCAGAGAAAGTTTTATTAAAAATCAAAACAAAACAAAACAAAACAACAACAACAACAACAACACCTTGTTGCCTGTGAGGACCACACTTTAACAATGAGTACCATACCAAACCATGTCTGGTTGACTTTCTTCTTAGGAAATTATGCAAAAATAATTGTGTGTTTTCACTTTTATGTCTACCATCTTTTGAAGTGAATTTTTATAGATGCTACCGTATCTTTGTCTTCATTTTCCCCCTTCACTCTTCCCTTTTTTTCTGCTTCCTTTATTCCTCTCTGTCTCTTGTTCTCTTCCCAGGCTTCTTTTCTTTCTTCACCCCCTCAGCCCACATCTGCTTTTTGAGATAACTAAATATTCTTTCCCAGAAATATTACTCAGATTTCTTTTCTTCCTATAAGGCCCATTTTTAAGAAGCACACTCATGTGTATGTAAACATAGGTGCCCACGCACATGCACACACACACACACACACACACACACACACACACACACACACACACACTCACAAGTGTGTATGCATGGATTCATGCCCACATGCTTTCCCCAGAAGTAATGACAGCTTTAGAACACTAGGACCTTTGTTTTCAAAGCCAAGAAAACATTCAATGGTTCACTATCAGGCAGCATTTTTAGGTTTCTTTATTCTCTCTTTTCATTTTTATTTATTACTCCCTTTTAAACTTTTAACTGATTAAGAAGAACAAGAGTACTCTTTTCTCAAAGCACCTGCATTTAATTGCAGGATATGCATGTCCCATATGAAGACAAGTCTATGAATTTAAAAAGTACACTCTGATAAAGAGTCAGGGAAAGAAAGAGAGAAGCAAGTTGGGGGAAACAAGAAGTGATGTGGGAGAGCCAGAGAGGAGGAAGAGAGAGAGAGAGAGAGAGAGAGAGAGAGAGAGAGAGAGAGAGAGAGAGAGAGAGAGAGACTCATTTTTACATGTGAAGAATGATTTTACTAGTTCCAGGAGAGAAAAAGCCAAATCAACTTAGAAGCTCAGAACTAAATATCTCAGGTATGTGAGGCTAGCTGGAATTTTATTTTTACCTCATTCTTCTCATGACTCCATTATGTTAACACTCTGAACTAAACACATCATAATCTAAAAGTCAATCTACAGAAAAGTATCTATTAGAACCTCACCTTGGAGAAAAAATACTGTACTTGACTAAGCGTTAAGTCTCTGGTTTGTTTATTCGAGGAAAGATTTCCCATACAGCCTTGGCAGCTGTTCAAAGTCTAAATCTAAATGCAAATAACTCAATAGGATCAAAGCACTGTCTCTTTTAGGAGTGGTTTACATGGAATATACATTTTGAATTGTTACAGCAGTAAATATATATTTTCATCCTGCTGTCTATAAAATGTTTTAATTGGTTATTTATGAAGTATTATGAAGCTCAGCAGCATAAAAAGGTTCAGGAAAAAGCACATTTTAAATCTTGTCATAGATGTTTTCAATCTTACAGGAATGTTTTACGGAATAGACTGTAACCAGAAAGTTGCAAACGCCAATGTAAAACTGGCTTTGCCCTCCCATGTATATTTAATGCTTTGACTACTATCAATTGAGTAAGAAAAGGAAACAGAATGAAAATAACTCTCAGTTTAAACATGTCTGCTGTGTTTTTGTTTCTTAGAATATTTGTGGCAGCTAAAAAAATAACACAATATGCAGTTTCTTTTTTTAATCTTTTATAGATTTTTTTTAAATCACATAATATATCCTGATTATGCTCTCCTCTCCCTCTTTTACTCCCAGTTTCTCCCAGCATTCCCCTCTCATCTTGATCCAATTCTTTCTAGTCTTCATTAGAAAACAAACATGCTTCTAAGAGAAATTTTTAAAATCAGTAAACTAAAATATAATCTAATATTAAAAAAATCAAGCAAAAATGAACACATTAGAATTGGACAGTACAAACAAAGAAAAAGAAAAGAGCCCAAGGGATGACACAAGTAACAGAGTTCTACTCTTCTCTTACTTAAGAATCCCTCAAAATACTATACTGTAAGCCACAATATATATGTGAGGGTCTGGTACAATCCCTGTAGGGCCTGTGCATACTGCCTGACAACATTCATTTGCAATAAGGAAGGGGAGGTCTGAGATCATTCATGTACATTTTCCCTATCACATACTTAAGTTTAGGAATTTGTTCATTCACATTGTGGAAATATCTTTTATGGTTGGTGTTCTACATAGGAGTTAATATAGAATATTTAAAGCACCAAAGTGGAAAACTGCAAAGTAACTACAGGCCCCTAAGTAGGGCGGGTTATATGGTCATGGTGACATGGAGAAGTCAAGCGAAGTTTGCCATTATGGGCAAGTGTGAGAGCAAACCTGTGTATGTCCATGAAAGAGGTATAAGGATCTGATACTATCTGGATTCAGATTTACAGGGCAAGAGTACCTAGAAAAAAAAAAAAAAAAAAAAAAAAAAAAAGCAAAGCAAAGAAAAAGATCAGCATGTTAATGAAGAATGTCATACAGAAAGTAATAGAACTTGGTATAATGAATTGAGAGTGGAAGGGGTAGAAAGACAGCAGACTGATGTCTGAAGTTGAGAAAAGTAAGTTAGCTTCATTGGTGATTTTCATGTTAATGTCTTAAATTTGTATTCACAGATATGCACATTTTCCTTACAGATTTTTACTTTCCCAAGATTACTTTAGAGATAATTCATGCTCACTTTCTATCACAACTGAGCTACCGCCTTGCTACAAAGAATAAAATATATATTAATTTCAACTGATAGAATATATGAACTAATTTAACACTTCAAGAAATAATTAAAATTATTCTTGCTAATTCCTCTAAATTTTCTGAATAATTAAATAGCAAATTAATAATTAAGAAGATAATTACCTGTACACAAGTATGGATTAGATACATTGCAAGTTTTGAAATACCATTCCCTATTGATCAAATATTAAAACTAATGTTAATCATTATTGAAGAAATTATTTACTGGCAACTTTATTTTAGAACTTTTTACCAATATAGTTATCATTATAGCATAAATTAGGTACATTCTTTTCCCTACAAAATATGGAAACTTCTCATGAGAGTAAAATACTATTTTATTCTTTTTTTCTGCCAGTATTTCATAAAAGTACAAGTTCAATTTTCTTTTGAAAGAAATATTTAATTGGTTTCTTGTCAGTCTCTGAACATTTCTGGAATTCCATTCCATTTTACTAGAAGAGGAATTTCAATATAGATAAGTTCACATATCAGATCCCATCTGAATCTGCAGTGACTGAGCACAGCTTCTTCTTAGACAAACAAGCATTCTAAATGCCTCATAATAAAAGCTAAGCTGTCTAAACAGAGCCTCCTGCCTCCGAATGGAATGATGGTCTGTTCTCTACCACCCATCAAGAAATGCTTCGATGAGGGACTAAAAGTCTTATGCTACCTTTAGACTTTTAATATGTAGATGGCATGTTTATAAAACTTTATATTTAGTGAGGCATGTGCAAATTATTATCTTGCCTATTTGAAGAAATATATATGTATTCGTTTACCATGCTGTGCTTCAAAAACATTACTGTCTTATTTTAAATACAATATAGATGAGGAAGGAAGTTAATCTATAAGAACACTACAAAAATAAATAAATTACCTAATAAAAAAACTTTTGTTTTAGTACATAAAGATTTTGAGTAATAAACTATTTATATCCAGTGATCTTTATCTATTTCTTTTCTTTACCTAGATCATCCTTCTCAGAGCTAGCCTTAATTTCTAATAACTATTTATGTTTCAAACAACAACAACAGCAAAAGGATGTGGTTTATACAAAGGAGAAATGACAGCAGTTAATAAAATAGAGACATATCTAGAACATTAGATCATCTGCTTCAACTTTTGTCATAGAGACTCCTTGAACAACATAAGCATTTCTGAATATTTCTCTTCAAATTAAATGTCTTGGGTCCAGGAGATTGTTAATTTAGTTATATTGTCATGGTGATTTAAGGATCTTGGTTATCAAATACCAAGTTGTCAGGCCTAAAATTTCACACTTATGAGTAACACAAAATAAAACAAAAAAGCATGTTTATGTTAAATATTTTGTGCTTGTAAGAGAGAGGGGGAACTAAAATCAGGGACCAGACAAGGCTGCCCACTTTCTCCCTACCTATTCAATATAGTACTTGAAGTCCTAGCCAGAGCGATTCGACAACAAAAGGAGGTCAAGGGGATACAAATTGGAAAGGAAGAGCTCAAACTATCGCTATTTGCAGATGATATGATAGTATATATAAGTGACCCCAAAAACTCCACCAGAGAACTCNCCATCATTGGGAGGAGAGGCCCCTTGGTCATACAGACTCTATATGCCCCAGAACAGGGGAATGCCAGGGCCATTACGTGGGAGGGGGTGGGTAGGGGAGCAGGGCGGGGACGCGGGAGGGTAAGGGAAAATTTCTGGATAACATGTGAAATGTAAATGAAGAAAATATCTAATAAAGAGAGGAAAGAAAAAAAAAAGAGAGAGGGGGAACACATACACAGAGAGAGAGAGACACAAAGAGAGAGACAGAAAGGCAGTCAAAGACAGAGACAGAAAGAATAATAAAGAACTTAAAAATACCAATTTTTTAAAAAGTCATACCTGTCAGAAGACGAAGTAGGCTGTGTGCCCACAGATTCTCTCTACTCTTTTTTTTTCCAACTTTTATTAGATATTTTCTTCATTTACATTTCAATTGTTATCCAGAAAGTTCCCTATACCCTCCCCCCTCCCGGCCCTGCTCCCCTACCCATCTGCTCCCACATCTTGGCCCTGGCATTCCCCTGTACTGGGGCATATAAAGTCTGCATCACCAAGGGGCCTCTCTTCCCAATGATGGCCAACTAGGCCATCCTCTTCTATATATGCAGCTAGAGACATGAGCTCAGGGGGTACTAGTATATATATATATATATATATATATATATATATATATATATATATATATATATATATATATATATATATATATATATATATATACATATACATGCAGAAGACCTGGGTTCAACTCCTCTCAGGCCTGTGAATTCTACTCAGTCCCTGTGAAGTCACATGAGCTTTGTTCATGTTGTTATAGAAAGCCTGATAGCTTGATGTGCCCCACCCCTTCTGTCTCTTACACTCTTTTTGCTCCTTTTTCACAGAGTTCTCTGAGCACAGAGGAGAGGTATTTGATGGAGATATCTCATTTAGGTCTGAAGGTTGCAGTGTTTCTAACTCTTTAAGAAATTGTTCACTGTGTGTCTACATATTTGTACCCATCTGCTCCTGAAAGAAGCTTCTCTGATCATGGCTGAGCGAGACACTGTTCTATGAGTATATCACAGTTTCATTCAGAGTCATTTTATTGTTACATTTTTTTTAGAACAGAACTATTTGTCTTTAAATCTGATTTCTTGATCAATCTAATTTCTGGTTCCTGGACACCCATACAATATTGACTATGAGTTCCATCTCATGGAGTTGACCTTAAGTCAAATCAGGTGTTAGTTGGTTACTACCACAAATTTGTGCCAACATTTTCCTAATATATCTTGCAGGATATACATCATTGTAGATCAAGTGTTTGTGGCTAAGTTAGTGTTTATCTTTCTTCTTTGGGAGCTTATGGGTACCTTCAGATAAGAACATAGGGGTGAAGTCTTTCTGTAAGCACCAGTTCAACTTTATTAATGTTTAATGAGTTGTGTTTGGTGTTGTCTTCAGCAATGGGACTCACTTTCATTTTGTGGAGAGCAATTTACAGTCTAGGCAATAGCCTTAGTTGTTTGGAGGTTACCATGGGACCATATAGCCCACAACTCAATTAGATGTAACCAAGTCTTGCTACTGGAAATTTCATTTGGTGACAAGATATGGCAGTTGGGACTGTCTCACCATTATTTGTGATTTTTGTTTCCATCTTCTTCATATATCTATAGGATGTAGAATGCTTCTACTATTTTAGGTTTACATTTCACCCCACAACTATCCCTTAATGTTACTGTCTCTACCCATATTTCCACTGCTTTCTCTGAGTCTCCTCCTATTACACACTTAGTCTTTCCGTTCCAGGCCCATCCATTCACATCTAGCCATATTTATCTATTCTAATCCCTTTCCTAATGAGATTTTAAAACTCACATAGTTTAATCATTACTCTATATTACATGCTCTCAACCTACAACTATTGATCAATTTCAGGACACTTTTTTCTTTTAGCTTCTTAATTCAAATACAAAGACACATAGTAACAAATTAAGCTTATTTTCTCAGCTCTTACTATGTAAGTAGCTATGTGCCTACTTAGATAGAGTGACAAGATGAAGGTTCTAAAAGAAGTAAAGGCATAGACATCTGTGTAAATCAAGTATACCACAAATATTCACACAATTTCTGACCCCTGCCTTCCTCCATTTTTGTCATCCTTGATATCCCCTGAGGTGACTGAAGTGAATCAGGGCCACTGTGATTCACACACTGTCAGTGGACTGGTAGACTTCAAGGCTCTAACAAGAGGTATACCAGTATAGTCTATATGAAGGTTTTCTATTTTGAATAGAATGTAGCCCATATGCTTCCCTACTCCCTTACTTCTAATGGTTCCCCTAACATTTCTTTTGTTCTTTAAGTTGTGTTTCAGAAGTAAATTCAATGCTGATGTTTAGTAATACCATTCTGAAGAGAAAGTTAGTATTGTCTTTGGAGGGTGGGCCTAAGTGTCCATTGAGTTACTAAAGGCATGTGATAACTAACAATGTTGTTTGGAATGAATGTATTGTTCAAGGAGGTTTTTACAACTTAAATAACACAAATTGGTCACAGGTGTATAATTAAAACTTCAGGCACTTAGTTATTTGGTATTTTCATTATTCCAATGCCAAGTTTAAATTTTGGGAGATATAAACTACTTCAGCTCATTAGAATTAGCTGGGCTTTGGTCTTCCATAATAGCCTTCAATTGTCTGTTTACTCCAATCATTTGGACCTATGAAATTAGTAGCTTTGCTTACCTGGAAAGCTTTTTAACTATTAGGAAAGTTCTAACAATAAAAGAACTGTCTGTTTTATTAGAAAGGCATCTTTCTAGAATGGATTTCCTCAACAATCATTTGATTTTCCTATTTTTATAGTGACATCCTTCAAATTGCCAATTTAAATAGCACTGTTGTTAAAATTTATTCAAAGAGCATGTTATTATTTTTGTAAATACTTGCCTTTTGACTTGTGACTTTAGTTCTCTGCGTGTAATTATGAACACATCTGACTGGATTGTAAATGATTTCAGAATTGTTTGCACTTCTAGTGACCTAACAGAATTGAGTTATTTTTCTTAGGTAGTTCTCTGAAACAAGCATGTATATAATGATGGTACTTACTTAACAAAATTTGGATGTCAGAAAATTGTAGATATGGAGAACAATCAACTGTTTCTTCTTGATATCAAAAGCTTGCAATCAGAGAACAGCAGCTCTTTCAAGAAGGACATAGAGAGCCTCAAAACTGTAATATAGTTTCTCCTTGTTATAAAATGTCACCATTTCCTAGCCAAACCACTTACATGATAGGCTTCTGTGTGAGTATTTGATTAGGTTACTTCTGAATGGTTATAGTGCTGTAATTTTTCCATTGATGAATAATAAATATTTCAACTTGCATATAATTTGGGTCTGTAGACAGATTCATGTGAGAATCCTATTACAGTTTCCCCTCTGTCTATGTATCAAATTTTATATGTCACATGAAATTTATATTGCATGTAATGAAAAAGAAAATGCAAAATAAAAACCAGGAAGAAGAAAAGACTCAGGAATATGGAAAGATAATGAGTAAAGAAAGAAGAAAATGGAGTGAGTGAGGAAGAGAAGAGGGAAGGAAAAGAAGTGTAGTAGAGGGAGGAAAGGAGAAATGGAGGGAAGGACTAACAATTGGAACAAGAAAGGAAGGAAGGAAGGAAGGAAGGAAGGAAGGAAGGAAGGAAGGAAGGAAGGAAGGAAGGAAAAAAATAGGAGCAATAGAAAAGAAACACATTTTATTTCTTGATTTCATTCCATTTCATGAATTTAATTGTATTCATTTACAATATACATTCAAACTGAATCACTATGTTTCAATAAACATCATTAAAAGAATACAAACAATGAAGAGGACAGAACTGTGTATACATAATCATTCGCTTATGGCACACCCAAATAAACACCATTTAAGTGATTGTCTTTTAACATAAAACATGAATCTTTCTTTCTTGACATCAGGTATTTCTATTTATTAAGAAATGTGAATAGCCTTATATTCACTCATCTTTAAGCTAATGGTTCATACAGATTTGAATCTAGACTTCATAGGCAAGATACACTCATAGCATAAGAATTTGTCAGGATGACCCTAGTGCGTACTCAGAGTAATAATAGTGAATACTGAGTCTAAAATGGCCATCATGTACAGCCAAGCAAGACTTCCATTGGTGGAACTGGGTTGGAGTCAATCAAGTTGTTGGCAAAGTAATCCCGTGGAGATCTCTAAAGGACCTAAGGCAGAAAGTCATTCTCTGGAAGCAGACAGTAGGACCCTATTGCCAAGAACAACATCCACACAACTTATTGAACTTAGAAAGGTCAAGATGATGCCTTTGTGCCTTTACCCCTATGGTCTAGTCTCTTTAACACGAGAATGTGTTCTTTAGGTTAGCAAAAGAAAAAAGAAAAAAAAAAAAGGATACCAATCTTTCCCCAAAACTTTCTACAATCTGCCCTGCTTCAATAATATGCTAGTGCAATGGTGGCCCAGAATTTGTGGGAGAAAACAATCAATATCTGGCTTAACTTGAACCCCAAGCCAAGAAAGGAAGCCCATCCCTCAAACTCTCTAAATGACCAGAAACAGGACAATGGATAGCCCAGACACGTGTGGTAGAACAACAACAACAACAACAACAACAACAACAACAACAACAACAAAAAAAAAAAACAAACCAGCCACACAAATAAGTCATACTACACAACAAAAACGAAAGAAACAAACAAAAGCAATGAAATGATCTCTAAGGACATTCTGTTATAATTACAGATGTGTGCCTTTCCAGCGGTCATCGGAGACGCTTCTTCAGCAGCAAATGGCAGCTGATGCATGGACACACAGCCGGGTATGTAGAGAGACGCTAAATTGGAGGTCTCCATTAGATTCATCCCCTCAGTGATTGTGGAACCCCACAAAAAATGGAAGGAAAGATTGTAGGAGTCCAGGACTCACTAAATCAACTAAGCAGGGATTACATGGCCTCTCAGAGACTGAAGTAGTAAGCTTGAGACCTGTGTGGAACTGTACCAGGTCATCTGCATATGTGTGTCAGCTATTTGCTTATGATTTTTTTGCACTGCTAACAGTGAAAGCAGGTTTATCTTTGACTTGGTCATTTTTTGGGGTTGCCTTGTCAATAATAGATATGAACTTGAACTTTTTCCCAATATTTTATTGTATCTTATTTTCTCCTATTTGACTATTGGCTCTTGGATACCTTTTTTTTTTTTTTTTTTTAAGAGAAAACAGGCATGGATCTGTGGGAGAGAGGAGCTGTGCAGGGAGCTGAGAGAAGCTGAGGAAGAGGAAACTGTGATTAGAATATATTATACAACACAAGAATTTATTTTCAAAATATTTTAAGTTGCTTAAACAAGTCCCATATTATAATAATGTTAGTCAGAAGACCAACAAGGACCAGAGAAATTTCAAAATCCCATCTGAGATGAAGATCTGATATCAAATGCCTGCTGAGTAAGAGACAGTAAAGGTTTCCAAGGTGGAATTGGAATATAGGTTTTGCAAAATCCAGCTGTCAGGTCTAAATACAGGCACTTACAAGAAATGCTAATGAACACAGATGTTTATATGACATCAACCATGCTTACACACACAAACACAGACATTATAATTTTGCAAGGGAAAAATAGGGAAGACTTTAGGGTGGAATGAAACCTGGAGTGATATAGATACTACGTTCTATATGAAGTTTATTTAAAAAAAAAAAAAAACTTTACATAGTAAAATCTTATCATAGTTTGTATTCAGTCATCTTCAGAATAGAGATTCATAGATTTTGTGTTTATTTTAATATCTTGCTGTATAGATATAAATACTTCTTGCTTTGATTTTGTTGGCAGTTAAAGATAGATTTTATCATAAATATCATATCTGTTTTAATGATGACATTGTTTTGTATAAAGCTGTACAACTAAAAACTATTAAATAAATAGGAGATTATTATAGGAAAAAAAGTGGGAGGCAAATTTAGTCTGAACATTATGTTTTTAAGAAATTCTCAATACAGGAAAAAAGGAAAATAATAAGTATCCATATACTTGTAACCAAACTTATTTAATATATACAATACCATTAGGTATTGTGTAACAATGTTTGGTTCAATCAAATTATCACAACTATACACACATTTACGCACACACACAGTCTATAAAAATTTTAGTGAAGTTGATAAGGATCTGTGTTATATCATGTGGCCTAGGCTTCGATATTTTGTTGTCACCCAGCTTTATGTAAGGCCACTGTGTGATCACACACTGACAATATCACTTAATGGTGCATTTGTCATGCATAGGAGCTGTAGGGCTGCACCACAAGCACCCTGATGGATGGTTCCTATCTCCATCAGCTACACTTAAGATAACATCACAGAACATAAATCAGACCAGAAGGGAGCAGACACACACATTTGACACGTGTGGAAAATTCTCAGGATATAATTTCTAAATAAGTACAGATAAAATCATGTCTGTATTGATGTTTGATTGAGCAGGTATTGATTTGGCAGTGTGAGTATGTAGATAAGCATGCAGACTTTTCCATTGAGGCCATTACAAAAACTTCCAAGATTACTAAAAATAATGCAGACATAAATCCATATATTTTTATAAATACAAGTCATGCTAGTTTCATAGAAAATCATAAATATCTTTGTAAACTCTGTTAGATTCAGAAAGGCAAAGTGGAACAGTAATTCAATAGGAAGTGCACCAAACATAGCAAAAGCAAAAACAAGTTGGGAGGATATAAACAAGGTGAGGGACCATATTTTATATCTCACAATAAATGAAATTATGTTATGACCAAATTTCTTTTATATCTAACGCCTCTGCAAGAAGAAATGTTCAGGAGCCTGGAAAAAGTGAAAATGTGCATAGATGTGTTAATTCTTCTTATCAATAAACTTTGAATTTCCTGGGATTTTTGACAGAATTGAAACATATACTATGTGAGGGAAATCCATGAACACATACATTAAGTTAAAATGAAAACTGAAGTTGAATGTACTCTTCATGAAAAGGTATGTCATATAGAAGAAATGTCTGCTCAAAACATGAATTTTTTTTTACAGTGTTGGTGACATAACAGCAACATCTGATAATGGAGGAGGGTTCCTATCTTGTCTTCATTTAACCTACTAGGAAAGCTTCCAGTATACTTACGAAGTATGAATTAAATTATTCCTTCCTTGCACTCCTGTGATGCTGATGGCTCCTAGTGGCATTCAGCATTATCCAAAGCCAGGCCTTCCAAGCTGAGCACACTTTCTGTCAACTCTTAATCTTTTGTGACCTCACTATATCCTCTTTCCTTTCCATATGCTAACATTATATTCAAGCAAGTTCTTTTCATCTCTTAAAGTCTTTTTTTTTTTTAACACTATTAATCTTTATTGAAAATATGAAAATGAACTCATCATAAGCTCANGCTGCACAGATATATGTACATCTCACTTCCACTCTTCCACACCTCCACACCCAGAAGGTGAAAAACTAGGCAACAAAGGAAAAAGTATAAACATACTGCAATTCTAGATCATATTTTAATTATCTTTTTGGCATTTTAATATATTAATAAAAAAGCTGAGATCATTGCTAAGTAATGTTTGCACTGGTTAGTACATTTTTTTTCAACTTTTATTAGATATTTTCTTCATTTACATTTCAAGTGTTATCCAGAAAGTTCCCTATATCCTCCCCCCTCCCGGCCCTGCTACCCTACCCACCCGCTCCCACCCCCTGGCCCCGGTGTTCCCCTGTATTGGGGCAAATAAAGTCTTAATGTATGATCAATAAAACATCTTCCTACCAATTCTTATAAAATAGTATCAAATACAAACAGTCACAAAAAATCCTGTAAGTTTCATGATGTTCAAACCTAGTTGACCAAGATATTAAGTAGTTAAGGTGAAAGAATTATATATACATACACATACACATACATATACTTAGTGTCTATATTGTCTATGACTAAGTGACTTATATTAATACTTAAAATTAATCCAGGGTGACTATTATTTAAGTCTAATGTACCTCATCCTTTTGTTATGCATTGTGTGGGGGCTGGGGAAATCCACATGGAGATAGAAGGGTAGG
Organism: Mus minutoides; assembly: GCA_902729485.2. Lineage (NCBI taxonomy): Eukaryota > Metazoa > Chordata > Mammalia > Rodentia > Muridae > Mus > Mus minutoides. The sequence continues at coordinate 195,350 of LR750665.1, forward strand.
GAGGAAGTATGGGTTGTGGGACAGTAGGAGGGTATACAGGGGGAAATAAAATATGGAATGTAAAATAAATAAATTAATTACAAAACAAAAAAATTAATAAGTCAATAAAATAAAAGTAGGACATAAATTATACAATATAGATTACTCTAAAAACTAGAAAGAAACAGTGCGATATAATACTATTATTTCTAAAACATTTAAAACCATTACTCATTTTGTATGTCTATTTGTGAATAAATGTGCTACAATACATAAATGCTAATGTCAGTGGGCAACATGAAGTGTTCTCACATCATACCATTTCGGGTTGATGGTCTAGACTTAAGAGTTTTAGGATTAGACTACCCAAGATACAATTTACTAAACACATGAAACTGAAGAAGAAGGAAGATCAAAATGTGGACATGTCACCCCTTCCTAGAATTAAGAACAAAGCACACATTGAAAGAGTTACAGAGATCATGTGTGAAGCTGAATCCAAAGGATGGACCCAATGACTGCAGCTGCCAGGGATCCATCCCACAATCAGCCACCAAACATAGACACTATAGCAAAAGCCAGCAAGATAGTGCTGAAAGGGCCCGGATATAGCTGTCTCGTGGGAGACTATACCAATGCCTGGCAAACATGGAGGTGGAAGCTCACAGTTAGCTATTAGATGGAACACAGGGTTCCCAAGGAAGGAGCTAGAGAAAGTACCCAAGGAGCTGAAGGGGTCTTCAACCCTCTAGGTGGAAGAATAACCATGAACTAACTAGTACCCCCTGAGCTCATGTCTCTAGTTGCATATATAGAAGAGGATGACCTAGTTGGCCATCATTGGGAAGAGAGGTCCCTTGGTCATGCAGACTTTATATGCCCCAGTACAGGGGAACGCCAGGGCCAAGAAGTGGGAGCGGGTGTGTAGGGGAGCAGGGGCGGGAGGGGGGAGGGTATAGGGAACTTTCTGGATAACACTTGAAATGTAAATGAAGAAAATATCTAATAAAAGTTGGAAAAAATATTTTTAAAAAAGGATTAGTAACAAGTATATTTTTACAAATTAACCACCATTTCACACTCCCAGCATTTTTAAAAATTTAATTTTTTTTTATTCTTGATTCTTTTTTTTACAGTCTATACTTCATTCCCCCTCACGGACTACCCGCCCTCCTCTCCCCATCTTGTAAATCTTCTCTATTCTCTGACCCCTGACTCCAAAAGTATGTCCCCAACACCCAACTCCCCACCTCCTGGGATCTCAAGTTTCTAAAAAGTTTGTTGTATCATCTCTCACTGAGGCCAGACAGGGCAGTCCTCTGCTGTCTATATGTCTGGGGCCTCATATCAGCTGGTAAAGGTTGCTTGGTTGGTGTCTCAGTGTCTGAGAGATCTTGAGGTCCAGGTTAGTTGAGACTGCTGGTCTTCCCATGGGGCTACCCTCTTCCTCAACTTCTTCCAGATTTTCCTTAATTGAACCACAGTGGTACCTGGCTTCAGTCCATTTGTTGGGTGCTAAAATCTGCAAATGACTCTTCAAGCTGCTTGTTGGGCCTCTCAGAGGGCAGCAATGCTAGGCTCCTGTCTCTAAGCACACCACAGCCTCAGTAACAGCTTCAGGGCCCCGTGCATCTCCTTGAGCTAGATCCTAATTTGAACCTGTCACTGGACATCCTTTCTCTCATGTTCTTCTCCAATCCTTGTTTTCATTTAATTGCACAATCTGATGTGTACTCAAAATTGAAGTGCAAGACCTCCAAAAATATTTTAATAGAATGTTTACCATCTATAAGTAGAGTAATATTTTTTCCTAAAAGTACTCATGTTACTGACAGAATACCAAAATGGATATTGCTTGAGACAATGTAGTAGCTAATCTATGTGTAAATATATCAGTATACAAAATATTATGAGCTAGCATAACATGTACTAATTAGAAATAAATGAGTACTTTCTTATATTTCTGCTATGATTTGTATAATGATATCTCATCCATCTTAATCTAAAGAACAATCATAGACTGAGGTCTTACCTAATTACAAACCAAGAATCGTATGTAATTGCTTCTTTGTGTACACAAATTAATTATTAAATAATATAATCATTATTTTTTAAAATCATTTTGTGCATTTAGAGAAATATAGTATCAACTTTATACCCTGTCATTCTTGCTGAGTGTAGTATTTAGTTAGCTATTATGTATGAAGTCGAAATCCTTGCAGTAAATAGAGATCTTTTCATAAAAGCTTTCTGTTTTTTCTGGAGTCAGACTGTCTGGTTCTTGCTATTCAATTCATGACCCATGGAGTCTTTCAACAGCAAGAAATAATATTAAGGGTGACAATTTACCACAAAATCTATCATGAAAAACAATGACTAAACTAAATGATATTATATTCAAAGACAGAAAACGAGAAACAGGGCTTTTAATCCCTGTATGATAGGCAGGCATCCTACTATATCTCAAGAATATTCTCAACAAAAGTTAACTTAGAGACCTGGTAAGGAGCTTATATGACAAAACTGCAGAGAGTTTATGTTACCTTGGAAGGAAAAAATAAGATTTTCAAACTTTCTGATGAGAAAATCCTAATGGGATAAAAATGGAAGCCAAAAAAGACCAACTTGTGATGAACTGGTATTCTGGATTGGGAAGAAATGATCTTTATTGCTGCCTTGGTGGCAAGCTAAGTCATCCCCAGCTTAATTCCTCTGCTTGAATGCCACGCTTTTTCAATTATGAGCCAAGCCATTCTACTTTAATGATCATTACACTCCAGGAATTAAAAAAACAGGTTGCCAAATTAAAAATTCCAGATGTAGATGAACACCTGAACACATCAAAGATGAAATGTATACTAGTTGTAGTTTCCTTCAACAGAAATTGGAGAGAATATTTGTGGCTAATGTAGATCCCAATGTCACCTACTCCCACACAATTTTTTTTTTAACATAGATACACTGATAACTACTTTTCTTATACAAATGTCATTTCATTTTGTGAGTATTTTAAGCTTTTCTAAGATAAAAAGTCATTTAATTGCATAATAAATAATATAATTTTAAGCATGCTTTTACATTTGAATATATTTTGGAAAATGATCTATATGAAAATACAAAAGGCTCAAATAAAGTTTGCTTTGAATTTTCTTTAGAGGAAAGATGTCATAATAGTGAGCATTTCCTATGTTTCTTTTACTTACTGTTTTCATTGTTCTTCTAATTTAGGCTTGAGAAAGGTACTTTGGAGGTATCTATGAAACTCAGCCTTTGACTGGCAGACCTCTAAGGTTTGTTGTTAGATATGTACATCTCACAGTACAAATCCTTATTATGTGGATGTCTTTAGTACATGTGTTTCAGAAAATCTGTGGATTGTCATAGACATATTTTTGTCTTATTCTGATCAGTTTGAGGTTTCTTGGGTTTTTTTTTTTTGGTTGGTTGGTAAGTTGTTTTTGCTTGTTTTGTTTTGTGTTTTATAATGGTGACATTCTCTAAGATAGCCTTTACTTGAAGTGGAGAGAGTAACACAAGGATGGTAGGGTAGTTCAAATTAAAGTATATTCATCACAACAAAACACATATAACAACAAAAACATCTTTTATTATTTATTGAAGCCAAGGAGAAAAACGAAGAAAAAACCTTACACACACAATGAAAATCCCACATACATACATCAACCAATAGTGAGTAGGAAAATATGTTTCCACAATAGTAGGTTTACATAGCGTTTTTTCAAAGGTGTCTGCCTATCCTCCCTTCTCTTCCCAATCTTCGGATGATTTACCCACTTAACTTTTCTTGCTTCTTCTTTTTCTATCCCCTTCATATTGCCTATATCTTGTCTACTCAAACTTGAAAGCTCCTGTCCAAATGGCTCTATATTGCTTGTTTAATAAACTTTATTTCCTCATTTGTGAAGGATAATTTTGCTGAATGTAGAAATGTAGATTCAAGACACTTAAAAATTGAAATATGCAACTCTACTGTAAATGAAAAACTCTGGAATAGCAACTGCAATTGATTGCATGATTAAAACTTCTGTGTATTTGGAGAGGTGCAATGTTGCAATTCCAGCATCTAATTGTAATTTATCTTGAATGAATTTTACTCTACCAAATAGAGTTCCTTGTCTAGCTCCGTGTCAGTACTAATACCTTCCATCTAGCAAAAGCTGAACCTAACATGCTGATAAACAGGCTATTGTTTCCATATTATTTATTATCTGAAATCACATTACTGAGAACATTCTACAAAACTAGGTTTGTCTTCATCATTGCTCATGTTGTGAAGATTGATTCACTAATTTCACAAAATATTTGATTCAATGCTGTAATAATACTTTTATATTCATTAATATAATTCAGATGATCATCCTTTTATTCTTTTTGTGATAGCAGACATTTTATTATTTAGTATTGTTAGTATTTTCCTTCTAATTTACCAAAAATTAGTTTTATCAAAACATGCAATAAGTTCACAGTTGTTAGAAAGGAGAGTTTATATCATTATATGAGAAGAAATGCTTTCAGAGTGTAATGTGAATATATGATATATCTATATCTATCTATCTATCTATCTATCTATCTATCTATCTATCTACATATATATCTTGGTATATATATATATATATATATATATATATATATATATATATACTTTATGTGTGTGTATGTGTTTGTGTGTGTTTGTGTGAGAGAGAGAGACAGAGAGAGAGAGAGAGACAGAGAGAGAGAGAGCATGCACATATGTCTGCCATAGTACTTGTGTTAAGATAAAAAGACAGCTTGAAAAAATTGTTTCCATTTTTCTACTATGTTGATTCTGGAGACTGAATTCAGATTACAAGTCCTACACACAAACACCAGTACCCATCCAACCCTTTGGCTCCGTCTAGTTTTTCCCCCTGAGTATTATTGCTATTATATTTGTTAAGACACTGACACTGTCTATGTGAAACAGTTCTCAACAACAATCTCAGAAGTGTGACCCATGCCTCTCATTGAATTGTTGTATGATTAATATAAATAAATAAATAAATAAATAAATAAATAAATAAATATGGGAATAGGAACGATTATAACACTCTCCCATGGACTTTACAGTATTAGTCAAGTTATTTGGAAGAGAAGACTCACAGTCTATTAGGTCTGCTTTTAAAATATAAATTTCAAAAGTGTTTTCCAAAACTGCATAAAAGTTTTCTTAAAATAAGAAAAAACTTGTTTTATGCAGTACACTTTCACTTGCTTCAGACACACCACAAGAGGGCATTAGATTGCATTACAGGTGGTTGTTAGCCACCTTGTGGTTACTGGGAATTGAACTCAGGACCTCTGGAAGAGCAATCAGTGCTCTTAGCCACTGAGCCATCTACAGGACATCAAGTGAAGGATGGGGTTGCCATTCCACAGTCACAACTCTGATCCATAATTGTTCTTGTCTGAAACAATTACAGGGATAGAAATGGAGAGGAACCTGAGGAAAAGAAGGTCCAGCGACAGACCCAAAGTGGGATCCAGCTCAAGGGGAGGTCCCAAGGCCTGACACTATTACTGAGGTTATGGAGTGTTCACAAAATGAACCTATCATGATCTCACTTGGGAAGATCCAGCAAGCACCTGAAAGAGTCAGATGCAGATATTTGCACCGCCAGCCAATAGACAGAAACAGCTGGCCCCTGTTGTTCAATTATAGAAAGGCTGAAAGAAGCTGAGGAGAGGGCTGACCCTCTAGGAGGACTAGCAGTCTCAATTAATCTGGACCCCCGAGACCTTTCAAACACTGGACCACCTAATAGGCAGCATATAACAGCTGATATGAGGCCCCCAACACCCATACAGTAGAGGACTTCCATGTCTGTGTTCATTCAGAGATGAAGCACCTAACCCTCAAAAGACTGGAGGCCCCAGGGAGTTTAGAGGTGAGGTAGGGTGGAGGGTGGGAACATCCACGTGGAGATGGGGGTTGGGGAGGAGGTATTAGATATGGAAGAATCGGAGGATGAACGGGAAGTGGGGAATAAAATATGGGGTGTAAAAATTAATTAAATAAATAAAAAATAAATACTTAAAATGACTATTTTCACTAAAATTATGAATCATCTGAATATTGTCAATGACATGAAAATGTGACATTGAATATATTTTGTTACTAAAGATCATCTGAAAGCAGCTGTTTTACTGAAGGAAAACAGACTGCTAATTTCATTTGAAATGATGTATTTTCCAGTAAAGAAAATAATAATAATTTTACCTAAAAGCAAAACATATTTTTTTCAAAAAAATATGTTTTATAACAATTGGAGTTTTAAAGTAAGGATGGTGAAAAACTCTTTATTCTTTTATTTACAACTTAAACTGAACTGACAGATATGCCGGTAAGGAAAATATGGTTAAGTTACATTCAAAATTCAAGATAATGGTAAAGTATATGCCTGGAGTTTTAGAGATATTAAACCACACTGGCTAATCATAGTTTTCAGAAGCATAATGCAGATGAATAATGTAAAAATTGGTTTCCTGTGTGAGATGGGAGAAGGCAGATATATTAGGCCAGTGTGAAGATGTATATTTATGGCTTTCATGCTCGACTGTAGCTACAGTGGTAAGCTGTTAGATTTCAGTTTCATTTGAAAGATAACAGCTGGCAGAGCTGGCCGACTTTAAGCTGCCAATCATTTAGAGAGCTGCATTTGTCTCGATTAAATAAGCACCAGTTATTAGAGCGGTGCCTGACATCCTGGGTAGCCTGTGCTTGTGTACACAAGGCGCCTGAGCTGTGTGGGAAACCTTCCTGGAGACACAGCACATAGTTCAGAGACCATTTGTAGAATTCAGACCCACACTGACCTCACACTATCGAAGAAACTGTTTTCAACCAGAAAATATTAATCATTGAAAATGTCTATATTGGTATGGTATGCATATTCAAATAATGTACAAAATATGCTCACTGTGTTAAAATAATTGCTTTTATGTTCTTGAATTTATTTTATTCAATAGAAAGGCAACATTAACTTTAGCTGGGCCCAAAGCAACTTTCATTCTCAATTTTAATCGAATGATTTTTCCCAATTGATTAAAAATCTTCATTTCAGTTTGCAAACTGTATTCTCTGTATGCAAAGGAAAAAATAAAAATCACAATATGTGAGTGGCTTATTGACACATGAAGATCATAACGTGGTGAAAAACTGAATATGTCCACTTCTATGTAAATGAAAAATAATAGCATAATACATTACAACTGTTTTCTTCTATTATTTCAATTTCATTTGTATGTTTGCTCTCTGTTACTTAGGCTTCTAAGATACATATTACTTAACAGACTCTAAAGTGTGTTGACAGCCTAAGATGAATACTGACTCATATTCTTCTGTAATGTAGGTAGCAATCACAATTTTTTGAAAATATCATATTTTTTTATAAAACTGGTTATTTACATAAAATTTATAAAGTTCATTTTAAAAACACAAAGAAAAGTGTGTCTGCCTTATTAAAGTATCTTAGGGGAATAATTTAGAAAGGGAAAGGGATCTTTCCTCTCTACTTGCTGCCTATGTTTAAGTCAGAAGTATACAGAAGTATGATAGACATTTTCTAGTGTCCTCAGTGGATAAAAAACAGCATAAATAGGTACACAGAGCATTGAACCACAGTACGATTATTAACAGTAGTCAGTGAATGTGGAGGCTAATATATTTGGCATTTTACTAACACTGTTCAACAATTACAAATCTAAATGCTTCATGAATCTGATTTAGACCATTTACATACATACTTCTCAGTAGCTGCTTTCCTTTGTAAACTTCTTCACTGAGCTGTTAGGCATCATCAAGGTTTAAATGGGAATATTAGTTACAGTGTTTTGCCTGCATATATATATATATATATATATATATATATATATATATATTGCATATACACACCAAGTATTTGCCTGGCACTTGTGAAGGCCAAGCCAGAAAAGGGAGTAGAATTTCCCAAAACTGGACTTTCAAACAGTTGTGAGCCGCCATGTGTGTATGTGACCAATATTGGATCATTTGAAAGAGAAGCAAATGAACTTAAGTTATCTCTACAGTCCCTAAATAGAAACATTTCAAACAAGTTCACATAATTTTAAAGTCAACACTGTGAAGATAAACATAATTTGTATATATCCTTAAATTCATAGGAAGATTTGTATTAAAATATTCAAATTACCTATATTAAAACTTGATTTATTCCACTATATACTCAACAATCAACCTTTCTAACTTTAACAATAGCAACAACCACCAAAACAAACTGAACCCTAAGATAAGACTTCTTCTGTACTAATAAATTGATACATAAAGTTTCTCAAATCAAATTTTATGATGACTTTGATATAAGCTATGCAGTTTAAATTTATAACAGCCCAAAGGGTGTTGGAACACATTTTAATAAATTTAATTATAATTTGACCTTTTTAATATATAAGCATCTTTAGGTCATAGTTTTAAAAGCATGAATTAGTATTAAGTATTGAGTTAAAGTTATGTTATATATTCAATTGTTATCACATAGTATGATTTAAATATTTTAAATATAAGGCAAATATAAAAATTATGTTTTAAAAGTATCTATTTTTACATATTTTAATGCAATTAAAAATGCAGCAAATGCCGGGCGGTTGTGGCACACGCCTTTAATCCCAGCACTTGGGAGGCAGAGGCAGGTGAATTTCTGAGTTTGAGGCCAGCCTGGTCTACAAAGTGAGTTCCAGGATAGCCAGAGCTATACAAAGAAACCCTATCTCAGAAAACAAAACAAAAACAAAAACAAAAAACAAACAAACAAAAAACCCGCAGCAAATATAGTTTCATAAACTGCAATTCATTAAGTTATAAAGGGGAATTGCATATGGCATGCTTGAATATTTTATTTCCTAACACCATGTAACTTTAGTATATTTGGCAAGGGAAAGTGATGACCTCCTACTTACTAGTTATTTAAAAGCACACCTGAAAGCTGTAGAACAAAAAGAAGCAAACATTCTATGCATCTGTCAAACATGCACATTCTATGCCTCTGCCAAAGCAGAATTATGAAAAAAAGAAACAACTCCTTTCATTTTATCAAAACACCATGTATTAAAGCTGGACCCAACAACCATAGAAACAATAGAAAGCCTACAATCTCATGGAAACTCAGCAATTCTTACTCAAAGCTCATTGGATTATCAGGAAAGAAATAAATAAAGAAATTAAACATTTTCTAGAAATAAATGAAAATGGGTCAGAGGTGGGGCAATGATGGGAATGTAAATAAATAAAATAATAAAAATGGAAACAAACAAACAAAGAGCAGAGCTAAAAGGAAAGATCACAGCATTAAGTGCCCTCATAAGGAAATGGAGAGATCTTATACTAGCTAATTAAAAGCACACCTGAAAGCTGTAGAACAAAAAGAAGCAAACACATCTAAAAGAAATGGCAGGAAATAATCAAATTCTGGTCTAAAATAAAAAATTACAAACAAAGAGAACAATGTAAATAATCAACAAAACCAAGAGCTGTTTCTTTGAGAAAATCAATAAGATAGATAAACCATTAGCCAAAGTAACTAAAAGGCAGAAGAAAATTTCTAAATTAACAAAATCAGAAATGGAAAGTGGGACATAACAACTGACTATGAGAAAATCCAAACAATAATTAAATTTCACTGCCGAAATATGGAAAATCTAAATAAAATGATTGTTTTTATAGATAGATTCAACTTACCAAAGTTAAATGAAGACCAGGTAAACTACTTAAATATTCCTATATCCCCAAAGTTAATATCAACAGTAGTTAAAAGTTTTACACACACCTCCATAAGGGAAGCCAGGGCCATATGTTCTTAACATAAAATTTAACCAGACTTTCAAAGAGGAGCTAATAGCAATACTTTTGAAATCATTCCACATAATATAAACATTGACAAAAACATTCACTCTGATACCTAAGCCACACAAAGACTTATCAAAGAAAGAGTTTCTGAGCAATGATGAAAAAATACTTTATAAAATACTCACAAAAAAATCCAAGAACACATCAAAAACATTGTCCACCATGAATAAGTAGTCTTCATCCCATGAATTTAGGAATAAAATTATATTAAAAGTCACCATAGTAATCCACAATATCAACCAGCAGAGACAAAGAAAAAAACAAAAAACAAAAAACACAACAACAACAACAACAACAACAAAAAACAATCATTCCAATAGATGCTGAAAAGCCTTAGACAAATTCCCACATGCCTTCCTTTTAAATGCTTTGGATATACCAAAGAAACAAGACCCATTCATAAACATAATAAAGGTGATGTACAGGAAGCTGATAGCCAATATAAAATTAAATGGAGAAAAAGTTACATGAATTCCAGGAAGAAGCAAGGCTGCCAAATCCCTCCATATCTATTCAATACTTGAAGTTCTAGCTAGAGCAAAAAGGCAACTGAAGATGATTAAGGGGATACAAATTGGAAAAGAAGGACTCAAAGTATAACTCCTCACAGAGTATATGTTAGTATACATTGGTGATCCCAAAAAAGGATACTGCTGAACTTTTACATCTTAGAACACTTTATCTAAGTGGCTAAATACAAAATTATCTCAAAAACATCAGTATCCCTCATTTGTACGGAAAATAACAGACTGAGAAAAAAATAGTGAAAATTTTCCTTTAAAATATCTACAAATACTATGAAATATCTTGGTGTTACTCTAACCAAGCAAATGAAAGGCCTGTATGACAAGAACTTCAGGTCTCTAAAGAAAGAAATTGAAGAAGATATCAGAAGAAGGAAAGATCTCCCATGCTCATGGAACCATAGGATTGATATAGTATAAATGATCATCTTACCAAAAGCAATCTACAAATTCAATGTAATTCTAATCAAAATTTCACCAAGATTGCTCACAAACTTGAAACAGCAGTTTTCAACTTTATTTGGATAAATAAAAATGCAGGATACTCATGTCTCTAGCTCCATATGTAGCAGAAGATGGCCTAGTTGGTCATCATTGGGAAGAGAGGCCCCTTGGTACTGCAATCCTTATATTCCTCAATACAGGGGAACACCAGGGCCAAGAAGTGGGAGTGGGTGGACAGGGGAGCAGGGAGGGTGGAGGGTGGACAGGACTTTTGGGATAGCATTTGAAATGTAAATTAAGAAAATATCTAATAAAAAAATTGGGGAAAAATGCAGGATAGCTAAAACAATCCTGTATAATAAAAGAACAGCATCTGCTGTCACCAGAATTTTTGATCTTAGCCAATCTGACTGGAGTAAGGTGGAATCTCAGGGTTGTTTTGATTTGCATTTCCCTGATGATTAAGGATATTGAACATTTTTTCAGGTGCTTCTCTGTCATTCCATATTTCCCACTTGAGAATTTTTTGTTTAGCTCTGTACCTCATTTTAATGGGGTTATTTGAATTTCTGGAGTCTAGCTTCTTGAGCTCTTTGTATATATTGGATATTAGTCCTCTATCAGATTTAGGATTGGTAAAAATCCTTTCTCAATCTGTTGGCGGCCTTTTTGTCTTATTTACAGTGTCTTTTGCCTCACAGAAGCTTTGCAATTTCATGAGGTCCCATTTGTCAATTCTTGATCTTACAGCACAAGCCATTGCTGTTCTGTTTAGGAATTTTTCCCCAGTTCCCTTATCTTCAAGGTGTAGATGCTTCATTCCTCCTTAGAATAGGGAATAAAACACCCATGGAAGGAGTTGCAGAGAAAAAGTTTGGAGCTCAGACAAAAGGATGGAACATCCAGAGACTACCCCACCTGGGGATCCATCCCATAATCAGCCATCAAACCCAGACACTATTGCATATGCCAGCAAGACTTTGCTGAAAGGACCCTGATATAGCCATCTCAAGAGAGGCTATGCCAGTGCCTGGCAAATACAGAAGTGGATGCTCACAGTCATCTATAGGATGGAACACAAGGCCCCAGTGGATGAGCTAGAGTTCATATTGTGTCTTTAGCTTGTGTCTTTAGCTGCATATGTAGCAGAAGATGGCCTCGTTGGCCATCATTGGGAAGAGAGGTCCCTTGGTCTTACAAATTTTATATGCCCCAGTACAGAGGAATGCTAGGGCCAAGAAGTGGGAGTGGGCGTGTAGGGAAGCAGAGCGGGGCGAGGATATAGGAAACTTTCGGGATAGTATTTGAAATGTAAATAATGAAAATATCCAATAAAAGAAAACAGAAGAAGAAGAAGAAGAAGAAGAAGAAGAAGAAGAAGAAGAAGAAGAAGAAGAAGAAGAAGAAGAAGAAGAAGAAGAAGAAGATAACTAGAGTAATGTCATAGGAAATAGGGCAAAATTTATATCTTTGGCAGTTTATCAGAAAACTGGGAACAGATCTTCTACCTCAAGACCCAGCTACACAGCTCCTGGGCATATACCCAAAATATGCTCTACTATTCCATTAGGACACTTACTAAACTGTCTTCATAGCAGCTGTATTAGTAATAACCAGAAATGGAAATTACCCAGATGTCCCTCAACTGAAAAATAAAGAAAACATGGTTCGTTTACATAAAGAGATACTACTCAGCCGTTAAAAGTAAAGACATCAAGATTTTCACAGGCAAATATCATCCTGATGAGGTAACCCAGTCCCAAAAGGACATGCATGGTATGTATTCACTTGTAAGTGGATATTAGCCTTAAAGTACAGAATGAACACAATATAATTAGCATACACAAAAAGCTAAATAACAAGGAGGGATCATTGTAGGATGTTTGAATCTTTCTAAGAAGGGTAAACAAAACAGATATCAGAGGTCAATGAAGGAAGGAGTGAACTGGATGGAAGAAGGGATGGGAAGGAGGAGAAAGGGTGGGTATCAGATGGAGAGAGATTGGGAGAGAGAGAAGGGAAACTGGAATCGGAGGAAGCAAAGTCTATGAAGGGCCAGAGACCTGAGATGGGTGGAGGTCCCAGGGGATATATGGGGGGCTACTCTATCTGAGCCTCCCCAAGGTGGGGGATATGGATCCATAATTGTCTACTTCTAGCCAAGCAGACTTTCAGTGGAGGGAGAGTGAAAGTAACCTACCCACAAAACTTAACACAAAGTGTGTCCAGCATGCAAGTACAGGAGAAAAGATGGAACAGAAATGGTAAGTTTGGCTAACCTGTAAATGCCCACGTTACCGTCTCGCCTGCAAGTATGGACATGGACACAGAATCCTTCTACAAACATACCTTTATTACACCATGTGGAGAAAGAGCGTGACCCTAAGATGGATCCTGCTTAAATACACCTCAGTGTGACCTGTGTCGTCAGGATTGGCTGACTGCCCATTACCTCAAGTTACGACCCTGGATGGGCGGTGACTTAAGTGGCTTTGTAACGAGCGCATGTGCACTGAACTTGTTTGCTTGTCCCAGGCTGGGGGTGGTGACGGGATGTTGGTGCCATCTCGGAAAGGCGGCAGAACCGGCTAGGGCGCGACTCTCTACACTAACCAGTGACTGCACCAAATTGAAACTCATTACATGGACAACAATCAATCCCTGACATTATTTGTAATACTCTGTTATGCTTGCAGACCAGAATGCAACATAACAGTCTTCTGAGAGTCTCCTCCCAGCAGCAAAGAAGAAGAGATGCAGAGACCTTCTCAGCCAAAAATTAGATGGAGCTCAAGGAGTCTTATGGAACAGCTGGGAGGACTGAGGCAACCAAAGAGGACAGAGATTCTACAGGAAGACCCACAGAGTCAACTAATTTGGACCTTTGGGAGCTCCTAGTGCCTGAATCACCAAAGCAAAAATATTGACTGGGCCCAGCTACATATATGTAGCATTTGAACAGCTTTATCTTCATGTGTGTCCCCCAACAACTGTAGCAAGGGTTATTGCTGAGTCTGTTGCCTGCTTGCATGTGACTCCTTTTCATCTAAATTGTCTGCCTTGTGTGGCCTCAGTGGAAGAGGCTGTTCCTAGTCCTGTAGCTACTTGATGTGTGTGGGAAGAAGAGATTAAGTGTAGGGGGCTAACACCAAGAGGAAGCAGCCCTTCACAAAGTAGAAGGGAAGGGTGGAATGGGGGAAGGATCTGTATGAGGAGGTACTAGAAGAAGGGGAGGTGATATTGGGATGTAACATGAATAAATAAATAAATTCAATTTAAAAAAAAACATTATGTTCTGCACTTTGACCATGTTTAGATGTCTTTAGAAGCCTCCATCTAAAACAGACAGAACCTTTGATGAAGAGGTAGAGATACACGTATCTGTGAAATATTTTAAAAACTTAAATATTTTAAATAGAGTTAGACATTACAATTGTTTAGAAAAATATCAACACTACATTCTTCCCTGGGGTCTGTGATTTCTGCACGATGGGTTGGTTGCTAGGTTTAGGATACCAATTATGCCTCTGCTTTTTCTCCTTTCCTCCTTCTCTACTTCTTTCTTCAAGTCCTTTTATTCTCCTAATAGAATCATAGTGTTCATTATCATATACAAAGTCACATATTAGTACTGATTCATATCTTACTACTAGAGTCATGAATGAGATCATCAGTTCTATATTTTTACCATAACTCTGATTTCTTGATCATGAGCAGATTCAGCTGTGTAGTCAAATGTTAGAGCCACCCTGAGCTTACACTATGTGTTTTAAAATAAGACCTATTTCTAAAGTGTTTCTTTCAAGACATTTCTAAGCTTCACTTGTAAATTCTATTAGCCATGTGGAGAGATATTTTAGTTAGTAAAATGTTTAATTTCAGAGCTGGTTTCATCAGAATTGGAGGCACAGAAGCATTGAACTCTAATTCAATTTAATAATTATGAGAAATATTTTGTGTTACATGTTGTTGTGTCTTTTAAGTACATGTTCAAGTGGAAAGAAAATAAATCCTCTGGTTTCATTTGTAAGTTTAATACCTGAAAAATATTTATCAAAATCAAATATTATAAGTTTGGTTACAAAGTTAGAAAATGTGTTCAAGGCTTTTCCTGACTTTATCTTCTATTAAATTCAGTGTATCTGGTTTTATGTGGAGGTCCTTGATCTACTTGGAGTTGAGCTTTGTACAGGGAGATAAGAATGTATCAATTTGCATTCTTCTACATGTTGAACCAGCACCATTTGTTGAAAATTCTGTCTTTTTTCCACCGGATGGTTTTAGTTTCTTTGTCAAAGATCAAGTGAACATAGGTGTGTGAGTTCATTTCTGGGTCTTCAATTCTGTTCCATTGATCTACCTGCCTGTCTCTGTAGCAATATCATGTAGTTTTTATCACTATTGCTCATTAATATGGCTTGAGATCAGGGATCATGATTTCCCACAGAAATTCTTTTATTGTTGAGAATAGCTTTTGCTATCCTGAGTTTTTTGTTATTCCAAATGAATTTAAAAATAGTGCTTTTTAAATCTATGAAGAATTGAGTTGGATTTTTGATGGGAATTGCATTGAATCTGTAGATTGCCTTCTGCAAGATGACCATTTTTACTATATTAATTCTGCCAATCTACGGGCATGGGATATCTTTCCATATTCTGATATCTTTTTCAATTTCTTTCTCCAGAGACTTGCAGTACCTGTCATAAAAATTTTCACTTGCATGGGTTGAGTCACACCAAGATATTTTATATTGTTTGTGACTATTGTGAAGGGTGTCGGATTTCTTTCTCAGCCCATTTATGCTTTGAGTATAGGATGGCTACTGACTTATTTGAGTTAATTTTATATGCAGCCACTTGGCTGAATTTATTTTTCAGGTTTAGGAGTTCTCTGTTTGAATTTTTGGGGTCATGTAAGTATAGTGATTTTTTTTTTTGATTGTGCACTTTCCAATTTGTATCCCTTCAAATAGAAGAGAAAGTAGGGGAAAGCCTCAAATATATGAGCACAGGGGAAATTTTCCTGAATAGACTACCAATGGCTTATGCTCTAAGATCAAGGGTCAACAAATGGGACCTCTAAAAATTGCAAACCTTCTCTAAGGCAAAGGACCCTGTCAATAGGACAAAATGGCAACCAACAGATTGTGAAAAGATCTTTACCAATCCTATACTTGATAGAAGGCTAACATCCAATATATACAAAGAACTCAATAAGTCAAACTTCAGAGAACCACAAAACAACCTTATTAAAAAACTGGGGAACAGATCTAAACACAGAACTCTCAACTGAGGAAACTCAATTGGCAGAGAAGCACTGAAAGAAATGTTCAACATCCTTAGTCATCAGGGCAATGCAAATCAGAGCAAGTTTGAGAATCTGCCTTAAACCACTTCACACCAGTCAGAATGGCTAAGATCCAAAACTCACGTGACAGAAAATTCTGGTGAGGATGTGGAGTTAGAGGAACACTCCTTCATTTCTGATGGGATTTCAACCTGATAAAACCACTCTGAAAATCTGTCTGGCAGTTTCTTAGAAAATTGGACATAGTACTACCTGAGGACCCACTCCTGGTCATATACCTAGAAGAAGCTTCAACATGCAACAAGGACACATGCTCCACTATGTTCATAGCAGCCATATTTATATAAAATAGTTTTCAATATTATGTGTATGTTCTCACTATGAGTTATTCTTAGTGTTTCTAATGACTGAGAGACAATAAGTAGGCACAGAAAATAAATGTTTTCATTTGTCAAACAGCTTACAAAATTAGCCATTAATATTAATTCAGTGGGATGGAAGCAAGGAAGGATCACCAAGATGAGGAGTTCCATGAGTATTTTCTATCTTTGCAGTCTTCTTGATCCAACAATTGACTCAACTGCAATCTGTGAAAGCAGACAATACCTAAGTAAGCCAGCATAGAAAATAATAAATTATAATGTGTGGATTTCCTCACATTTTGTTGGTATAAATCAGAGTCATTCTTAATTTAGTATAAAAAGAGTGGATTAATCAAACAACAATTTGAAAGGTTCCAAGCAGGTAATAGGTTTCTGAGTAATTCTGCCAGCTCACTAAGGACACGCAGTGCTAGTTTCAGCCATACTCTCCAGAAAGAAGCAGGCATTTATGGGAAGTGATTGATTCACAGAAATTGCAACCCCAAAGATGAAAGGAGCACCAGTGTATAAAAGAAAGTAGCAGGTGAGTGAGTGACCTTGCCTCTTCTTCCTCCTTCCATCTGACATCAAGAGATGCCTCCTACAATATCCTTTTCTGTGATGCTTTTTTTCCCCCCAAGACAGGGTTTCTCTGTGTAGCTCTGGCTGTCTTGGAACTCACTTTGTAGACCAGGCTAGCCTCGAACTCAGAAATCCACCTGACTCTGCCTCCCAAGTTCTGGGATTAAAGGCGTGCGCCACCACGACTCAGATTCTGTGATATTTTTATGGCTCAAGTTGAGCCAACAGTGGGTTACAGAAAAACATCCAGAAGTCATTAATAATCAAGGTGGCTAAAATTGCCCATGTGTTTATGTGACTAATGTCTTACTAAAGCTATTTTCAAATCAACTTGCACCTGAACACATTTGTCTGCAGTAATTCAATGTCTCCTCTTATGAGATTAAGTTTGATAAAAATGCCTATAGAAGAAAAAGTTTTCATTTAAAATATTTTCCTCTTGCTAAAATAATCATTCAGTTCAATGTATTGCTTGAGTGTTTCTCTGTGCATGAGAAGAGGCTGATGAATAAACAAGAAATCAAAACACCTTAAAAGGTAAACTTATTAAGTATAATGTAAACTATTTATGGTGTGTGGATCAATAAATGTCCTATTTTGCAGTCTGTTGAAGCCTGGGTTCTTAGTTCTGAGCATGCTTGTATTCATGGGGCAAAGATTTTATCAACAATATTTCTATAAGCATATACTCAAGACTCCAATATCACTGTGATTGCAAAATCACATAGGCATCCATGTAATAATTGCTTTGCTTTATTTTGAATTTACATTAGACATGTGGCTTTAGTTAACATAAACAAAATGTAGTGCATTTAAATCTCATCATAACTATCACAATTGTTTTCAGGAATTCATTAACTGTAATGAAAGCATTCCTTATAAATTTCACACTTGACTTGAACTACTAAATATTAGAAAATTACACATCAAATATTTGGGGTTAACATAAGATCAGAATATAGATGGAATTTCTTCCTTGTAAATAAAGTTACCTTAAAATACTTATCTTATAATATCCAGACCAAGATATTCTGATAAGTGAAGCTAAAATGATTCTAATATTGACAAGATCTTGAAGCAGGTCCAGAATGAGATACAAAAGCTATAGTACAGTGCCTCATCAATGCCATTAGAACTTCATTCGCCACTATGTCAGACTGCAATATTACAGATGGGAAAAGAGATCACAGAGAATACTATGTTTGATTGACACCAAGAGATGCTTTTAAATGCCATAAGCTAGCAGCCTGCACAAACTGCATCTTTCAATAGCAGCTATAAAGAACATTTTACATACTCTGTTAACATTTTTCCAAAGTTCAACTTCTCTTCCATGAATATCTGCCTCCTTCTTCCATGTTTCCTTTATTAATTCAATATATATATAATGGGTTATCTCTTTAAGCTGAGTATTTCATTGCATGTTAAGGATATCAATAAAAATAAATAAATCACTATTTACTGAAAAAGATATCTACTACCTATCACAGGGTGATCCTTCATTTTATAAAATAATAAATATTGATATGTGTGTGTGTCTTAATATACAATATGGAGATAAGATAATATAGAGATAAAAGATAGATGATAAATAGATAGATAACTAATAGTTAAATAAATTTGATCATAATTTTGACACGACTACATATTAGCCCAGTAACCCAATAAGCTATACCATAGAAGAGTACCTGAATTACCTCCTCTTCCTTGTGTAATGTCAGTCTGAATTGAGTAATACAATGTAGTTCATAATATAGTTAAATGTAACGCATAAAGAATCTGGAAGAATATAAAAACATGCTTCATCAAATTAAGACATTTTAAATATAAAAGATACTTAATTGTGTCAGGAGTGTCTTAACTAAAGTCATGTCCATCTAAACTATTAGACATTACAGTTAAGCCTCATAAAGATCATTATTGATCTTTATGTTTCAATATTACAGTGCCAGCAGGAATAATAGAATCACTAATAATCGGATATTAATCAGAAAGTCATTTTGATTTGGAGAAATGGAGTTCTAAAAAACATCCTATAATGTGTGTTATTCATTTTAAGTTTAAAGACATTTTCATTGAAATAACATTTTTCTATTGGGTATTTTGTTTATTTACATTTCAAATGTTATCACCTTTACAGGTTTCCCCTCCTGAGCCCCCTAGCCAATCCTCCCTCCCTCTTGTCTCCTTGCCATCACATTCCCCTACACTGGAGCATTGAGCCTTCACAGGACCAAGTGCCCCTCCTCCTATTGATATCCAACAAGGCCATCCTCTGATACATGTGCGGCTGAAGTCATGAGTCCCTCCATGTGTACATTTTGGTTGGTGGTTTATTCCCTGGGAACTCTTGGGGGTCTGGTTGGTTGATATTGTTGTTCTTCCTATGGATTGCAAACCCCTTCAGCTCTTTCAGTCCTTGTTTAAACATTCTAATTCTTGTGAGAATCCAGGTAGAAAAAGTTGTTTCTGCTTGCAATGACAATGACCAAGGAAACCAAACTATAGAAACTGAAATATTCATTTTTTTTTTTACAAAGCATGGGAGGCTTTTTGTTGTCTGATATTGAGTAATGTATATATTTTATGCACTTATTTTTATGTTATTTTTATGCACTTATAATTAAAATTCTAAAAGAAAATAACATATTCTAGCCAAAATTTTAGATGTGCAAAATCAAAAATTTAAAGTGTAGCTTTAAAAAGTGACAATAACTTATTAATTAGTATGCATAATAATTGATCTTCAAAGAATCTAACAGAGAAAATTGAAGTATTGCATTGTGTAAAGCAATTCTTACCATTGACATCAGTTTTCCATGCAGGCTTTCATATTAAATCAGGTTTAAGTATGATTTAATTTCACACATGACCGAACTAAGGATTATTACATTATTGATATGTGAAGAAGCCCCTCACTATCAAATATGGGATATGTTTCTTTTATTGCACATGAGGCTACTTTGATCAGCTGTGTAGAAAGACCTATGCTAGGTGACTTAGATGATGCGATACTTTGTAGTTCTCGTACTCACAGCTGTGCTATGCACATTCCTCATTTGAACTCTGGGACCCAGCAAACCACTGAGCAGATGTTTAACAATATTAACATAGGATGGAATTTTTTTCTTTGCTACTTTTAGCAAGCCAATAAACATATGGTTATCTCCATGGCAGTCACCAAGTTTAAAAAAAAAATAGGTTTGTTTGTTTAATGAGATGGAATCTCACTACATATGCCTAACTGTACAGAAACTTAATATATAGAGTAGGCTGGCAGGGAACTTATAGAGACTTTCTTGCCTCTACCTTCAGAGTACTGGCATTTAAGAACTATGCTATCATGAACAGATCTTGGTATGATTTTACCAGAACAATTACAAAAGCTGTTATTTTTATCACTTATAATTAAATGTTCTAAAAGAAAATAACATATATTCTAACCAAATTTTTAGATGTGCAAAATTAAAAAAAAATAAAAACTTTAAAGTGTAGTTTTAGTTTCACTTTTAAAAGTTGAATACTTTAAAAAACATGGCAAAATTTTAAAGGGAGAGGAAGCACATTCACTGGAAAAAATTTTGTACTAAGAAAATTACCACACAGTGACAGATATGTATTTGTGTTTGCTTTTTCTTCATAACATTGAACTTTATGAGACACTTTAAAAAGTTTAGAAATCATCAATATGTACTCAAAATAGAAAAGCTAAGAAGTGGTCCACTTGTATGCTATAAACGTTTATGAATAAAAATATTAGTGCCAAGTCTGAGAAATTCAGAATTGTTGCTGAAATAGTTTTAACAAACATCTTAAGAAACTGATGAACTCTTCAAAGCTCAATGCGTGTGTTCAGTGGTTAAGAGCATGCAGTGCTTTTCATGTGGACTAGATTTTAATTCCAGCACACATTTCAGGTGCTTCATGGTTTACTCAGCTTCTAACTATTTTTTCTGACTTCCACAGGGACTATACTGGTGTACAAATCCACAGTCATATGTCGACATATACACATAATTAAAATTCAAATACTTAAAAATTATTTAAGATCTTAAATCTTACTATAATTGCAATGCTGATAAATACCAGATTAATCAAATGAACTAGTATCAAATACAAAATATATATTTTTGTGGTATATAACAGGCTGAGCCTAAAAAGATAAATTTAGTTGAAATGTAATTTTTAATGATGTTGTATTTCATCTTAGAGTATTTCGTGTATTTTATTTTTATCCTATTCATTCTCCTTCCCTAAGTACTCCCAGATCCTCCTCCAACCCATATGCATCTAAATTTATGTTCTCATACTTTTGAGATTAAAAAGCTAACATAAAACAGTGACAGCAAAAACAAAAACTAAAACTAAAACAAAAACAAGAAATCATAAAACAGGTTGTGTTGGCCTATTGCTGGGCAGAGGGCCTATACACTAATATGTTATACAGCATGGTTTACTCCACTAAAGAATTCTGTCTTTTCCTTAGCAAGCAGCTCACAAATGACAATACATCCTTAGCTAGGAATGTGATTTTTATATCCACTTTCCCCTCTCACCTGCTGAGATTTTGTCTGTTTGTTTGAGTTTATATAGGTCTTGTGCATTCTTTACATTCAAGTTCTATGTCCATACCCATGTCTGGAAAACACTACTTTCTAGAAGTCATCTGCTTCCACTGAGATCTCTGTACTTTTTGTGGAGAGGCATGCTATTCATACCCTCTTAGTGCAGAACATCCTAAAGTCTCCCACTTTGTATGTACTGACCAACCTTGAGTTTCTGTGCTTTGATCTAAATAATTACATCTTAAATAATTTCTTAAATCATTAAATTTCACTATAAAGCAGTAATCAAATGAATTTCAAAAAGAAATAAAAACATTTATTGTATATTATATAACAAGGGATGGTTATAAAAAGATGATGATTGAAAGAAGACACTTATATGCTGAGTATTCAGTTATGTAATTAGAATATAAATTTGTCATGAGGAGTAATTTTATTGTAATAATCAATTAAGAGCATAAGAGTGTAGACCATTTTCTAGTTCCTACAAACTTTATAACCTCATGTTCTTGTACTCTATGGCAAAATAAATATATAAATAAATACACAAAAAAATGCATGCTAGATATAGGTTCTATATCATGAACGGGGCCTTAAATCTAATCAAAGAATTTTGATAATATCAATGATCTTTGTGTCAGAAGTAGGCATAGCATGAGTCTTGGATTTTTTATTTGAGTTTTTGTTGTTGTTGTTGTTTTGTTTTAAGAGATGTAGGCTACTGAAGATTACTTGCAAACCTGCAAAGTAGAAATTGGAACAGGAAGGGTTATGTAAAGTGGATGATAGGAATCAGCATAAAGGAGAGAATATTTGGAGGGATAATTTACATTATGGTCCAATTTAGAAAGCCACATGGAAACCTAATATTGGGGAAGTTTCCTAAAATACATACATTTGCAAATTGGCTTTAAATTAGAGTTACCCTTTGTGGAGACAATTCCCATCTTGGCATCCTATGCTATCAAAATAGTCTCTAGTACTTACAATGGCTTATATCTTTTTGAATTGTCAATCATATCCCATGTCTTTTCCCCACAACTTTGCAGCATATTGGCAAAGCTATTGATTAACCTAAAGAATATTACTTTAAACCCTTAAAGCTGAAAACACCAAATATTTTATAGAACACAGAAATATATTTGCTTGAATTCTACGGAAGCTTCATTAGAAATGGAGTGTTACAATAAAATGAGTCATTTTATAAAACAAAACAGAATTTCTACTATGAGGATGTTTTATATGCAAGTACATTTCAAACAGAGAACATACTTTACTATTGTACATAAAGTAGAAGAGAAATGGATGTCTTCATGAATATGTGAAGAAAAATACTTTTCCTGAAATCACTTTTCCTAAACTCTTCATTCTCTGATATGAGGTGACACCTATATGATCTTAAACTAGTGTTGCTTGTTCATGTTTGCTGTGGCAGTTAATGCTTAATTAATATATTATATATGTTATCACTCTGCCTGTTTTCAAGTGAGCCTTAACAAAGAAGAGTTATTATTAAGATGTCTACATGTCTACTTCCTAACAATGCATGAGGACAGATACATTTGTTAAAACATGACCATAATGGGAAAGAGCTTAACCAGGTGATAGAATCATGGAAAAGTTCCCAGCCTTTTACTGTTCTTAAATCCTATCCACAATGCTCTGGCTCTTGTGCACCTGATATGCTAGTATGTATCAGACTGTTTTTCATGTCTTTTAAGATCTTATGAACTTACAAAATAATAATTGTCCCTTGTGTATTTGCAAATTCATAAATGTTCAGTAATAAAACAACTGGAATAATGGAAGACAGTTAAATGCCATTTATTATTAAAAAATAGAAATAACTACATTGTTTCTTTAGAAATAATACTAATGGATATTTTTAAAATGGAGTTCAACATGTTTGTACAACTTTTTGATAAATTTGCTTTGCTAAAAGGAAAGGAATATAATCTGTTTACTGGTATAAATAATATTCTATCAGACACTGCTAATTCCCAGTGCATTTTATTTTATTAGTTCTAACAGAAGTTTTTTGTTTGTTTGTTTGTTTGTTTGTTTGTTTTCCTTAGGAGTTATGAGGTACATGATTTATACACCCTTTGGATCTATTGATATTACACACATGGTGCTAAATGTGTAAAAATATATGGTACAATTATAATATAAAATATTATATAAAATATAAATTATTCTACTAAACAACATTTTATATATTCCTGAACTACATTTTAGAATCCAGTTGATGATGATGGTAATGATAATGAAGTTTCTAATAATTGCAAATACAGATTTCTAATTTGTATGTTAAGCAAGATATATTTCTTTCTTTTCTTTTTTTTTTGTTTTTTGTTTGTTTGTTTGTTTGTTTGTTTTGTTTTGTTTTATAGACAAGGTTTCTCTGTGTAGCCCTGGCTGTCCTGGAATTCTCTGTAGACCAGGCTGGCCTTGATCTCAGAAATTTACCTGCCCCTGCCTCCCAAGTGCTGGGATTAAAGGCATGCGCCACCATGCCCAGCTGATATATTTATTTCTTAATAAATGAGCACAGATCTGGTAGCATAAGCACATGAGATTTACCAAATTTATATCATCCAAACAATAACAAATGATAATAGATGTGCAGAGAGAGAAGAGACTTGTTTCAGTAAAATTCGGTGGCGGGGGGAGACGATCTCTATTGCTGCCAACCTGTAGTCTATGAAAAAGTACAGACAAGAAAGTGGGAGTTCATAAAAGCCTAGTATGATGAAGTCAGAGGGCATGGATCAGAGGCAATAATAGAGGCCTTCTGGCAATTGAATCCTCATTTCTTAAGAAGAAGAAAACAAAAGTTTCAATCAAAACACTTAGCACTGCCAATATTTTAAGTTTTATATTTAAAAACATACTATTCAAATTTTTATTTGCCTGAGGTTCTCATTTCCAAAATTTACTTTCTTTAAACTTTTTACAGATTGTGACTTTGAATGCAGTACAAATGGGTTGGGTAGAGGTGAAGCAAAGTATTAAACCACTTTCTTAAAATAGAGAAAATACTCTAAGATTTTTGCCAGCAGTATAAAAGCATCAGTTATTACATGAGCAGTCTTTATCTATCAGTTCCTTCAAATAATTTTTATACATTCTTTGTTCATATAAACCACCCAAACTCCTGTGATTCACTTCCCAAATGCCTACCTACTTAGTATTGTCCTAGCTTTGTTATAAATCCTTCAAGATCAAGTTTTACAAGTTTTACAACATAAAATATTCTTGGATACATGGTCTTCTACTGGAGTGTAGTAAACATACCAGAAAATACACCTTTAGAGAAAACTTACCTTTACTTTGTCAGTAGCTAACAATAAATTTTCTAAATAATATGTAGAAAGCTGACTAAGACGTAAAAGGAATATATGCTTCAGAAAAAAAAAATATTGTTTAAATTACTCATTGTCTCTTCCTACAGGTAAAAATCACATAAAAAATAATTGTATTTCCACTAAGATGTCAATCAATCTCTCAAAAAAATAAGAAGTCATTTATGTTTAAATGCCATTAGATAGATTATCTTCAAGAAGATTCATGTGCATGATAAGAGATAAGAAAGAAGTCCAGATAGACAGGAGAATGAACAGAAATTTTAGTGGGGGTTGGAGGGCACATCAGGGAAGCACTAGAAAGTCCCAGACTCCAGGGATGCCTGAGGCTCTCGGGACCTAATGGGAATGACATTCACTGAAATACTCAACAGAGAGGAGATAGAACCTCAAGAGACCACCACCAGTAGATAGGCATGGCCCCTAGCTGAGGGAAGGGGACACTCACTCATTCAAAAAATTTAACCCAGCTTTGTTTCTGTCTAAAGGAAATGCAGAAACCAAAAAAAAAAAAAAAAAAAGAAAAAAAAATGGAGCAGACACTGAAGGAAAGGTCACCCAGAGACCACACCACCTTGGGATCCATCCCATTTACAGACACCAAACCCCAACACTATTGCTGATGCCATAAACTGCTTGCAGACAGGACTGAGTAGGACTATCTTCTGAGAGGCTTTGACAGCACCGGACTAAGACAGACTGAGCCTGGGGACCCCAATGGAAGAGATAGGGAAAGATTGAAGGAGCTGAAGGGAGTTTCAACCCCATAGAAAGAACAACAATATCAACTACCAGACCCCTCAGAACTGCCAGGGACAAAATCACCAACCAAAGAGTACACATGGACGGACCCATAGCTCCCACTACATTTGTAGCAGAGGATTCCCGTATCTGACATAAATGGGAGGGGAGGCGCTTAGTCTTGTGGAGGCTTGTTGCCCCAGCAAAGTGGGATGCTAGAGAGGTAAGACAGGAGTGGGTGGGTGGGTAAGAGCATAAACTCTTAGAGGCAAAGTGGAGGGGCTAAGAAGTGCTTTTGTAGGGGAGACTATGAAGTGGGACATTTGAAATGTAAATAAATAAAATAATAATGAAGAAGGAGAACTAAGAGGTGGAAGTGGGGAAGGAGGAGGAGGAGGAAGAGGAGGAAGAGGAGGAGAAGGATGTTTTCTTGTAAACATTATAATGATTTTCTAACGATTCATGAGCTCTTTCATTAAGTATATGTGATAATTATATACTCTCAGAGAACAAAAGCAAGCAATTTTCCGTTTATCAAATGCACTAATCTTTTTCAACAATCAATTCTGAATTGTTGACAGACACATTCTTCATTTATTGAAGTTAGTAACCACTTCTTACATGTCAACTGCTGTGCCTTTATCTAGGAATATGATAAAAGCCTAATTTGTTGGGGGTTTTGGTTGTTGTTGTTTACAAACAACATGATGTATCACAGAAGTATGTAAGGCTGCCATGGAGGGCATGTAAAGAGGATGCTAGAACAAGCTGTTGTAATATTTCCTTATGATGATCAGGAGAATTAGTACTGATGTGACAAAATTCACATAAAGAACATATAGATTGAATCCTACTTAATATTTTAACATTTATTTATAAGAAAAAGTATATATGATGCAAATTTATGTACAAGTCTATTATCTATTCATATACCTGGGATGTCTGAGGACCTCTTAATAAAGTTATCTCTTGTCTTTTCACTGATTGTACTGGAGATCCAAGGTAGTTTCTCAGAAGCCATGGTAATCATGTTTTCCCTCCAAACAATCTCAGTGCGACTTATTTATATTTTTCTGAATACATCACTCCAGAACTCATGTGTCCCCATGTGCCATGCCTTAAGAGAAAAAAAAAGTGAAATACAATCCTTTGAAAATAGTTAAAATGCTTATGCATGTTATAGGATTTTTAATTCCACTATGAACTATAACATGTATTGTTTCCTGGAAATGCTTGTTTCTGGTTGTGGTATGGCTAACCCTTAACCTGTACCCTACATTCCTCTAGCTTGAATACAGACATACCTTCAGGACATATCTTTAATCCCAGATGATGAAGGTAAAGTTAGTTTGTAAAACAAAACACCCATGCTTGAAACTGATGTCTAGTTAAGTGGCAAAATGCCAAATTAGAGAAAAATTGGAAAGAATAGAGTATGTTAGACAAAAAATGTAATGAAAGAATTCCGAAAAATGCAAAGAATCTAAAAATTCATAATGAAACATACAGTTTTTACCATTCTGAAATAAACATGTATAGGAAAAATATTTAAAGAAGTCAAAATATCACTGTATAAAGTATCTTAGAATGTTTGAATATCTGATACAGTGTATTTATAATTGATACAGAGTATAATATTTACATTGAGTTATTTCTGCAAATGATACCTAAAATTTAGCTAGTACATGAAAATTTCCCAGAGAAATTATGGAGAAACAACAATAGTCTAGTTGAGAATTAGGGTCAATAATTGTAATTTATGAAGGTCATAGTCCATGTTTGAGTGACATGGAACAAGGAGTTGGATCTTTTTTAAAAGCTACTTCTCTATTGTATCTTGAAAATAATTATATATACATGTATAAATCATATAATGTTATATTATAATGGTATATATAATGTATAACACAAAATATATTCCTAAAGAAAGTTGTTAAATTAACACATAAAACATTAATCTTAAGTAAGCAGAAAAATCTCTTAAAATATCATATTTAAAGTAAAGATTATCTGAGAGTTGTACTTAATATATGAATATAATAGAAAATAACCTTTTAAAAAGCAAAATCCAACTCTCTATATATTTAAGGTTAAAGACAAATTGTCTTTAAAGCATTTAAAAACTAGATGATCATAATATTGAGAAAAATTGTGGATTTTATAAAAGATTTTTAAATTGTATATATTATAATATTATGTGCCTCATATAGACAGACTATCTGTGAGAAACAACTCAAGAGAGTGTTGAGATAGCTCAGATAGGAATCGGAACATTGAAAAGTTTCAATAATATTAAAAAGTCTAAATAAAGTTCAAAGTTGATATTTTTTTTAATCTCAACTTTTTAATGACTATGAGGCCAAGTATCTCTAGGATTTGATTCTGAAAAGTGAATATAACCAACATTATTATTGAATTTTAAGGATCAAAAAAAAGTCAAAGGTATACGAATTCATCTATTTTTCCCATTTTATAAGTTCCTCTCTAGTAGGCTTTTTTACCATCCATTTTCAAACATCCCACCCAGCATTTCTAAAATTTCCCAAGGGAAATAATATGGACTTAAATTAAAGGCATACAACAATTCTCATATCTAGCAACTTTTTGGAGATCACAGCAGTGAGGGATATATGAGCCAGTAAACTGCCTTGGGACAAAGAAAGCTGAAAAATAAAACTCAGACTTCCATCTTTAACCATTCACAATCTGGGCAAAAGCACAGGATCTGGTGAAAGTTATAATTCTGTGTCATGAAACTTTTTTACTTTTCTCTTCCTTACTTCTATTGTCTTCATGGCCCATGTTAAGAAACATTGTAATATTTACTCAGGCCACAGATGAAAGAAACTGATTTTCATAGGTTTTTCCTCTTAGAAAATACTGATATTCTGTCTCAGCGAAAAATTACAAATTACATATTCACACAAATTTGAGACTTCACATAATTACATAATTACTGTGTTCTAAGTAGTATTCTAAAAAACCAACCAAACAAAGAAGCAACATTAGTTCAGAGTCTAGATATACATGGCTCTCTCTCTCTCTCTCTCTCTCTCTCTCTCTCTCTCTCTCTCTCTTTCTCTCTCTCTCTCTCTGTGTGTGTGTGTGTGTGTGTGTGTGTGAGAGAGAGAGAGAGAGAGAGAGAGAGAGAGAGAGAGAGAGGGAGAGGGAGAGGGAGAGTATTGACATGAGGTAGAAGTATTCAAACTCTATCTATTCATACTTGAAATTTTGTCTCACAAACTTGAAGAGGAAGAGTCAATTAGATTTTTCTCATTCATTATCAAGTAAATTCTGAACAGAAAGTTTTGGCACCAAAAGGATTGTACAAAGTTATTCAGTGAAGCTGCGCTGGGAAACACTATTCCTCCATGCTCTTCTCAGTCTAGAAATTATTTGTTTGTTGCATTTATAATTTTAATCTCTGATTGCCATGACTCTTTCTTACTATTAGATTAAGAATGAGTAGAGAATATTTGGGTATTGAATACATAAACAAGGCTTTAAGACAGTAGGATTGCAAATTAAAAGCACGAGTATTCTCATTAAAAGATAAAGAGATATTTTTGATATTTTCACTACCTGAGTGACTGAGTTAAGCTTATGGCTAAAACTGTTTTTTGTGATGAAGATCAAAATAGTTGAGATGTTAGCATTTTTTATAACTCCCCATCAAGATTGATGTAAGGATCATGGTAGCAATGTATGTAAAATCAGAAGTTTCTACAAACTACTGCTACCAATAAGCACACGTTCTACTTCTTTGAGAATCTAGTAAATATATGATCAACATGTGTTAATGCTCCATGATATCTATACATGTACTCTTCAATTGATAGTGTTTCAAGAGCCAAGTGGCTTTATAATGTGAAAGACGATTTTACTCTTCCATCTATGAGCTTTATTCTGCATCCTTTACTAATACAAGTTATTTGTGCCCTTCTCTTTCTTCTATGTTGAGATCTTCTGAAGGTCAATACTTCAGAAGTTATGAAGTTCAAAGGTTTCATAGGTATATATTGAGGTCATCATGATGTTAAAATAATACCAAAATCAATGAGCTATACACACAATTAACATGACTTAAGGGAATTATTATTTTTTTCTGAAAGAACAAGAATTCTGAGGTAATCATAGAAATAAGGTAAATGATTCCAAGAGAGGGGCCCTGGAAAAGAACTGAGGTGACATGGGTCAGTGAGTGGGCAGATGGGTTAAGGGAGGAGATGGGTTAAAGGGGGGATGGCAGAGGAGGGATGAGTTAGAACAAGGATGGGTAAAAGGAGAGTTGGGTTAGAGAAGGGATGAGGTAGAGGCAGGGATCTGCAAGGTTAATGGAAAATGTATGACAACTGACTGTTGAAATATAGCGTTCTGAAAATGGAATGAATGGGAGAGTGTTGTATATAAAAATAGTTTCTGTGATAAATTTCTGGAAAAAGAGGTGAAAAGTTACCTTTTATTCATGAAAAAAATAAATAACTACAAAGAATGAGAAGCTGTGCTGAATTCCAAACCTTACTCTGGGAACAGCAGATATAAATATATTCTTAAACTTATTTTCAGACATTATCTATTTTGCTTTTTGAAGTATGCTGTACTACCATATCATTTTAGAGAATGTAGTTTATCATGCAGTTAAGTTTCTATAAATTTCTCAAACAACAAAAGACTCAATCAAAGGATCACATGCTTTATCATGTAAAATGTTTTCTGAAAGAGTTTAACATGGTGTGTTTTAATTTAAAAAATTCCGAGGAGTGAGATATTGAAGATAAATATTGACTAGCAAAAGTTTCAAACTGCCTATTGATAAACTATAATGTATAGCTGACTGTCTCTACAAATGCAGAATGTATTATTCAGTTTTTACACAGAACGAAGAGAATTTTGTTTCATGCTGACCACAGCAAACATTTCAATAAGCATTAAAACAGTTCCCTCTAGCAAATAAAGAAATGTCTATGAAGAACATCTCCCAGGAAAAAATCATTTGTCTTTCTTGGTTTTGCTATCTTCTCATGCTTAAATTACTGAAATGGAATTCTACAGTTAAAATTTCAAATAATTGATTTATGTGGGATTAAAGTATAAAATATTAATGGTAAAAATGGCAATTCAGTAGATGAATTCTATTATGCAATTTTTGACGCTATTAAATTAATTTACATTTATCATATCATCTGTATGAAGATGATTGAGGTCTATAAAGAAGAAATTAATATATCTCTTCAAGAAAGAAATCTTGGAAAACACACACACACAAAGTCTGAGAGAAAGGTACACACACACACACACACACACACACATACACACAGAGGAATATGAAAGAAAAAGAGTGGGAGGAAATGTATAAATTCCTCAAAAAAATTCAGGAAAAATCCAAAGTGTGTTAGGAAAAACTGTTCAACACATGAAACAATAAATAGAATCAATAAAGAAAACTCAGCTGAGGGAGTTCTCGAAATGAAAAAAAAAATAGAAATTACATTAGGAACTAGATAAGCAAGCTTCATTAACAAGAGCTGTAAGAGAAAATTCATAGGGGTTGAGAACTAGAGAAGATAAATGGATATCTTAGCCCTAGAAAATTTTAAATCTAAAAGATTCCTGACACAAAAAACATCCAGGATACCGTGGATACCATCAGAGAATAAATCCAAGAGTAATAGAAACCAAAGAAAGAGAAGAAACTCAAGGGCAAGAAAGTGTTTTTGACACAATCATGGAGATGAAAATTTACTAACATAAAAGAGATGCCTTTAAAGATACTAGAAGTATTAAAAAAAATATACCAAACATATTGGACCAGAACAGAACGTGACTTTAGCACAAAATGATTAAAACATTAATTACACAGAACAACATCAACTTCAAATGAAAGCTACGAGGAGATAAGACAGAGTAACATGTAAAAACAGACCTATTAAAGTATCACCTGACTTTAAAATGAGTTTCTAAAAGCCAAAATGGATGTTCTTCAGACTCTAAGAGACCACACAAGGTAGCACTGACTTACTATACCCAGTAAAGTTTTCAATCACCATAAATAGAGAAAATAACATATTCCCTTAGTCAGGGTTTCTATTCCTGCACAAACATCATGACCAAGAAGCAAGTTGGGGAGGAAAGGGTTTATTCGGCTTATACTTCCATACTGCTGTTCATCACCAAAGGAAGTCAGGACTGGAACTTAAGCAGGAGCTGATGCAGAAGCCATGGAGGGATGTTCTTTACTGGCTTGCTTCCCCTGGCTTGCTCAGTCTGCTCTCTTATAGAACCCAAGACTGTCAGCCCAGAGATGGTCCCACCCACAAGGGGCCCTTGATCACTAATTGAGAAAATGCCTCACAGCTAGATCTCATGGAGGCATTTCCCCAACTGAAGCGCCTTTCTCTGTGATAACTCCAGCTGTGTCAAGTTGACACAAACCTAGCCAGTACACATAGTAAAATAAAATTTAAACAATATCTATCTATACATCCAGCCCTACAGAAGGTGCTAGAAGGAAAGAAACAACTTAAAGAGAGACTAAAGCAATGACATCTCCCTCACACATACACATATACAGGTACATAATCAAATGAACCATTAACACCATCACTTCCACCACCAACAAAATAACAATAATCAACAGTCATGATAAAAGTCGTGGAGGGATTAGGTATATAGGAATATACCTCAACATAATAAAGGCAGTTTACATCAAGCCAACAGTTGACAGCAAAATAAATGGAAAGAAACTCAGGACACTCCCACTAAAAGCAGGACAAGGCATACCTGACCATGCACTCACTATCTATTCAATATAGCAATTGAAGTTCTATCCAGAGTAATAAGACAACTAAAGACATCAAGGGGACACAAATGCAAAAGGAAGAAGTCTAAGTATTAATATTTGCAAATGATATGACTGTGTACATAAGCATCCTCAAAAATTCAGCCAGAATATGCCTTTAGCTGATAAACATCTTCAGCAAAGGGGCTGAATACAAAATTAACTCAAAGAGATCAGAAACCCTCCATTATACACATGATAAATGGGCAGAGAAAGAAATGAGGGTTGTTTTAATTTGCACTTCCCTGATGATTAAGGATGTTGAACATTTTTTCAAGTGCTTCTTAGACCTTCTGTAATCCTCAGTTGAGAATTCTTTGTTTAGCTCTGTACCCCATTTTTAAATGGAGTTATTTGTTTTTCTGGAGACCAAAGTGTGGATACTTCATTCCTCCTTAGTATAGGGAACAAAATACCATGAAATACCCATAAATAAACCCACACATCTATGGACACCTAGATATGAACTTTGGTGTCCTCCTTTTCTGTGTCCTCTCCCTCTTCCATTTTCTCTTTCTTCTCTCTCCCTACCTTCTGCTCCACCTTCCCTTTTATCTGCCCAATCACCAGCTCTCCTTTACTTTACAAATTAAGGTGGGAAGCAGGTTTACAGGAAACCACCTGAGTGCTGACTCATTCCTTGTTCACAACCACTCACAGGTGAACAGAATTAACATCAAATATAATTAGCCCTAGCACTCTCCACAAAAACTCTCAGAATTTGGAATATGGAACTTTGGGAGGCCAGCTCCTACACTGCAGGTGGGAGTGCAGACTTGTACAGCCATTGCAGAAATTTGTGTGGCAATTTCTCAGAAAGTTGAGATTCAGTCTACCAACAACTCCATCTATAAATACCTTAACAAAATACACTTTATCCTAACACAAGGAAACTTGCTCAACTATGTTCATTGCTGATCTACTCATAATAGCCAGGATCTATGAAAAAAAACCTAGATATTCCTCAACCAAAGAAAATATAAAGAATATGTAGTACATTTAGAAAATGAAGTATTATTCAGAGTTTTTATTTTGTTTTTTTTGTTTTTTGTTGCTGTTGTTTTTGTTTTTTTTTATTTTTTCGGTATTTTTTTTTGTTTGTTATTTTGCATTGGTTTGCTTTGTTTTTTGGCAGCATGTAATGTGCAGACAAAAGTCACTAGAAAAAAAAAAAGCCATCCTGAGTGAGGTAAGCCAGACCCAGAAATATGAACATAGCTTTGATTTGCTTGATTGTGGATATTAGCCAAATATATAAATGAAAACCAAACTACAATCAGTAGACCTAGAGAGGTTATGTGCAGGTAAATACAGGGGAGGGGGACTCATGGATCTTCCTTTGAGGGTAAATAGAAAAGATTTTATGGGTGGACTTGGAATTAGGTGATAGGAAGTGGAAAACTAGATGGGGTTAAGGGAAAGAATTCCACTGTAGTGGAAAGTTCATAAATTATATGAAGAATAGCCTAATAAAATCTACAAATAACTGGGGATGCAGAGTCCCAACAAGCCATCTCTTGTCACCCATGACCAAAAGGGTCTTATTAATATCCCCAAATGGCTAAGACTATTCCTAAAACAATACATTGCTCACTGAAAACCCACAATACAGCCCTGTTGCTGAAGACAACATGTATACAAGTCGCTGTACATGGAGAGAGTAAGCTGATTCCCATGTAGAATCTTCAGAGCTATACTTATTTTTAGTATGTGAAGGTACAGTGCAGCACAGCCAAGAGAAAAGTAAACACCAATCCAGCCACAAAACTTTGGTTCTGCAATGTGTACTTCCTGCAAGATATGTTGGGAAATAGTGGCAAAAAACATTTGTGAGTAACCAACCAAGGTCTGAGTTGATTTATGGACCATTCCACTGGATAAAATGTATACGTGTCCCTCCTTGGGTGAGCAAGAAACAGAGACTACACAACCCAGAGATCTGAGATAAAACTGATACTACCAGTCTTAAACAAAACAATACAAAACAAAACAACCAAAAAATAGAATTAACAATAAATGACTCCTAATCATATAAACCTATACTCATAGAACAGTATGTTATTCAGCCAGTATCAAAGAAGCTTCTTTTTTTTTATTATTTATGTGTTTTTTTCCAATTTTTATTAGATATTTTCTTCATTTACATTTCAAGTGTTATCCAGAAAGTTCCCTATACCCTCCCCCCTCCCGGCCCTGCTCCCCTACCCACCCACTCCTACTTCTTGGCCCTGGCGTTCCCCTGTACTGGGGCATATAAAGTCTGCATGACCAAGGCTCCTCTCTTCCCAATGATGGCCAATTAGGCCATCTTCTTCTATTTATGCAGCTAGAGACATGAGCACAGGGGGAATTAGTTAGATCCTGTTATTCTTCCACGTATAGGATTGAAGACCCCTTCGGCTCTTTGGGTACTTTCTCTAGCTCCTTCCTTGTGAGTCCTGAGTTCTATCTAATAGCTGATTGTGAGTGTCCACTTCCATGTTTGCCAGACATTGGTATAGCCTCCCACAGCTATATCAAGGCATTTCAGCACTATCTTGCTGGCATATACAATCGTGTCTATGTTTGGTGGCTGATTATGGGATGGATCCCCGGCTGCTGCAGTCACTGGTTGGTCCATCCTTGGGTTCAGCTTCTTGCAAAAGTGGGGAACAGCAGGACACGATGCAGAGAATGAGACCTTCGGCACATGCCTTTAATCCCAGCACTTGGGAGGCAGAGGCAGGCAGACTTCTGAGCCTGGTCTACAAAGTGAATTCCAGGACAGCCAGGGCTATACAGAGAAACCCTGTCCAGAAAAAAAACAAAAACAAAAACAAAAACAAAAACAAAACAAAACAAAAAAAACAAACAAAGAAACAAACAAACAAAGAGAATGAGACCTTGTAACACGGAGCTTTAAATAGAAAGTCTCCCACATATCCCGTAGTTCTCAGGGAACCTGGCAGAAGAGGAACCAGAAAAAAAAAATAAATGAGTTAGAGGTATTTGGGGAGGGGGGGTATGAGAACAATGTCCTCCAAATCAACTGTGAAAAGCTCATATGATATCAAGGAGACCGAAGCAGAAAGAACAGTGTTGACTTGGGTTTGAACCAGGTCCTTTGCCTATGCATTATATCTTTCAGTTTAGTATTTTTATGGAGCTCCTAAATGTGTGAACAAGAAGGTCTCTGGTTCTTGTGATCTCTCTTGGGCCTCTTTTACTTCTACTGTTTTGTCTTGTACAACATCTATGTGATTTTTTTTTAATCTTACTATATTTTATTTTGTTAAAAAATAAAATAACAAATGTTCATTAGGGTTAGGTATTTCTAGCAAGGGGCCATGAACAAAGAGGAAAAAATCTTGTCGGATGCATGTATCAACTTCTCTCTTACTATTATTTTCTCACATCTAACTCAGCTGAATGTTAAAAGTGCATATCTAACCAGGCATAGATAATAAAGGGAGAGGAGATCTGTAAAAGAGAGATGTCACCTGCTTTTCGGATACAAAGGAAGAAGTCACAAAAAAACGTGAGGCAAAGAGCTACACAACCCAGGAAGATTTGGTGCTGGAAGCCACATCTCCCCAGGAAAGCAGGAATTTGGTGAGGGTTTGAAAACATTGGGAGAATAGATGGAGCCATTAGATCCTAACTATTTCTTTTTCTTGGCAGAAGCTAAATATTTCTTTCCTGATGGAAACTCCAGGTCAAAAACCACATTTAATTGAAAGACTATATATGGCTAGTTAGAAACTCAACTTTCTTACATACACTGCAATCATGTGTGTGCCACAGGAAGGTTTCTCAGACAGCCATTAAGAAATCTACTTACAAAAACATCAAGAAACTTCTCAAAGAACAAGGCAGCTGAACCATATTATAGTGAATCCATACCAAGAGTCCCTACCTGTGACTTTTTGCTGGCATATCTATCGTCTTCTGTGTATATTAGTATTGTCTCACTTGTATGCCTCATTCTATAATTTATTTAATATATATTAAATTTTCTTTGGTCACTAAAAAACTAAAATAAAAAAAAAACATTAATTGCAAAATAACGTTAGGATGATGAAACAATTCTTTGGGCAATCATTATAAATCAATTAGGATGAACAACACATGTAGAACAAAGTATGTAAACTATTCAACTATATCATCTGTAGGTGTGAAGGAGGTGGTAACTTGAATTTCTAAACATATCTTCACATTTGTGATAATCAAGTTTTCTTCATTGTTAGTAATTTTGCTGCAGCATCTTGTGCTATTTATTAATATCAAAACTTCCAATTTGAAACTTCTTAGAGGAAATAAATTAAAGAGAACAAGCAAGGAAAAGAAAAAAATCTTTCAAAAGTCCTCGGTGCTTGTATATCCCTCGAGGCTCCCATATCTCTGCTCTTTTCACAGAGAAATCCAGATTCACAGTTTCTGATTAGGAAAGAGTTCCATGAGATTTCCCTGAGGAGAAAGATCTTACTTGGAAGAAAAGTCCCAAGTTAGTGCGAAGTGCCACAAGAAGAGCCTGTTCTCCCTGGGAACTCAGATCAGATTCCTGGGTAGGAAAGAAAAGCCATACTCAGGTCACCCAGAAACACATAACATAAAAGGGCACCCAAATAATGTTTGTAATTTTTGTTTTCATTTTTGCTCCACTAGGAAAAATTATTTAAGTAGAAAAACTGTGAGATTTTATTTTCATCTTTAAAAGTTTATAAATAAATACATGTTCTAGACTGGAGATTTCTTTTTACCTTCAATAATTAAATTTAGAATACTGAAATCTCATTAAGGAATTCAAGTTTATTAATTGAAAACATTGTGATTATGAATTGTAAAGTAATATTAACTTTTCTTTTTAATTTTTACTGCTTTAATCCATGAACATAATTAATAATTCTGTTACTCGTGGGGCCTGATGCCTTGATCTGGATAATGAATCATTTATAAAGGACCAAGCTCCAGGGAAGTAAATTAAATTATTCCTTTACTCTATGCAGAAGATGGCTTAGATATTTTAGATTGGAAAATGTTTCAGGTGGGTCATATAAACTCCTGTGGGTATATTAGCCTCCAGCTACACTTGAGTGAATTTAAGCTTTTTTAATTGGAATAAGAAAACAAATTAAAAATTTTAAATTTTCAAAATCAGATGGGTACTAAGTACTTTAACAACACCAAGAATATTTTACATGCATATATAGTCTATATAATCCATTCATATGGAATATAATACAAAATATACACAACAGAAACTATTGTTTTATATATTTTTTATTAAGATAGGTACAATGGGGAGCTGGAGAGATGGCTCAGTGGTTAAGAGCATTCACTGTTCTTCCAAAGAGCCTGAGTTCAAATCCCAGCAACCACATGGTGGCTCACAACCATCTGTAATGGGATCTGGTGCTCTCTCGGGTGCCTGAAGACAGCTACAATGTATTTACATATAATAAATAAATAAATCTTAAAATAAAAAAAAAAGATAGGTCCAATGTGCTGGCATGGGAGATCTCTAAAGGATACCATTTTCTTTTCCAAAGAACCAAGGTGCAAGATTGCTGTGTAAGCCACGCCCATACACTTTGTACCTCCTGAGCATCCCAACCTTCCCTCTGCTTAAACTTTCCAGCTCTATCAGCTAACTTCACGTTAACTAATTCTAGGGAAAATAGCAGTGGAAAGTTAAAGGACTCCTACACCTTTTGTTTATAACTAGAGTCTCCATTTATTTAAAAGGAATTTATTTTTATGACTGATTTATTAATTGAAGAATTGGAGATCATTCCTAAATAGAGGCTATGCTGTAAAATAAATTATAATGAGGAATAGACTTTATAGGAGGTCTTGGAGGCCTGATATTCTTTCACCAAATATACTGACATGATTTCCTTTGATTTGCTACTGTGACACTTTAGTTATAAATTTGGGGATGAAAGTATGCTCTTTCTAGGGTCATTTGTCTAATAACTGTTATGTACACACATTGAACCTGGAGTATCTATCAATCATTGTGTGTGTGTGTGTGTGTGTGTGTGTGTGTGTGTGTGTGTCTGTCTGTCTGTCTGTCTGTGTGCACATGAATGTGTGTGTGGGGGGCAAGCTTATATTTAGATAAATATCAGGGGGCTGGGAGCAGCTCTCCATATAAGGAAGAGGACTTCAGATAAAATCCCTAGCGTCAATGTTAAGGGACAGATATGCAGCATATCTGTAATAATAGCACTTGGAGGTCAGAGATAGGAGGTACTCTAGAATGTTCAGCCAGCCACACTAGATAAATTGATGAACAACAGTTTCATTGACTGACTTTGTCTTAAATAAGAAGAACAAACAAATGTAAAACTCCAATAGAGAAAAACACAAGACATGAAATGCTGGCCACCAAAGTATGTTTCTCATACACAGAAAAACTCCCATGAACATAGATGTTATAAATGTACACATTCATAAAATAAGGACAAATATCTGTATGGATAAATAAAAAAGCCACTGTAACTCAGACAAATATACAAATCAGGATGCAACTATAGCAGTGGCAGGAGGTGGGCATGTACATTTTCGAGGAATTTGGAAATAACAGAGGCAACAAGTTTCTGTGGTTCTCAAGGTCATTATTTTAGTCAAAGTTTTCTTTCTATTTAATTGTCGCTGGAGAAATGCTTTTGGTCACTTTTTGACATCTATGCAGAAAGTATGGCATCTTGCAAATGGCTTTCAGTGTGTCTGGAAATGCTACCTTGCCAGGCTGGTAGTGGGGAAAAAAACTCGCGTTTTATTTTTGAAAACACCTTTAAAATACATATTTAGGATCACTTTAAGGAAATTGAATTTCCATTAGTATTTCAACATTCAGCCAGGATGAGTGTACTAGAGGAACCTTAATCTATGATTTTCTCAAGCCTATTTAGCTTAATCCTTTCCTAATGAAACCCTTGCCCAACTTATTTTTTTGAAATATTGCTTCCCATAAGCTCCAATGGTGCTTTTAAAATTCTTTTAAAAAGTCAGTAAGGGTTTCCTTTTTCCTCTCCAGAATTTTACTCTTTCAATGTAACTATGATAAAAATTCTTCTGTGACACAAAAGTGCATTGCATTTGTAAAACAAAAATATCCTCTTCAGGACGGTTTTATTCTCTGCAGAAGTAATCACTACTAATAATGCCTTGTTTATTCTTTTTGATTTTTCAATTTTATTTCAAGTCAATTCTAAATGAAAGGGATGAAACTAGGCAAGTATTTGGAGCTGTGGTTTATATTCTTATGTAAAACAGAATATATAATCTCAAAATTTTTGATTAATTTTTAAAGTGCTGAGAACTCAAATAAATGGCCAAATAAAAAGATACAACCCAATTTAAAATAGTTAGTAAACACAATAAATACAAATAAATATTTTATTATAACTCAGTACCACATATGAAAATGTACTGCTTTGAATTTTGGACAGTAAAGTATATTCAAACATACTTCTTTAAATTCAAAAATATCTTCTTTAAATAAAAGTTTGTTGCTGATCTGAGATTTTTGGTTTCTAGCTCATTTTTTTTTATTTATGATTTTAATTTCCTATTCCTTACCACAACTCGGTTTCTCCATGACATTTATTTGCATAGACTTTTAGGGAAAATTGTGTTCTTTTTGTAAATACAAGTGTACTGACTTTGAAATTGAGTTTTTACATTAAAACAGCCTTATAGACAGACATCTTATCTTTTGACATTGGAAGCTAAAGCCAATCACAAATGTGAGGAACTAAAATTTTATAGAGTACTTCTTAAGTGAGTTATTCACATGTTTAGAAATTCCAGTATGGGGAGCAATGTCAACTTGACATAAAGTATTTAAAGCTGCACCTCCAATTCATCCATTAAAATTTCTGTGTCCTATGTTCCACTATGTTTCCAGCCTTATTTATAATAGCCAGGAGCTGGAAAGAATCTAGATGACCCTCAACCAAGGAATGCATACAGAAAATGTGGTACATTTAGACAATGGAGTACTACTCAGCTATTAAAAACAATGATTTTATGAAATTCCTAGGCAAATGGATGGATCTGGAGGGTATCATCCTGAGTGAGGTAACCCAATCACAAAAGAACTCACATGATATGTATTCACTGATAAGTGGATATTAGCCCAAAAGCTCAGAATACTCAAGATAGAATTCACAAACTACATGAAACTCAAGGATGACCAAAGTATGGAATCTTCAAACCATCTTAGAAGGGGAAATATACCCATGGAAGGAGTTACAGAGACAAAATACAGAGCAGAGACTGAAGGAATGGCCATACAGGGGCTGCCTCACCTGGGGATCCATCCCATATAAAATCACCAAACCCAGACACTATTTTGGAGGCCAACAAGGGCTTGC
Source organism: Mus minutoides (assembly GCA_902729485.2). Classification (NCBI taxonomy): domain Eukaryota; kingdom Metazoa; phylum Chordata; class Mammalia; order Rodentia; family Muridae; genus Mus; species Mus minutoides. The sequence goes on from LR750665.1 coordinate 236,340, forward strand.
TGGCAAGAGCCTGAAATAGATGTCTTTGGAAAGGCTCCACCAGTGCCTGACAAATACACAGGTGGATGCTCATAGCCTACCATTGGACTGAGCACAAGGTCCCAAGTGAATGAGCTAGAGAAAAGACCCAAGGAGCTGAGGGGGTTAGCAGCCCCATAGGAGGAACAACAATTTGAACTAACCAGTACCCCCGGAGCTCCCAGGGACTAAATCACCAACCAAAGAATACACATGGTAGGACTCATGACTCCAGCTGCATATGTAGCAGAGGTTGGCCTAGTCAGTCATCAGTGGGAGGAGAGGCCCTTGGTCCTGTGAAGGCTCTATGCCCCAGTTTAGGGGAATGCCAGGACCTGGAAGCAAGTGTGGGTGGGCTAGTAATCAGGGGGACTGGGGAGGGAATAGGGTGTTTAGGGAGGAGAAACCAGGAAAGGGGACAACATGTGAAATGTAAATAAAGTAAATATCTAATTTATAAAAAATAATTTGTGTGTCCAACATAGGCATGCATGTTGATGTATATTCTATACATTAAAAGTAAACGATAAAATAATTTAATGAATTTCTAAAGTATTTATATGCTATATAAAGGAAAATATTCAAACATATAGATATAGATATTCTTATATAAAATAATAATATTCCTTATATACTATGTAAGGAATAAAAATGATAAAGTACAGATTTAATGCATAGAAAACAGTAAGTATGCAACAAATTTTATGCATGCCTCAGGGTTAAATATTAAAACTTCTAAAGAATTAAATGTTTATATTTATGCATATATTGGACAATACAAAATGAAGTTTTAGGCCGCATATATTCAGAGTGATGATATACCAGCTCTGAATGTTTTAATATTCAGAATGCACAGGGAGGAAAACAAAGATTGGGTTTTCAGAGCAAATTCTCCTTGAACATGATGCTAATTTGATTTCTTCGTATTACAAATGGAATACCATCTATTACTTGAGAACCAGTGGCATAATATAGCACCCACTTGGCATTCCATAATCAAATTGCATATGCCATAGAAGATTATAAATCAGTTCAGCTCTGGCTCTATAAGCCAAAAGTTCTTTTTGTAAAACCTCAGCTTTTCTATATCATCTTCCCCATTTCTCCGCATGTGTTGTGAGAAGATAAATGGAGAATTTCACAAGTGCCAGGCTCATAATATGTTCTGATTAGATGCTATCTCTTATTTTAGTTTTCACTAATCTTATAATATTAAATAGTATTTTAATGAAAAACTGAATGAATAATGCCTATAATCTGGCATGAACCTTTAAATACAAATAATGATTCAATGTGTAAGTTTTCTTGTCAGAGAAAATTAGTTCTGTAAAATCTAACATCAACCTATTTATGTTTGTACACAGTGTTATTCTTCATTCATAAATATGTTGTTGATTCTCTTTCTAGAACACATTCACTTGAAACTGTTTTAGATTGAGAATACTATTATTATATATTCTCTAAAACCATATCTTGTGTGTTGTTTGAACTTTTCACTACTAATGAGACAAGATATTTCTGTTTTTTCTTTTCTTTTTCTTTTTTTGTTCCATTTTATATTGCTATTTATTTAAATTCTTCTTGAAAGTAGAAGAGAGAGGCTGAAAGTGAAAAGGGGAGTAGTTAATGCTTGTCAGAGATTAAATTTCAATGATGGAACCACATCAAAATGTAGTGGTCAGTTGAGTAAAAAGATATTATTGTTAAAAAACTTTTGGGGCTGGAGAGATGGCTCAGAGGTTAAGAGCACTGTCTGCTCTTCCAGAGGTCATGAGTTCAATTCCCAGCAACCACATGGTGGCTCACAACAATCTGTAGTGAGGACTAGTACCCTCTCCTGGCTTGCAGGCATAAATGCAGGCAGAATACCATGTACTTAATAAATAAATAAATCTTAAAAATAAATAAACAGATAAATAAATAAATAAATAAATAAATAAATAAATAAATAAATAAATAGATAGACTTTTGTTTGGAAACTGTTCCCCTGTGCCTGGGTATTTGAGAATTTCCCCAAATTTCTTTTCAATTAGATTTACTCTATCTGGTTTTATGTGGAGGTCCTTGATCTACTTGGATTTGAGTTTTGTACAGGGAGTTAAGAATGTGTCAATTTGCATTCTTCTACATGTTGACCTCCAGTTGAACCAGCACCATTTGTTAAAAATGCTGTCTTTATTCCACTGGATGGTTTTAGCTCCTTTGACAAAGATGAAGAGAGTGTGGTGTGTATGGGTTCATTCCTGGGTCTTCAATTCTATTCTATTGATCTACCTCCCTGTCAATGTACCAATACCATTTATCAGTATTGAACTGTAGTATAGCTTGAGGTCAGGAATGGCTTATGATCTAAGATTAATAATAAAAAATGGGGGCCACATAAAATTACAAAGCTTCTGTAAGGCAAAGGACACTGTCAACAGGACGAAAGAGCAACCAAGGGATTGGGAAAAGATCTTTACCAATCCTACATCTTATAGAGGGCTTATGTCTAATATATAGAAAGAACTCATGAGAACTAAATAACTATTAAAAATGTGGAACAGAGCTAAACAGATTTCTCAACTGAGGAAACTCAAATGACCGAAAAGTACCTAACTTTAGTCATCAGGGAAATGCAAATCAAAACAACCCTGAGATTCCACCTCACACCATTCAAAATGGCTAAGATCAAAACTCAGGTGACAGGAGATGTTGGTGATGGTGTGGAGAAAGAGGAACACTCCTCCATTTCTGGTGGGATTACAAGCTGGTACAACTTCTTTGGAAATCAGTCTGAAGGTTCCTCAGAAAAGTGGTCATAGTAATACCTGGGGAACCAGTTGTACCACTCCTGAGTATATACCCAGAAGATGTTCCAACATATAATAAGGACATATAATAATATAATAAGGCTGCTCTACTATGTTCATAGCAACCATATTTATACTAGTCAGAAGCTATAAATGACCCAGATGTCCCTCAACAAAAGAATGGATACAGAAAATGTTGTACATTGGTACAATGGAATACTACTTTTCTATTAAAAACAATGACTTTATGAAATTCACAGGCTAATATGGATGGAACTTGAAAATATCATCCTGAATGAGGTAATCCAATCACAAAAGAACACACATGGTATGCAGGGGATACTAGCACAGAAGGTCAGGACACCCAAGATACAATTCACAGACCACATGAACCTCAAGAAGAAGGAAGACCCAAGTGTGGACACTTTGGTCCTTCTTAGAAAGGGGGACAAAATATCTATGGGAGGAGATGCAGAGACAAAATGTGGAGCAGAATCTCAAGGAAGGGCCATCTAGAGACTGCCCCACCTGGGCATCTATCCTGTATACAGTCACCAAACTCAGATAGTGTTGTAGATGCCAAGAATTGCTTGCATACAGGTGCCTGTTATAACTGTCTCCTGAGAGGCTCTGCCTGTGACTGACACATACCGAGGTGGATGCTTTCAGCCAATTATTGGACTGAGTGCAATATCCTCAATGGAGGAGCTAGAGAAAGAACTGAAGGAGCTGAAGGGGTTTGCAGCCCTACCAGAGGAACAACAATATGAACCAACCAGTATCCCCAGAGCACCCAGGGACAAAACTACCAACCAAAGAGTACACATAGAGGGACCTGTGGCTCTGGCCACATATGTGGCAGAGAATGACCTTGGTGGACAACAGTGGGAGGTATGGGCCTTTTGCCAGAGGTATTTGTTGCTTCAATGTAGGAGAATGCTATGGCAGGAAGATGGGAGTGTGTGTAGGTAGGTGGGGAGCATCCTCATAGAGGCACTGGAAAGGGAATGGAATAGGGGGATTCTGAAAGGGAGATCAGGAAAGGGAAAAATATTTGAAATGTAAATAATGAAAATATCCAATAAAAATAAAATTTTGTTTATTGAAAAAACTAATACTTTTATCACAAAGCTTAAGTGATTCTCTTTAATTTATCCCTTATATTTTTCTCCATGCACAAGAAATCAAAGGAGTAAAATGAATAGAAAATTTTAAATTTTTTATTAGATATTTTCTTCATTTACATGTCACATGTTATCCTGAAAGTCCCCTAAATCCTCCCCCATCCCCCGTCCTCCCCTGTACTGGGGCATATAAAGTTTGCATGACCAAGGGGCCTCTCTTCCCAATGATGGCCAACTAGGCCATCTTCTTCTATATATGCAGCTAGAGCTCTGGGGGTACTAGTTAGTTCATGTTATTCCTCCACCTATAGGGTTGAAGACCCCTTCAGCTCCTTGGGTACTTTCTCTAGCTCCTTCCTTGTGAACCCTGTGTTCCATCCTATAGATGACTATGAGCATCCACTTCTGTGTTTACCAGGCACTGGTATAGCCTCCCATGAGACAGCTATATCAGCGCCCTTTCAGCACTATCTTGCTGGAGCATGGAATAGTGTCTATGTTTGGTGGCTGATTATGGGATGGATCCCTGGCAGCCGCAGTCACTGGTTGGTCCATCCTTTTGATTAAGCTCCACCCTTGATCTCTGTAACTCCTTCAATGTGTGCTTTGTTCTTAATTCTAGGAAGGGGCGAAGTGTCCACATTTTGATCTTCATTCTCCTTGAGTTTCATGTGTTTAGTAAATTGTATCTTGGAATGTCTTGGTTTCTGGGCTAATATCCACTTATTAGTGAGTACATGTTATGTGAGTTCTTTTGTGATTGGGTTACCTCACTCAGGATGATACCCTCCAGATCCATCCATTTGCCTAGGAATTTCATATATTCATTGTTTTTAATAGCTGAGTAGTACTCCATTGTGTAAATGTACCAAATTTTTTTGTATCCATTCCTCTGTTGAGAGACATCTGGGTTCTTTCCAGCTTCTGGCTATTATGAATAAGGCTGCTATGAACATAGTGAAACATGTGTCCTTATTACCAGATGGAATATCTTCTGGATATATGCCCAGGAGATGTATTGCAGGATGTTCTGGTAGTACTATGTCCAAATTTTTGAGGAGCCACCAGACTGATTTCCAGAGTGGTTGAACCAGCTTGCAGTCCCAACAACAATGGAGGAGTGTTCCCCTTTCTCCACATCCATGCCAGCATCTGCTGTCACCTGAATTTTGTTTTTATTTAAATCTCATTTTAATTCTTAAATAATGTGTAAACAGATATAGCTTTTGTGAAAGAAGGCCGTATTAGTTAGTGTTCACTAGAGTCACAGAACTTAAGGATAGTCTCTGTAGAGTAAAGGAATTTATTGATGACTTACAGTCTGCAGTCTAATTCCCAACAATGATTCAGTAGTAGCTGTGAATGGAAGTCCAAGGATCTAGCAGTTACTCAGTCCCACAGGGCAAGCAGGCAAAGGAGTGAGAGCTATTCTCCCTTCTTCCAGTGTCCTTAATGATCTCCAGCAGAAGGTGTAACCCAGATTAAAGATGTGTGCCATCACACCCTTAACAGATTAAAGGTGTGTGCCATCACACCTTTAATCCCAGATGATCTTGAGCTCAGAGATCTTCTATCTTTTTTTTCAATTTCTTTATTAGATATTTTCTTAATTTACATTTCAAATGCTGTCCTGAAAGTTCCCTACCCCTACCCCCTACCCCCGCCCTGCTCCCCTGCCCACCCACTCCCACTTCTTGGCCCTGGCATTCCCCTGTATTGGGGCATATATAGATTGCAATACCAAGGGGCCTCTCCTCCCAATAATGGCCGACTAGGCCATCTTCTGCTACAAATGGAGCTAGAGACACAAGTTCTGGGGGCTATCTTAATCTTCTGGAATCCATAGCCACTATGCTATCAAGATCTCCATACCAAGATCCAGATCTCCAAGCCTCCAGGTTAGGGTCACTGGTGAGCTTTCCAATTCTGGATTTTAGCTCATTCCAAATATAATCAAGTTGACAACCAGGGATAGCCACTACAAAGGCTATGTAAACATTTTAAGATCATTCTTCATAAAATGATGATTACTTGTTAGAGGAGTAGGCCCCACCCTTTTCTGGGTTCCAGTGATAAGGTCTACCCCTGACATATATATGAAATTTATTATAATATTCTTTAGGAAGGTAGCTTTAACAACTTGATGCGTAGCATAATTTTGGAGGTGCATATTTTTAAAGTTTATTGGATTTGATTCTATTTGTGTGGTGTGGTGTGGTGTGGTGTGTGTGTGTGTGTGTGTGTGTGTGTGTGTGTGTGTATCTGTTAAAAGTACATGTGGAGGGGTAACAGGCAATCTTGTCTTCCTCAATTTTTTTTCAAGCAAATTGGACCTTAGTGATTATCTAGGCTGTCTAACCAAAGAACCCCAGGGGTTATCCAGCCTCACACCCAAGATACAATTTGCAAAAAAAAACATGAAACTCAAGAAGAAGGAAGACCAAAGTATAGATACATCAATCCTTCTTAGAATGAGGAACAAAATACCCATGGAAGGAGATACGGAGACAAAGTTCAGAACAGAGACTGAAGGAATGACCATCCAGAAACTGCCCCACCTGGGAATCCTTCCCATAAAAAAACAACCAAATCAAGAAATTATTGAAGATGCCAACAAGAGCTTGCTCACAGGAACCTGATATAGTTGTCTCCTGAGAGGCTGTACCAGTGTCTGAATGATACACAAGTGGATGCTCATAGTCATCCATTAGACAGAGCACAGAGTCCACAATGAAGGAGCTATAGAAAGTACCCAAGGAGATGAAGGTGTTAGAAGCCCCATAGGAGGAACAACAAGATTAACCAAACAGTATCCCCAGAGCTTCTTGGGACTAAATCACCAAACAAAGAAAACACATGGAGGGACTAGTGGCTCTAGCTGCATATGTAGCAGAAGATAGCCTAGTTGATCATCAATGGGAGGAGGAGTCCTTGATTTGAAGATTCTATGCCCCAATATAGGGAAAAACTTGGGCCAGGAAGCAGAAGTGGGTGGGTTGGGGAGCAGTGGGAAGAAGAATAGGATAGTGTGTATGTGTGTGTGTGTGTGTGTGTGTGTGTGTGTGTGTGTGTGTGTATGTGTATGTGTGTGTAAGTTTATAGTGGTTTGTTTCAATGGCTCATCCACATAGTTAGTTATAACCACAGCAAATGTTGGCTTAAAATTATTGAGCCTACACTGATATGTGGATACTAGCCCAGAAGCCTAGACTACCCAAGATACAACTTACTAAACACATGAATCTCAAGAAGAATGAAGTTCAAAATGTGGTCTCTGTGCCCCTTCCTAGAATTAAGAACAAAGCACACACTGAAGGAGTTACAGAGATCATGTGTGAAGCTGAATCAAAAGGATGGACCAACCAGTGACGGCGGNGAACTCAAGAAGGTGGACACCAGAAAATCAAATATCCCCATTAAAAAGTGGGGCACAGAGTTAAACAAAGAATTCTCAACCGAGGAATACCGAATGGCTGAGAAGCACTTGAAAAAATGCTCAACATCCTTAATCATCAGGGAAATGCAGATCAAAACAACCCTGAGATTCCACCTCACACCTGTTAGAATGGCCAAGAAAATATCTAATAAAGAGAAAAAAATGGAAAAAAAATATTGAGCCTATAACAGTATCTGTGGAATCATATGGGTATTTGTGATTTGTTATAAAAACTGATCATAGTAAAGAAAAGTGTCATAGAAGTTAAAAGTCAAAATAGAAATTTAAATTGCCCCAAAATTGTACTATTCATTTAGGAAAGAATAATTTGTATATGAATGCATTTTGGGGTGCAAACAAAGGATTGTCTCTGTAGATGTATGGATATAAGTTAAGGTCAGTTCTACAACTCTCAGATGTTTATGATAAACAGGGAAAATATCGGAGGGTCACATCATTGTATATTCTGATTATTAGAAATGGAATGTTCATTCACAGTTTGCTGCTGCTGTTGTTTAAAAGAAACAAAGAAGACAGTGGACCATGGGCATTGGTAATGTAAGGAGTTAGCAAAAGCAAGGTTGAATATTTTAGTTAGTTATTTTGAAAGAGATGGTACACATTTTCTATATGTCATTCATTCAAGAAAATTGGCATTTGGCTGCACTACTCAAGAATGTATCTGTTTGAATCTTCAGAACACAATGTCAGGCAGATATTATTGGAAATAGCTATGTAAAGTATTATTCTTTTTTATATAATTCTTTTTTTATTTTATTGAGAACATGAAGTGTTCAAGATACAACTTGCAAAACACAAGAAAATCAAGAAGAACGAAAATCAAAGTATGCGTACTTAATTCCTTGTTAGAATAGAGTACAAAACACCCATGAAAGGAGTTACAGATATAAAGATTGGAGTTAAGACAAAAGGATGGAGCATCCAGAGACTACCCCACCCAGGGATCCATCCCATAATCAGCCACCAAATCCAGACACTATTGTATATGTCAGCAAGATTCTGCTGAAAGGACCCTGATATATCTATCTCGAGTGAGGCTATGCCAGTGCCTGGAAAATACAGAAGGGGATGCTCATAGTCATCTATAGGATGGAACACAGGGCCCCCAATGGAGGAGCTAGAGAAAGTATCCAAGGAGCTGAAGGGGTCTGCAACCCTTTAGGTAGAACAACAATATGAACTAACCAGTACCCCCAGAGCTAATGTCTCTAGATGCATATGTAGCAGAAGATGGCCTAGTTGGCCATCACTGGGAAGAGTGGCCCCTTGGTTTTACAAACTTCTTTCTCAGTACAGGGGAATGCCAGGGCCAGGAAGTAGGAATGGGCTGGTGGGAGAGCAGGACGGGGAGGGGGGAGGATATAGGGAACTTTTGGGATAGCATTTGAAATATAAATAAAGAAAATATCTAATAAAAAAAAAGAAAAAAAGACATTTTTTTCTTTTTTCTTTTCTGTTAGCTATTTTCTTTATTTACATTTCAAATGTTATCCCCTATTGCATTATCCTTTATAGCAGTAGATCAATTTTATTCCTGTCCTCAAGATAGGACTTGATGTGGGAATTTTTATTCCGTTTCTGAAATCTATCTAATTATAGGGCAAAAAAGCATTGATTTAGCTCTATTGCTTTCATCCTACTAAGGTATGATGATTTTTTTTAGTCTTATCTAGAGAAAATATAACATCTCTATGAAAGAAAATTAAAGCCAAACTGGCACAAAAAATTGTTTAAAAACATAATTGTTGACAGCACTCTTTCCATGTAATGGATTCATGATCTATAAGATATTATTCTGTAAAATAGAAGAACTCATGAAGAATACATAAGAGTTAAAATGAGGAGGGTGTAATGGAGCAACTAAATTAGCAGGAGCTTAAAATAACTTCCTTTTATACCCTTTGTTCCAAGTCACAAAGGCAGCAGTATATCTATGGAAAGGGAATAGCATCCCATCTTATTCATCTACTTTTCATACATTAAAATTTATTGCCAAAATTAAACTCTTTTGAAAAAAATCTGTAGATATAATTTGTTCAAAAGTTTTAGCCATTTGCTTATCCAAATCACTGTGAAAACTTTCTTAGAATTAAAAAAAATATATGATTAATATCTTATCTATGCCTGTATTCTAGAATAACAGACTAAACACAGCTACTTAATTTGGGGGTGTTAGTAGTCCCTATAGACTGTAATTACTATCATATTTATTTTGTGTTTATTTCTGTTTCAATAAAATACCATTCATATTCAAAGGAGTGTGTCAGATTTGTAAGGCAGACAAAGTGTGACAATTTAACTATTATCCAGCCTTAGCACACAGAAACAGAAAATTTGAAAGTATATTTCAATTTCAATGAAAATCCTAAGTATATAGACAGTATTTATGAAATTTTCAAAGAACCACTGATTAATATATGATCTTATCCTAAAGTTATTTGTCATTTTGATAAATATTGCTTGTTTCTCTGAAAATAGATTTTTTTCACACATTATAAATCCAGATTATTATTTTCCCACACTCTATTTCTCCCAGTTCCTCCTCACCTCCACTCATATGCTGATCATCTCATTTCTGATTCCCATCAAGAAACAAACATGCTTCAATGACATAATAATACAATATAACATAATATTATTAATATATATATATATATATATATATATATATATCATACAATAAACGAATAAACAAAAATCACTACATTGGAATTAAACAAGCAGAAAAAAGAAAAAGAACCCAAGAAAAGGCACAAAAACCAGAAACCAATTTTGGAAAATCAGGGATGCCTTAAATACACTTAACTGTAAACCATAATATGCGTGCAAGGAACCTCTAAGGTTAAAACAAGAAAAATAATATAATCATATATTGTGTAACAGATACAAAATAATAAGATGAAATTTAAAACAGAAAGAAAACAAACAAAAATGTGAACGCCTTGATACATTATGACACAAGGAACGTCTAAAAGATAAAATTGAATTTATTTCCTGTTGGTTCTCCACTGCTGGGCATGTAGCCCACCCTTGAGACTAGTGCTTTCCTTAGTGAGACTCCTTTGCAAAACAGTAAATTTTCTTTTTATATATTATTATTTTCTTTATTTATATTTCAATTGCTGTCCAGAAAGTTCCCTATACCCTCCCCAGGCCTGCTCCCCTACCAACCCAGTCCCACTTCTTGGTCCTGGCATTCCCCTGTACTGGGGCATATAAAGTTTGAAAGACCAAGGAGCCTCTCTTCCCAATGATGGCTGACTAGGCCAACTTCTGCTACATATGCAGCTAGAGACATGAACTCTGGGGGTACTAGTTAGTTCATATTGTTGTTCCACCTATAGGGTTGCAGATCCCTTCAGCTCCTTGGGTACTTTCTCTAGCTTCTCCATTGGGGGCCCTGTGTTCCATCCTATAGCTGACTGTGAGCATGCACTTCAGTATTTGCCAGGCACTGGCATAGCCTCACTTGAGATAGCTATATCAGGGTCCTTTCAGCAAGTTCTTGCTGGCATAATCAATAGTGTCTGGGTTTGGTGGCTGATTATGGGATGAATCTCCGGGTGGGGTAGTCTCTGGATGCTCCAGTCTTTTGTCTTAGCTCTAAACTTTTTCTCTGTAACTCCTTCCATGGGTGTTTTGTTCCCTAGTCTAAGGAGGAATGAAGTATCCACACTTTGTCTTCGTTTTTCTTGATTTTTTTTTTTTTTATGTGTGTGTGTGTGTGTTTTGCAAATTGTATCTTGGGTATTCTAACACTAAATTTTCATTTGCAAGTTGTTTTCAGTTGTCTGGCGATTGTTCCTGGGTTAGACAAGAGAGCCTGTGTTCAGTGTTCCTTTCATCTCTAGGACCCCATGTGATGAAGACCTGTGCAGTCCTTGTGTATGCTGCTTCAGTCTTTGTTCCTATATGCAAAGACCATGTTTACTTGGTGAACTCTATGCATTCCCTCTGCTTCTTATGTGCCTCCTATCTCCTTTTGACTTAGCCCTGAGAGGAGGGAAGCAACAGAGATATCCCTCATATGGCTGAGTGTTCCAAGGTCTCTGCTCTCTAGCTGAGGGTCCTCAGTATTTGTTCTCATCTGCGGCAGGATGAAGCTTCTCGGATGATGGCTGAGCAAGGTTCTCATCTAGGACAAGCAGAATATCCTTCGGAGTAATTTTATTGCTATATTCCTTTTCATTTGTTCTTAGGTTCAGTTTTCAAGAAGTTCTATTTGAGATTATTAATATCTATGTCTATAAGGGAAATTGATTTATGATTACCTTTGTTGGATATTTATACTGTTTATCAGGGTAAGTGTGGCATTGTAAAACAAATTGTGCAATGTAACTTCTATCTTTTTTGTTGTTGAATAATTTGAGGAGCCTTGGTATTTATTCTAGTTAAAAATATAGTAGAACTATGTACTTACACCATTGGGTTCTAGGCTTTATTTGGTTGGAAAACATTTAATTCCTGATTCAACTACTATAGGTCCCTTTAAATTGCATATCTAATCTTGATTAAATATTGTTTAAAAATATTTATTTCTTTTAGATTTTCCAAATAGTTAATTTATAGAATATGTGTGTATCTGTCTGTCTGTGTTTGTTTATGTTTATTTTAATGATATTAGATTCTTTTATTTCATACAATATATTCTAATTATGATTTCCCTTGCTCTACTACTCCCTCACATTAGGGTCCATGTTCTCTCTCTCTCTCTCTCTCTCTCTCTCTCTCTCTCTCTCTCTCTCTTGCTCTCTCTCTCTTTCTCTCTCTGTCTCTCTCTCTCATAAAAAGAACAGACTTCTAATAGATAACAAGAAATGATAAATAAAATAAAATATATTAAAACAAAATAACATCAAATTAAAGCTGTAAAAGGCAAAATCTGAAAAGGAACAAAGCCCCAAGACAAGACAGAGGAATTGGGAACCCTCTCAGTTACACCCTCAGAACTCCTGTGAAAATATTAAACTGAAGACTATATTATAATTGCAAAGGACCTGGTACAGACTTCTGTAGCTTCAGTTTTTCTGAGTTCATGTTAGCTCTGCTCACTTGACTTAGATAGTCTTGTCCTCCTGTTGTTCTCTATCCTGTCTCTTTTATTTTTTTATTTCCTTTTATGGTGAACCCTGAGCTCTGGGTAGGTGGCAAGGATTTGATGGACACATCCCACTTAGATCTGTGTATTCCATGGAGTCTCTGTGTGTAGTGGCTGCTTCTGGGTATCTGTGTTTGTTCCAGTCTGTTGCAGGAGGAAGCTGCCTTAATGATGGCTGAATAGTAATGACTTGTGGGTATAACAGGATATCATTAAGAGTTATCCCCCCTAGCATATTTACATGCAGGTTAGATGGTACATCAATGGCTTTGGGGGCTACCTCAGCATTAGTGTTTCTCTTTTGTTTTGGAATAGAGGTGAAAATTCTATGTACGTACCTTCTCTACCTCACTATTTTCTTTTTTTAATAGATATTTTATTTACATTTTAAATGTTATTTCCTTTCCTGCTTTCACCTCTGAAAACCCCCTATCCTCTCTCCCCTCCCCCTGCTTACCAACCCACACACTCCTGCTTCCTGGCCCTGGCATTCCCCTACACTGGGGCACTGAGCCTTACCAGGACCAAGGGCCTCTCCTCCCATTGATAACTGACAAGGCCTTCCTCTGCTACATATGCAGCTGGATCCATATAGTTTGTGTGACTATTGTCTTCAAGGATGGACCTGCTGTCACATCTGATCCTTTCATTTCTCTCTTACCTGCTCTCAGCACACCTATAAGATCTTTTATATTTCCAGATTGTAGGTTTTAAAGAAATGTCACTGAGATTCTCTATATACCTTCACTCATTCATTCATTCAATTTTTATGTTTCCACTTGCTTATATGGCTATTGTCTCTGTGTCTTTTAGTGATTCAGATAAGGGTTTATAAATATTATTGACAGTTCCAAGAGGCACTGAGAATAAGGTATATTAGTCTGTGTTTTAGTGAGATTTTTTTTTTAAATATCTGTTAGGTCCAATTGATTGATAATGTCAGTTAGTTCCAGTATTTCTCTGTTTTGTCTTTGTCTGGATAACTTGTCTACTGGTTAAAGTAATGCACTGAACTCTCCCATTATCAATGTATGAGAATCAATGTGTGATTTATGGTGTAGCATTTTTTATGTACTTGAGTGCTCTTGCATTTGGTGCATAGGTGGAAAATTGCAATATCCTCTTGGTAGATTTCTTTTGATGAGTATGCAGTATCATTTCCTATCTCTTATGATTTGCAGAGTATGAATTCTGTTTTGTCAGATATTAAAATTTGTTGTTCTGTATACTTCTTGTATTTTGATCAGCAACCTTCCCTTTATGGAAATTATCTCTGATTTTGTAGAAAAAATTTTCTGTACCTTTTAAGCACAGTTTTATCTCCTTCCTCTATTCCTGTTATTCTTTGAATTGTTTTCCAGTGTATCCCAGATTTCCTGAATGTTTTGTGACAGGATTATTTTAGAGTTAACATTTTCTTCAACCAAGCTATCCATTTCTTCTATTTTGTCTTAAATGCTTGAGATTCTATCTTCTATCTCTTATATTCTATCGTTAAAGCTTACCTCTGACATTTCTGCTTAAGTACAAATTTTTCATTTTAAGATTTCCCTCAATTTTAATTTGATTATACTTCTATTTTTAGATTTTTTGAATGTTTTACTCATTTCCTTACACTGTTTGTTTTGTCAGAAATATCTTTAGAGATTTATTCATTTTCATAAAAACTATTTTATGATTTTTGTCTTATGCTTCAGCTATGCTGCAGTACTTTGAATTTACTGTATATGAGTTGCTGGGATTTAGTGAAAACATATTGCATTGGATGTTATTGGTTGTGATTTTTATACGTTAGCATGTAGGAATGGGAATAGTGTGATTCTTGATGCTGATATCTGGTATTGCCTTGGCCTGGTGATGTTTTATTCATTGTTTGATTTCTCTTGCCATTAAGTTCTTAGAAGAATACATTGGTACTATATTGATAAGTAGAAAACTATTCTGGTATCCTGAGTGGTATATCCACTGGTGGTTCTGGGTAAAATGTGTTTCTAGGTATTGGGACCTTACTCTTAAGAATAGGGATTGACTATGAGGTGAGAAGGCAGAGGATCTGAATAGTCCCTTGTTACTGGGGGCAGAGAGTGAGGAGCAGCCACAAGTAGTCTGTTACAGAGCTGGGTATAAGACTGAGAGGTTGGATATTGAAAAGAGGTAGGGGAATTCAGATCTATAGCTTGCCTATCTGCTTTGCTGGCTTACTTTCTTCTCTGGCAGGCTTCCCAGGAGACGCCATGTAGAGGAGAGGGCTGTGGTAACAGAATGAGTGGAGAAGCAAATTGTAGGACATGCAGTGTAGGTAGTTTGCTACCTAGATGGGGATGAGACTGGGAGATTCCATTTTGAAAAGAACAAGGATAGGTGAAGATCTCAAGTATCCTTACCTGTTTAGTCTGTTCAGCAAGTGTTTCCATGGAATGCTTGATGGTGCTGAAATCTGAGACTACAGGATAAGTGCAGAAAGGATATTTGGAGGAGAAAGTCTATGATCCATTGATGATGGGGTTCAGAGAGGAAGGAGAGACTGCACCAGGTATTCTGATAGAGCTCGGAATGAGCCTAGAGAGTGAATATTTTTTTCAATTTTTTATTAGGTCTTTTCTTAATTTACATTTCAATTGCTATCCCAAAAGTCCCCTCCCCCCTCCCCCCTCCTCCCTCCCTACTCCCCTGCCCACCCACTCCCACTTCTTGGCCCTGGCATTCTCCTGTATTGGGGCATATAAAGATTGCATTACCAAGGGGCCTCTCCTCTCAATGATGGCTGACTAGGCCATCTTCTGCTGTACATGGAGCTAGAGACACGAGTTCTGGGAGGTCTGGTTAGTTCATATTGTTGTTACTCTTCTAGGGTTGAAGACCCTTTCAGAGCCTGGGCTTCTATCTCTAGCTTCTCCAATGTGGGCCCTGTGCTCCCTCTTATGGATGACTGTGAGCATCCACTTCTGTGGGAGTCAGCTATATCAGGGTCCCTTCAGTAAACACTTGCTGTCCTATGCAATAGTGTCTGAGTTTAGTGACTGATTATGGGATGGATCCCCGGTGGGTTAGTCTCTGTATGGTCCACCCTTTCATCTTAGCTCTAAACTTTGTCTCTGTAACTCCTTTCAGGGGTATTTTGTTTCCTATTCAAAGGAGGGATGAAGAGTGAATTTTAAGAGCAGGAAGATGGTGGAAATTTGCAGTTAGCATACCTGCTTCCCTAGGCTGGAGAGGACGACTAAGGGTTCCCAGAGAGTGTCTGCTGGAGTTATGGGCTAGGGTAATGGGATGAATAAAACATGTAGAATCAAGTGAGAGTATATTTAATCTGCAATATGTAATCTGCTCTTTCCAATGTGAGATTCTAGTACCATTATTAATTAATTATTAAGTCTATGTGTTTTGCAGCTATGTTTAGTAGTAGCCATGCATTTCCAACTGCCGAGTCAATTTGGTGAAATTTTTGTCACTTGTAAAAGTGGAAAAAGTAAGGCATAAAAATATTTTTAAAAACTAGAGAAATTGACTTACAGAAGTAGAACAAGTAAGTTCGGAGAGAAAGAGAAGAGAGTTCCTTCAAGTTTCAAAATCTTAGAGAAGCAATGTTGAATATTGAAAGATTCAAATATCAATCCTACAAATGACAATGAAAACTTCAAGGTGGCCAGTTCATATATTTAAAAAGGGGCTATCAGAATAAGGCGGGCATGAGCTAAAGATGTCTGTGCAAGTATATGTACATTGTGGAGATGAGGAAGCACAAACAGAACTGAGAGAGATGAGGGATAATAGAACATTAATTATTAATTGCTTGATATATAACAGAAGCTAGTTAAAATATGCTATTTTACAGTAACAATAGATAATGAAGTATTTAGTAGAGAAAATACTTTTACAGGCAAACCAGTGGGGATTGGAGAATTGACTCAGAGATTAAGAGGAGTTTACTTTTGCAAACTTCCGAGGTTGGATTCATAACACCCTTATCAATGAGTTCACAACTTCCTGTTGCTTAAGTTCCACGAATTGGATGTGATCTCTGACTCTATATAACAACTACATGAACAAAGTGAATACAGCAAAGTATTCATATATACATAGACAATAAATAAATTCTTTTAAAATTAAAATACTGTCAGAATGAATAACTGCCAACAAGAAAATGCAAACCTTTATAAACTAAATACTAAAATAACTATTGACGTACATATACATAAGAAATCATAGAAAGAGTAAATGTAAAATGCTCATTACAAAATAGGATAATATGATATATTTTATACTCTACCAAAACATTCTGTCAATAACTGTAATATGGGCTTAACAAGTCTATTAGATAAAGAGAAAACTCAGTTCTTCAAATGTGTTCATAAAGCAAATACAACCTTATGCTGTAATCGTGAGAACAATCTGAAACTCTCATTTAAACAGGGTAAAAATAAAGCAGTAGGAAACAATGAGACAGTAAAAGGCTGTCAACTTTCTATCAAAGGACTGTTTGAGCCACAGAGCATTAGCTGAATAAAGAAGTCATGCGCTTTTAGCTGTATTCTGCAATGAAAGTAACAACTCTCGCTGCAAGTTAAGTGTGCGACATGCCAGTCACTTCTATAAAACAGGCTGTTAAAGAGATGTCATGAAAAAGAATCAGCATACACTCCAGAGAGTATACTGGGATTAAAATTAAGTTCACTGGTCCTACTACTAAAATAAGTAAACTCTAAAGTAAACTAAACCAACTAAACCAACTATGGGATAGTCAGTAACTGAATCCTTTGGATGCTCATGGAAAGACGTCCTAAAATACACAGGTTTTTCACTTATACTTGAGAAGACATACAATTATACTTCTAGAGTACAAGTAAAAGTTACTATGGACCATAATATAGAAATGAGATTGAATTATCTGGGATATTGAAGCCGGCCTTTAATCCTAGTATTCAGGAGACAGAGACATGCAGTGCTCTGTTAATTCAAGGCTAGCCTGATCAACATAGAAACCAGAGCTTCAAAGACCTCATCAAAAGGGGAGGGGAATCATATTAAAATTTAAACAGAATATCGACCAAATAGAATTCAAGGGCAAAATTAATATTTTTTTTATTTATTAAAGTGGAAAGGAAATAATAATTACAAAATATAGGAGGAATAACAATATGAACTAATGACTACCTCCCAGAACTGTGTTTCTAGTTGCTTATGTAGCAGAAGATGGCCTAGTCAGCTATCAATAGGAAGAGAGGCCCTTCGACTTGTGAAAATCATATGCCCCAGAACAGGGGAATGCCAGGGCCAGGAAGTGGGAGTGTGTGAGTTGGGGAGCAGGGTGGGGGAGGGTATAGGGGTTGGGGGATAGCACTTGAAATGTAAATGAAGAAAATATCTAATAAAAGTTAATCATGTAAGAACAAATCAGGAGTGAGTGGAGTGGCACTATCCCAACAGATAATATTTGTTTAGATTATTTTAATTGCTTTGAATTGTTTTAATTACTAAAATGAAGATAATTTTAAAAAAAGAAAAAAAATATGAAGAAGTAACATCAGCATCCATGGCATAAATTAAAATTTAGCATAGTGGTAAATAGGTATACATGTGAAAACATAGGACTGATATATGGAGGTGTGAGTGCGGTATGTGCACACAGGTGAGAGTGTCTCAGACCAGAGATTAATGTCAAGAATCTTTCTCAAAATGTTCATTAAGCTTTGAAGACAAGGCCACTCACTGTGGCCACAATGACTACTCATAGTACCAGCTAATAAACTCCTGAATTTCTCCAGTTTCCTCTTCCTCACCACTGAGATTATGGTACTACATTTCTGCACAGGGTTACTTACTTCTATTCTGGATATCTAAACTTAAATTCTCATGCTTTGGGGCAAGTGCTTACTAATATTCAAAACCCTCAGCATGAGGCTAATATTTTTTATTGAATTTTTTATTTATTTACATTTCAAATGTTATCCGTTTTCCTGGTTCCCCCTACAGAACCCCGCTATCCCATATAAGAATAATATTTTAGTTGCATTAAATTTCTTCTTTCTTTTCAATGTTTTCCCCAAAGCAAATATGTGAGAAAATTGATTTATAAAATGATATGTGGTGTTGTTGGTCCACATATGGGGTGATGCTAATTCATATGGTGTAGGCTTAGTTTTTTTTTTTTGTTTGTTTGTTTGTTTGTTTGTTTTAGTTTTTGTTTTTGTTTTTTGTTTTTGTTTTTTGAGACCTACTTTATTTAGGGTTCTTCAATGCTTGAACCTCCCTTCTAGCCCACCAACCAGAGGTAGGAATAAAAGAAGCATAATAGAAAAGCAGTGCTGTTTGCTTGTTTAGAAGTCATTACTTTCGTTGTTTAGAAACAGTCCCACTCTTTGTTGTCAGATTAACAGCAGTCTAGTTCAATAGCAAACACTAAACATGAGTCATTAGTGACAGCAAGATACAGCTAAAACAGTAACGTTCTGCCAAATTGTCAAGACTCAGAGGAAGCAGCCCAAATCAGCTAGAATCCCAGAAGTTCTTTGGTGTATGTCTCTCTTCTAAATGAAGACCAGCAAAGACCAACAAAGTGTGCACAGCATATCAATTCAAGAGCTTCCTCTCATTATTAATGGGATTCCATTTATATATATTTTTTCTAAACATCATGTGCCCCTCAAGTGTCTATTTTCAGCAAAGTATCACTTGCCCTCTCACAAGACAATTTCCGGGAAAACATCATGTGACAGAAAGGAGTTGTGAAAGAAATCAGAAATTTCCTCTTCAATATGGGAACCTCTTTAATAACTTAAGTACTAAGCTATCACAGAAGTAGTGTCCCTGTCATCTTTGTAAAATCCTACCAATGATTTCATGAAATGATGGATCGTAGTCTTTAAGCCAGACTGGATGCTGAAGCAATATGCCATGGCCCACCTAGTTGGTACTGGAAATTCATCTGTGTGACAGAAAATGAAGAAAAAGCAGCCCTTGAAGAAACACAGATACACACACATTAAAGCAGGATCAAAGGGATTGCGATTGCTCTGACACAGAGCAATCACCTAAGCTCAATGTATTTATTATATAGCAAAGGAAGGAGGGGTAAACATGTCTTAGGGTTGTGATGTGAGATCACTGCAATGGAGAAATCTCACTCTGTGAAAACTGGGGAGTTTCAGCCTATACATTTTGTACACTGATGTAAAAGTTAATAGTTTATCAAACTCATTCATAGATCATAGGATGTCTTTGGCATCACTATGAGACTAACACATAGAAGGCATAGCCATGTCCGTAGGTTTAAGGTATCAAGACAAATACACATTTATTCAGGACTTCATCAACTCTGCAATGACTAGTGGCATGTGTGTTGGAATTGTTGCTGCTGTTTTTGCTGAGGACATAGTACTTCCTGAGGACCCACCTATATAACTCCTGGGCATATACTCAAAAGATGATCCAACATATTACAAGGACACATGCTCCAATATGTTCATAGCAGCCTTATTTATAATAGCCAGAAGCTGGAAAGAACCCAGATGTCCCTCAACAGAGGATTAGATACATAAAATGTGGTACATTTATGCAATGGAGTACTACTCAGCTGTTGATATCAATGACTTCATGAAATTCTTAGATAAATGGATGGAACTAAAAAGATCCTGAATGAGGTAACCAAGTCACAAAAGAACACACATGGTATGTACTCACTAAGTGGATATTAGACCAAAAGTTTGGAATATCGAAGATACAATTCACAGACCATATGAAGCTCAAGAAGGAAGACCAAATGTGGATGCTTTAGTACTTCTTAGAAGAGGGAACAAAATACTCACAGGAGGAAATACAGAGACAAATTGTCAAGCATATCCTGAAGGAAAGGCCATCCAGATTCTGCCCCATCTAGGGATCCATCACAAAACCCCACACACTATCATGGATGCCAAGAAGTCCTTGCTTACAGGAGCCTGATTTAGCTGTCTCCTGAGAAACTCTACCAGAGCCTTACAAATACAGAGGCGGGCCAGGCAGTGGTGGCACACGCCTTTAATCCTAGCACTTAGGAGGCAGAGGCAGGTGGATTTCTGAGTTCAAGGCCAGCCTGGTCTACAGAGTAAGTTCCAGGACAGCCAGGGCTACACAGAGAAACCCTGTCTCGAAACAAAACAAAAACAAACAAGCAAACAAACAAAAAACAAATACAGAGGCAGATGCTCACAGCCAACCATTGGACTGATCATGGGGTCCCCAATGGAGAAGTCAGAGAAAGTACTGAAGGAGCTGAAGGGATTTGCCACCCTATAGGAAGATCAACAATATGAATACACCAGACACCCCTCCCCCAGATCTCAGGGAATAAACCACCTACAAAGTAGTTCACATGGAGTGACCCATGGCTCCAACTGTGTACGTAGTACAGGATGACTTTGTTTGGCATCAGTGGTAGGTCCTGTGAAGGCTGGATGCTTCAGTGTAGGGAATTGCTGGGGCCAGGAGGCAGAAATGCATGAGTTTACAGGGGAGCACCTTCATAGAAGCAGGGGGAGGAGGGATGGGATAGGGAATTTCTAGAGGGGAAACCAGGAAAGAGGATAATATTCGAAATGTAAATAAATAAAATATCCAATAAAATAAAAAAATAAATAAACAAAAGAATAAAATTTAAGACTGTATATGGTTTGTGACAGATACAATATTTTGTACCATGGAACAAGAACAACTCAAAATGAGAAGGGCAATGTTCACACTAGCTGTGTCTTTTAGGATGATAATTAAACAAAAATATTCTCCCTTATTTGGTTAATTAGAATATTATTAATCTGGTTTTTCTATCATCCTTAAGTATATTATTTGAAAACAGTAGAAAATTTATTTTCTTGGTGGTGCAATGATATGTACCTGTAACTCTAGCACTCTAGAGGTTGAAACATGAGGATTATTAATGTAAGCTCCATCATGAGCTGTGTTTCAAAGCAAGTGCCAGGCTAACCTATACTAGAGTAAGTCACTGTATCAAAAATAAGAATAAATATGCAAATAAATAAACATGGTATGGCCAAAGTAGACCTTTCCAAGTTTCTCTCATCCTTTGAAGACAGTCAATATGCTTATAGTACACTGACTTTATCTCCTGG
Organism: Mus minutoides; assembly: GCA_902729485.2. Taxonomy (NCBI): domain Eukaryota; kingdom Metazoa; phylum Chordata; class Mammalia; order Rodentia; family Muridae; genus Mus; species Mus minutoides. The sequence goes on from LR750665.1 coordinate 257,933, forward strand.
CTGTTTTAGCTCCCAATGCATTTGCACTGATTTATCTAGCATGGCATGAAATTAGTTGTTTGTGTTGTTGAATGGAGCCTGGCTGTGCTTGATTATGATTCACAACACATTATTTATATTGTTGTTCTGAAACTTCTTCAGGCCAAGGTGCTAATCCAACACCATTTTACTTAAGGAAATAATATGGAGGAGCTGGTACATAGCCTTTTCTAAAGTGCTATTAGTTATTTCCAGTGCTGTCTTAGTCAGAGTTTCTATTCCTGAAAAAACATCATGACAAAGAAGCAATTGAGGAAGAAAGAGTTTATTCAGCTTACATTTTTACCTTGCTGTTCATCATTGAAAGAAGTCAGGACTGGAACTCAAGCAGGTCAGGGAGCAGGAGCTGATGCAGAGGCCATGGAGGGACCAAGCATACTGGCTTGCTTGCTTCCCCTGACTTGCTCAGCCTGCTCTCCTATAGAACCCAAGACTACCAGCCCAGAGATAGCACCACCCCAAGGTGCCTTACAGCTGAATCTCATGGAGGCCTTTCTGAACCGGAGCTCCTTTCTCTGTGATAACTCCAGCCTGTGTCAAGTTGACACATAAAACCAGCCAGTACAAGTGCCTGCTTAATAAAAATTACATTTGTTGTATTAACAATGAATGTGTTTATAGTTCTAATAAAACATCCATGCCCACACAATCTTTCACTTCCCTTAGGAACAACAGGTGTACTCCTCAATCACTTTTCATATTGTTTTGGAGGCATGATCTACCACCTAACTAGACTCAATCTGTCAAGACTTGCTGGCCAGCAAGTCTTATAGATACTCTGTTCTTGACATTCTCAGTGCACAGGGCATAAGTGCATGGTGCCACATCAGGATTGCCCATAGATTCCAGTTATCTAAGATTACTCTTCATGCCGTCACCAAAGTCAATTTACTTGCTTTTTCATATCTCCAGCCCAAGTAACATATCTACAGGTAAATAATCAACGGGTAAATAATAGATTCTATAAATAAATGCAAAAGAGCAAAGAAAATAGACAGAGCTCTGTACAAATAAATGCACTATTCATAGGGACAATACAGCATTTGTAAATTTCATTTCCATCATGAATGAAGTTTGGACTCATTAGTGTAATGGGGTTAGTATGACATATCACCTAAATTTAATTATTAACTATTACATGCTTTAGTTGTGGTAACTGTTTTTTTGTTTTCTTTCTAATATCTAACAAAATGCCCTTGTGTTTTTTTTAAACCAATATTAGTATCTAAAAGTGAGGGCCGAAATGTACAATAGAGAAAATTATTGGCTATAGTGATCCATGAAGCTCAATTTCAGCAGAATTATTCATAAAAGTTAAAAAATGTATACCAACTTCAAATCACTACGGGACTGGAAAAACTTCTCCTACTGAAGACAGTCAAGAAATCTCAGTTAGGGAGACAGAATCCATAGGCAAGCAACAGCCTCTGCTCTAGGTGTTGGGGAATCTGCATGAAGACCAACTTGCATGTTTTCTGAGTATGTGTGAGACACCTAGGTCCATCAGTACATGCTCTTTGGTTGATGGTTTAGCTTCTCGGAGCCCCTAAGGGTCCAGGTCACTTGAATCTGTTGGTCTTCTTATGGAGTTCCTTTGCCTTTTGGGTTCCTCAACCCTTCTGGCAACTCTTCCAGAAGATTTCCAGGTACCCAGGGGGAACATCACCCTTCTCAGAGATGAAGTTAAGGGAAGAATAGAGGCAGGAATTAAAGGGGCTGCTAGGAGAATAAGTGGGTTGTAATAAGGATTGTAAAGGAATAAGAACATGGGAAAAATTTAATTGTGTGTTTGTGTTATTCTTGTTCATGGCTTGTTAGAACAACACTGTTGTTGACACTAGAGAAGAAATAGTGACAACAAAGGAATGCTAACAAGTGAAGAAAATAGAGCTCCCCAGGGAAGAACACAACAATTTGTTGTATCAGTGATGGCACTGAAATTAAATACATGCAAGTAACATGTTCAATGAATACATTTATATATGTAATAATTAGAGAAAAATATGTCCCGAGACCATGAGTTTAAGGGAGAACAACTCAGGGGTAGATACTTGGGAGGAGTTGGAGGGAGAAAATGGTTTAAGTAGCAGAAGAAAATTTACCTTTGTAGTTTTTCTTGCAGTGTTTCAGTGAAGAAACTCCCATCATAAGATTACAGCTTTTATTTGTCATAAACTGCTTTAATTAGGGCTAACACAGGTCCTAAGTACTCACCAACTGCTCATGCCAACTCTCTGAGCTGAGGTCAAGTGCTCTCATTCTAAGAAAGCCCAACATAAATATTGTAAATGTCAGATGAAGACTAGCTTAAATTATGAGCTATTTTGGTGGAAACCAGCTATTAATTGTTCAGTGCTAAGGTCAGGTTATATATTTTCAAGTAACATAATACAAAATGACATGTGAAACAGCTTTTATTTATATATTTAGAAACATGTTGAATTATATAAGAAACAGTATATATATGATCCATATATACAATTATATACAAAATAATATATTAATATATGTTTTCATATGTATAAAACAATAATAAAAGGACAAGAGCCTATAGAAATAAAAAGGAGTGGGAAGGTTTAGACAGAACAAAAATTTTGCTTCAAGAAATTTGTTAAAAATTAAATTATTAGTGACTATAATGAATTAATTAGCATTTCACATTACTACTTGAAACTAAGATGTTAAAAATGAGTATGCTAAGATTAAAAACTAGAATGGTACCAGTTGTGAATGTTTTGTTAAACAATTTGTTTAGAATTTTAGCAACATTTTTCTCACTGCATGAAGAGAGTAATCGGGGATTTTAGCAACATACCTTCCCACATGGAAATCTCTAAAACAAAAATCTCATGATATTCAGTTGTGATTCCATATGCATAAAAAAGATGTTGAACTGCTGTATTGAAATATATTGTGTTTATGAAAGTATAGTTATAAATATATGTTGCAGAATTAGAATCCCATTTATATATCAACAGTTCAAGTGATATATTCTTTCACTTGTAGATGGGTTAATTTCAACTGTGAGTTATTTTTCCTGCCAAAGTACCATGTAAACCCTTGGTTATTTAGGGATATCTGAAATGCAGGTGGGGATGCTTTCATTATTATTGGATGTCTGTGCATTTGATAAGTTAATAGAAAATCCATGGGGGTTGGGGGGCAGGTTTCATGGCTAAGAGGAGGTGATATTAACTTGAACAGCTTACTTCAATTCTACAAAACAAAGATGAGTCACAATTTACTCCATAAACTGATTCTTAGTTTAGTTCTACAAACTAGTTTTATCTAAAAATAATGGTCATACAAATTTTTCATCTGTGAATACAAAGCTGTGGGCAACCTCCTGTACACTGTGACTTTACTACTCAGAGTTAAGATAAACATCAAATAACCTTGGAGCAGGCCTTGCTAAGTGTAGGGATGTCACCATGATTACAACCTTGAAAGCATGGCAAAAAAATAAAATAGGTTAAAAAAAATGGGTAAATCCTTTTTAGTCCAAAATATTAAGGAAAAGAAAGCAACCAACATCCCAGAATTAGCCATGTTATTCCAAGTCTAGTTTCCAGGTTGTTTATTCTCCATTCATGACAAATGCTATCCTTGATTCATTTTTACATGGACATTAATTAAGGTTAGAATCACTGTGGTACAGTGCACACGGGTCCTGATTTATGTAATATAAGGACAAGAAAGGAAAAGGAACATGAGAAGAAATCCAGATATTCAAAGAAAAATACACTTTTATAAAACAGATTTGTCTTATCTGCAATGCAAATAAATAAGTATTTTGGATCCGTGTTGATTTGCATCAAAGCAGAATGTTCATTCCTTTTGCTCAGAGAAATTGTAGGAAAAGCATCTCTTGTCAGATGGAGAGACAATTGGTAATAATATCAAGGAAAAGAGAGAGCATCTCTTACTCCTTCTCAGGAAACTGGAGAAGGTCCCTGAAACTGTTTCAGGATAATAAGGAATATAAAACTTTCAGGTGTTTCACACCGAGGCTGCATCTCTGCAGTCAATTTACTTCTGAGCTCCACCAGACCATCTCCCGAGCAGTTGCAGTGGATGATAATGGAGACTCACTTTGAGAAAGAGGGTTCTTAAGTATAGCCGTGAGCCATAAACCTTTAGAAGCAAGATTAGTAGGCAATTTTTGGTCTCATAGTTATAAACTTTATAGGTGATTTCACCTGGAATTTGGCTCCTGCTTAGCTATAGCTAGGATTCCTTCAAACACCTGTGCACCCGAGGTTTGTTACTAGGATATCATTGCCATTTTCGAGAGATGAATTAGGCCAGCTGTTTTGGAATTGGTAAGGGATCTATTTGAGACAGAAAGGCCTAGGAAATGGCAGAGAGGGAGGAAGCAGAGAATCTAGTTGAGAAGTCAAGCTTTTCATGTCACTGTGATGAGCTCTGCATTCCCTGAGTTGTCATTTTGAATTCCTCCCTGAAATTGCACAGATACTGAATTCCAATGGAACAACACCTGTTCCAACCCCAGGGCAAGCTTTTGGGCAGTAATCCTTTTGGGTACCAAATCATTCAAGTCTGCTAAATAATTAGTGAATCAAGTTTCCTCACTGATTTCCATTCCTCTTTTCAAAGCTAACTCCTCCAATTTGAATCAGCTCATAAAAAAAAAAAAAAAACCTCTACAGAGTATATATATATATATATATATATATATATATATATATATATAATCTTTTGATTTAATTCTGTACTATAATCATCCCAAACTTTGAAGTAGCACTTGCTATGCTGAATTTAATAAAATATTCAATTCTAAGTTCATAAGATGCCATCTTATCTACTTATCTGCTTATCTACTTATACCTAAGGTGCCATTTTAGAAACAGAAAATAAAGGATAATACCCATTAAATACAGGAGGAAGTTTTATGCTAAGTCACTTTATTATTTATTTCACACGTAATTTATTCTTTTTGTACACTGGTAGCATAAAAATTATGACATATATTTGTAGGTGGTCTGTGAAAATCTTTTTATATCTTTCATGATATTTTCTGAGTCTAAAATATTGTGGCTGTGTTGTAAATGTACCTACTTAGGACAGGCTTTCTCTATTTTGATCATTTGAAGATTTCTGTAAGGGTCTGCATCTGCTGCAAAAGGAAGTCTCTTTGGTAAGAGGTAAAAGCTACACATTTCTGTGTGCCTAAAGATAATGAGTTGTCTAACAATGGTCACTTACACTGTTAATCCCAACACTCAGGAGGCAGAGGCAGGTGAATCTCTTAAGTTCTGAGTTTGGACCAGCCTGGTTTACAGAGAGAGTTCCAGAACATTCAGGGCTACACAGAGAAATCTTGTCTCAAAAAAAAAAAAAAAAAAAAGGGGGGGGGGGCAGTGGGGGAGACTGGAGAGATGACTCGGCTCTTCCAAAGGTCCTGAGTTCAAATTCCAGCAACCACATGGGGCCTCACAACCATCCCCTCACAACCATCCTTAATGAGATCTGATACTTTCTTTGGGGTGTCTGAAGACAGCTACAGTGTACTTACATATAATGAATAAATAAATAAATAAATAAATAAATAAATAAATAAATAAATAAAGTTTAAAAAAAATAAAAGTAAATTAAGAAAATACTTTGTAAAATAAGGTCATAAAACCATGTTCATTTAATGTTATATCATCATCATAATTATCTTCCAAGTTTTTTCAAAGAATTAGCAATTGTTTTTAAATAGAGAAAACCTGTACATATTCTAAATTAGCAATTGAACTTGTTGGTTGTGCTGAGTCCCAGGAACAGAAAGGCCCTGGTGCCAAGGCAGTGGCATTTGTAAACACAGAGTAGGGTCACACAGAAGCAGAGGCAACTTCCTCATGATGGCAAAAGGAAAGCCTGACTGAGTACCTAGAGACTGATGATGCAGATAGTAACAACCACTCAGGAACTGCAGCTTGGAGGACAGGCTTGCTTGCGACCAATGGGAGGTCTGTGGAGTCCCAGGAGGTTAGAAAGGTTGCTCCCTGAGAATGAATGAATGTGCTGGCTGCAATGTTCTCATCTGCTCCCAGAGTCTGTATCATTTTCTCCATGCTTTCCCACCCACTGTACCCCCAGGGAGACACCAGTCAGGACAAAGGACTCAGGCAACAACGTACACAGTTAATCTGTTTCAGTCTCTCCTTTAGGATTCCCAGTGAAAATTTTATAGCAAGCTCATGTATCATTCAAAGAAAAAGCACCTTAGTTTTATATTTGAAATCCCATTGCTGATTACAGTTTTATTTTCCTAAGCTGCTTAAAGATGATCTGCTGAGGCATCTAGAGAATTATTAACAATTTCGTTGGTTGTATCTGACATGTGTACTATACATTAACACTCTGCTATCTTTAACTCTAGATGTAAAGTTCATGAATTTACCCCTTGATAATTCTACCAGAAAACATATGGTTATTTGTCAGTTTTCAAATATTCTTACTCACATTTAGGAAGATAGGAAACCTTATTTTCCTCACGTCGACATAGAATATCATAAAGCTCAAAGTTTTTTCACCAAGATAATTCAGAAGTAATTTCGTTTGGCTTCCCAAACAGTAAAGTGTGTTCATTATTTTTCTTAAACCATAAAACCTAAATATATGCTATGACATTTAATATAATACAAATATTTATTTAATGAAATAAAACACAACAGTATACATTTTTCTGCTACATTAAGTAATGGAAAAGGAAGACATTTAATAATGATAATTTCAATATATTTTGATTTGTAAAATTAAATTTTAGGCCAAAGCCTGACAAAATTGATGTATTTTCCTTTAGATAAACTGTCTGTCCTCATTTTTTATCCATTTAAGTGAATATATTCTTTAGTGTTTTGAGACCTACAGCCACTTGGAGTTTATTCTCAAAGGCTTCAAAATATAACATTAGGTTTCTAGCTTTCTTTGATATTTTATTTTATGGCAACTATAACAGATAGCCTAGGGAAGTTTCTCGTGTATGATTAGGGAATATTAAATCCCAAGAACAGATGTGAATCTCTCAAATTTTCTACCATGTATAATTTAGAAAATACAGATGCTATTCTTTTCCATAATTTCACTTTTGCTCTTTCAGCTCTATTTGGCTATGTATGTGGAGATAGTGGATGCCCTTATTACCAAAAGACAGCATTACTGTTTAAGAAGTAATACTTCCTTTATATATTACTGTTTGTTTACTATTGTGTTCAATTTTCAAAACAGTTTAATGTCAATTTAATATTTTTAATTGTCAAGATAATTAGAGGAGTTATGGTCGATGAAATTGTTACAGCGAAAATACAATATTCAAATAAGCCATCAGATAACATCTGACTCAAACTCCAAGGGTGAGGTGTAATATTTAAAGGATGGCAATTGGATTTTTCTTTAGGAAGCAAATAATTCATTTGCAGTGTTTGCTGTTTTCAATGTGATTATACCTAAAGAAAAACAAAGGGTGTTTATGTGAGAATCCAGGATATGAAGTACATACAGAATTCTCCTCTCCACAGATCCAAACAATAGTGCACAAGTGCCTACTTACTTTTATATCAGCTGTCATAGTTAGAGTTTTATTGCTGTGAAGCGACACCATGACATCTCTTAACCTTTTTGATTTTTGTCATTTGTTTGGTTTTGCTTTTTGAGACATGGCTTCTCTGTGTAGCTTGCTTGTCCTGGAACTCACTCTGTAGGTCAAGCTGGACTCAAACTCAGAGACTTACCTGCTTCTGCTTCTGGAGTCCTGAGGTTAAAGATGTGTACTATCCCTGCCCATCTCATGGCAACTCTTATAAAGGAAAACATTTAATTGGGATTTATTTCCAGTTTTAAAGGTTTAGTCCATTTTTGTCATTGTGGAAATCATAGCAGTGTGCAGGCAAACATGGTTCTAGAGAAGGAACAGAGAGTTTTACATCTTGATCTACAAACACCAGGAAGAGAATGATAAACTCTTCCACCAACAATGCAACACCTACTCTAATGACATCACACTTTCCAATAGTGCCAATTCCTCCTGAGCTTATGGAACATGGAATCACTGACCATAAAAACAATTCTAGATTTGTTAACCTGCATAAGGACTAATGCTAAATCACTTGCCCTTACCTGGCTTGTGTTAAATTTATAGCCTCTACAGATGTTAAAATTTGTATCTCCTGATCCATCTGAGCCAGAGAATACCCTTTAGTCCAAAGAACCCATCTTAAACAGTGTTTGGCTATCAAGCAACCAAAATCTCAGGAAAACACCAACTAAACCTATTATGCATGAAACCACTTCATAGAAACTGAGAGCAAATACTAATGCCAAAGAAAGTCCACTAATTTCAATTCATGTTTCTTTTCTAACATTAAAAGAAGAAATTCCTTTCTGTTTTTTAGTAAACTGGTGAGCTGTTTATCACTATAATAGTACAGAACAGAAAAGAAAACTCATAACATTGTTCTCAAAAGCAGCATGCTGATCTATTTATATGAGACATGTGGTACACTCCTCTAAGGCTTTCATAAGCAAAAGAACTAAAATGCATATGAATTAGAAAAGTGAAGGTTATATTGTATCCATTTTTAAAAATGTGGCCTTTGACCATTTACAAAGTGGTATGTAAATGGAAAAGCAGCCTTAAAGTTGGGATGTGTTCCGAATAGCTGGGTATGATTGAGCACTTGAATCCAGGTAGAGCAAGATAGCTTCGTTCCCTCTATCTACTCTTATTATTTTAAGATGAATAGTTTATATCCAAGTACATTACTCTTAGTATTCATCTCTGTCGCTTGTCTCTCTTCTCCCTGTCAGTCTTTATCTACTCCTATCAGTCTCCATGCAATGTGAACTGACGATTGGGTGTTCACTGCAGCTGCTGATTTTCAAGGTCTGATCTGAAAAACAAATCTAAGATCTAGAATTCAGAGAGACAGAGTCTACGTATCTACTCAAACAATCACTCCAAAGCTTATGAGTTTCCTCTAACTTCAGGAGAATATTTAAATATTAAATCAACATACAGGATGAGAACAGCATGACATAAAAATATAACACCTTGTATACCAATGTTCAGCAGCTCAGTAAACGAAATAAAATCAGTAACATTTCACAAAGTGCCTATGAATATATGAATAAAATGAGAATGCACTCAACTTATAGCAGCTAGAAGGTTTTTCAACAAACTACAATATTAAAAATACTTTTACTTAAAAATACTCCACAGAAAGAAAATATGATAGTATATATATATATATATATATATGTGTGTGTGTGTGTGTGTGTGTGTGTGTGTGTGTGTGTGTATGAACTGAGCAAGATTATATATATATGTGTGTGTGTATGAACTGAGAAATAATATATATATATATATATATATATATATATATATATATATATATACATATACATATACATATATATATATGCACTTCTTTCCTCTCTCCCTCTCTCTCTCTCTCTCTCTCCCTCTCTCTCTCTCTCTTTAATTACTAAAGGAAATAAGACCATAAATTTGACTTTGAGAGAGAGAGAGCAATGAGGGAGTGGTTAGAGGGAAGGGTAAATAATATAACTATATTTTAGCCCCTACACACACACACACCTTATATTAAAAATAGATTCTTTCATGCAATATATCCTGATTACATTGTCCTTTGGTTAGTCATGTTAAAGGACGATGGCCTCTGTGTTGTTGTCTTCTCCAAAACTGTTCAGTTGTCCTGTCAGTAATCCTCTGGTCTTGGGGCTGGCAGCAACTGAGGCCAAGCCATACATGCTGTTTGCACCCCTGCTTACCTGTGCTCCCAGGGCAGTTTGGGAAAACATCTCTGCATTGCCTGTAAGGTATTTCCATTTCACTGTTGTAACCCAAACCACTTGGATGGTGTGCCGTTGGAAGAAGGTGCCCTTTTGTGATTGTGTCTCCTGATACTCATTGTTGATCACCTCAATACATTTAATTATTATCTAAAACCAATTGTTTCCATCGGCGGCAGGGAACTGGGGGGTCAGGTTTAGGCTGCTAATACAAGTATCCATTCCTTGCAGTTCTGAAGTGTGCAAAGTGAAGATCCAGGCTTTGCAAGTTTTGGTATGTAGCATGAATAGCTTGCTTCCAAACTGTGAGACAGGATTTCCCATGATCCCTTAAGGACACATGTATTCAATCTATTACATGAATAGGAATTAGTTTACATCTCCATTGTTTTTAAGTATAACCTCAGATTTGTCATCTGATTTAAAACAAATATGAACTCTGAGTATAAAGTCTCCAAAGAGTTTGCCCAACAGACATTCAAGGTATAGTAAATAATCAGTGTAAAATAATTTGATCAAAGTAGAATATATCAAAGGTTATGTTGCAATGTGATATTTATCTTGACATTCCAAAATAGAAACCAAACCAACATAACTTTGAAAAACATTTTTCATAGATTATATACAATGTGGAATTTATTAAGATATTTTGAGGAATGAGGATTATATTTGTCTCAATATTGGCAAACTTACATGAGTTAAAATAGTGCCAGATGTTTTGAATGAAAGCTATGCAAATAAACTGTCTTTCCTAAGAAGTTCTAAAAAGATTTTCAGCCACAACATTTGTGGGTAGGAAAAGGGCACCTATATCACAATTAGGAATTTCTATTTTTAAAACTTGTTTATTTGATAGATTGAAGAACAATAGCTCAATCATAAATAAAATTTATAAAAGAATCATGAAGAAATAAGATATTTTCATGAATTGTTCAAGAAAAATGAGTCCAAATATATTAACAGATACTTGATGGTTCACAACTATTTAGCATCATTTTTTAAAGTAAAATGATTTTTAAATGTTATTGATGGAAGTTTGAGATCAGAAGTATAAGTTACAACAAGAGAATATTTATGGTAAGGATGTTCCATACTTTCTGAGACACTTAAGGTGAATGTTCATAACAGAATTATAATTAGGTAACATTATTCCCAACACTATCTCAAACAACCTCTAAATAATTGTGCTAGTACAAGGTTCACTCAAATAACATGCAGAAACAACAGAAACAAAATAAAACAACAACAAACCCTAGTTAATATAATGGTGAAAACCCAAACTGATGTCTAAGAATGTAAGTATAATATCAAAGTGTGTTCTGTAAAATAATTAAGGAGAGAGTACATTGAAAAGTGTGAGGGTAGGAGATGTGAGGAAAGAAAGAAAGAAAGAAAGAAAGAAAGAAAGAAAGAAAGAAAGAAAGAAAGAGAAAGAAAGAGAGAAAGGAAGAGCCAGAGAAGATAAACTACTGACAGAAACAAACAAAAACAGCAGAGAATTCCAGACTGAAAAATTAAGTGAATCCATAAGACAAAAGTAATAATATAGAAAGAGATACATTTATAAAGGTTTATTCCTTTAACTGTATTGTATTTTGAAATACAAAGTAAGTACCACTACAGACCTTTATTTTTGCCATTGGCTGTCAGCAATCTACAGAAAGGTTTAATTCAGTTTTTACATCTTTAATCAAGAAATGTTCAATTATTCTATCGTTTCTGTCACATTGTAGGACTATCTTGAAAGTTCCCCATACTTAATGGCATTGCCTACAAGTGATGACAATTTTGAATTTACTTTCACATTTTATAACACATAGAGATGATACCTACTTATTTCAGTGATTAAGGTATCTTATGTAATGTTGAATAACATATATTAGAATAAATATGTTCTGTATGAGCTCAGATATTAATATAGAAATTTCAGTTATTGTTAAATATGAAAGAAAATCTATAATTAAAATTTAAATTTTAATGATGATCTTTTCTTTTAGCTACTTTATGGAAACTTGCTGTTCTTATCAACATATAAAGATATAGATATATTTACAAATGGTGACAAGTCATTTTTCATCTTACATCAAGGAGCTGGAGAATTTTAAAGAGAAAATAAAACAAAAATATCATCAATAAAAGATAATGATGATGCAAAGGTGTTGCAGAAATTATTATGTAGTCCTGATAGATAAACTAAATATGCCTATGTAACTTAGGTATATTGTAACATTTCAATAGTGACATAGACATTTTTCCTTATAGAAATTTGATTTCCAGATATCACACACTATAGAGTAGCTTTCCACATTTGCCACATTAATTTGAATATATTCATACTTACCTCCTAGTTCACATAACACACTGAAGGAACTCCAGAAGTATAAAGTATAAATGTAAAAAGTAAAATTTTATTTTACTACATGAAATCATAGAATACATTTTGTTTTTTGTTTGTTTTGAGCTGTTTACACAAGGTCATTTTATTAACAAAGGAATTGCTCTGGTGATAAATGAGAGTTCAAATCTCCCTCTCTCTTTATACACACACACACACACACACACACACATATATACATACACACATACACACACACATACCATTCATGTCACAGGTCACTCTCTACTGCCTTCCTGGGCTATTGTTCTCTGCCTCCCAAACTTGATATTTCACATGCATTTTCTAGTGTTTGAAATTTCACAAAAAATATCATATTTTCTTTAAAGACAAAAGATATCTTTTATCGCCCTTTTTTATGTTCTCTGAGGTCTGGAGTTCTGGGAAAGAGAAGCCTCCATCTTCTATATGAACAAGAGAAGGTAATTATAGAAGAGAATAATTTATTTATATATAATAATTAATCTATATATATGCTCTATATATGCTTCTACCTACTATACCTTATGTGTTCCAAGAGCTTTTCAGAGCCACAGTTTCCTTGTCCTAGAGGACTGATTGAGAAGAGGCTGCTCCTGGACACCAGTGACAGAGCCTTGCACAGCTTCTTCCGGGCACACTTAGTAAATGGTCACAGTAATTGACTCTCAGAGACCCAGCCCTTTTCATGGACCAGCAGTTAGGAGCCCAGTGTGCTCCTGGTCTTTTCCTGCATTTGAGGGAAGGTGGGAATGATTGCAGTTTACAAAGATTTTCCCCATTCTTCACAGTGGATCATTTTCTGCACAAAGCTTTGAGAGAAAACAGTAGTTTTCATATTCCTTTTAAGATGGAAAACTGGAACTCAGATGCAGAACTGGAAGTAAAGACCATAGAGTCTCTTGATTTAAAATTTCAGAGTGTGTAGTTGGGAACCATAAAAGTCTAGATTTCAATATTGCTTGCCCATTGCCTGACCTTGGTTCCTTTAGAGCTTATTACAATCTTTTTTTTTAAAGTAGTTTTAAGTTACAGAAGAATTGATGAGCAAGAAGAAACTGCTGCTGTGCCAGGTACCTCTTGTCCACAGCTTGCTCACTGGAGGTCTTTCTTTGGTGTGGCATGCTGTCACTGGAAGACTCCATTGGTGTAGCGTGCTGTCAGAGCTGGTGCATGGCTATGGTCAGCCTTGTGTTACCTATTTCTTACCTCAGTGAAAATTTTAGCAAGAGTGCCTACGAAATGGGAATGTGAGAGGAAACTGTCCAAGTGTTCAATGGTTCCACAAGGATTAGGTGTAGTTACATATGTGAGTCTTCCATATGGTAAGAGAAGTCTCAACTGCAAATGTCAAGAACCACTACATCTGAAGTCTTTGTGATAAAGAAAGTTTTGAGTCCACACTAACACCCTAAAAAATAGACTGGACTGAAAAATAAAATAGACTGATATAAAAATTAAGTAACAAGAGATGTTTGGAAAATTGTGTTTACTTTATCCTTTGCTTTTGTTTCTGTTTCTCCATCACCCACAGAGTCAAGGTGATCTAAGCTTTTATATTGCGTTCCATGTCACCTCTGGATGCTAGATATACATCTGGATTTGTCAATGAGAAATGTGAAGGTAGATAAAACAAACTGTAGGATGTTCATTTACCCAGTTCCCTATCTATCTGAACACATACATTAGCTGGACATATCAGTACTGTTACAATTATTGCTGGGTAAATATCTTCACAGCTCATGCTATGCTATTATCTTCTACAGCTTCAATTCAGTGTTCTAGAAACACTCATTCTTCAAAGTGATGTTTGCAGCTCTCTGCAGTTTATAGTCTCTGAATTTTAATTTTTTCATTCTCTTTAAATATGTCCATGTATACATGAAGAGTTTTCACCTTTATATACCCTTCATAAACTCACTATAGTAATATTTGCTATCTGTTCTAACACCAACTGTTTTTCTTTTTTCTTTATTGTTTAATTTCTTTTTCACTCATATATTACATCCTGACTGCAGTTTCCTCTTCCTCCACTTCTTGCAGCTCTCTTCAGATCCACTCTGACTCCATCCCCTCTCACTTAAAAAGAAAGAAAGAAAGAAACAAACAAACAAACAAACAAATGAAACAAAAGAAACAAAAGGAAAAATTTAAAAAGAGAAGCAATGCAATGCAAAGCTAAGCTAAAAAAACACAAAAAAGAAAAGAAAAGAAAAGAAAAGAAAAGAAAAGAAAAGAAAAGAAAAGAAAAGAAAAGAAAAGAAGAAAAGGGCAGGCCTTCTAGGGGTATCAAAATTAACTGAACATAGCATAAAATGTAAGACCACGCACAAATCCTCATATCAGGGCTCAAAATCAACCCAGTAGGAAAGGATCCATAAAGCAAGCAGAAGAGACAGAGACACCCCTAATCCCACTATTTGGAATTCTACAAGAACACCAGGACAACAACCATAACATAAATACAGAGAACCTAGCATAGACTAATGCAGGTTCTGAGATTGTCAGTGCAGTCTCTATGAGCCTTGCTTAGTTGATTCTATATCATGGTATATATGACTTCCTTGCTTGTACAATCCTACCACCCATTAGTAACAAGAAGAAATCAAGGGGGACACATGGATTTCCCTGGGAAGAGGAAATAGTATAAATTTTTTGTATGGTCTGTAGGTGAGTGAGTGGGGATATGAACATGAGAGATCACAGTGGGGAGGAGGAAGAAGTAATGTGTGGAGAAACAGAGAATTGGGAGAGGGAGAGGAAGAGTGGAGAGGGAGGAAAAGAGAGGGGGAAGGGAAAGAGGAGTGGGAGAGAGATGGAGAGGGAGGGGAGAGGGAAGGNTTTTTTTTTTTTTTTTTTTTTTTTTTTTTTTTTTTTTTTTTTTTTTTTTTTTTTTTTTTTTTTTTTTTTTTTTTTTTTTTTTTTTTTTTTTTTTTTTTTTTTTTTTTTTTTTTTTTTTTTTTTTTTTTTTTTTTTTTTTTTTTTTTTTTTTTTTTTTTTTTGGTTTTTCGAGACAGGGTTTCTCTGTATAGCCTTGGCTATCCTGGAACTCACTCTGTAGACCAGGCTGGCCTCGAACTCAGAAATCCGCCTGCCTCTGCCTCCCGAGTGCTGGGATTAAAGGCGTGTGCCACCACGCCCGGCTTATTTTTCATTTTTAATTTGTTTTTGAAATTATAGCATAATTATATTATTCCCTCCCTTTCTTTTTTACTCCTTAATTCCTCCTATATATCCTTTGCTCCCTCAAATTATATATATGTGTGTGTGTGTGTGTGTGTGTGTGTGTGTGCGTGCGTGTATACATATACATATACATATATATGTGTGTGTACATATGTGTATACATATATAAGTGTGTGAGTGTGTTTTCTTCGATACGTAAATAAAACCTGCTCAGTCCATAGTATGTTGTTGAGTCCAATTATGTGGTTATTTACTTATTCTCAATATAAGTTGGGAGAAGAAATAAGGGACCAGGAGAGGATAGGGTACTCCACAAGATGAACAACAGCAAGATGATCAAGTAACCTGGACCCTTTAGGGCTCCAAAGCCAGAACATACATGTGCTAGACCTAAGCCTCCGACACATATGTAGCAGATGTGCAGCTTCATCTTTATGCTGGACCCAAGCAACTGGTACGGGAGCGACTCCTGATTCTGTTGCCTGTGTTTGGATCCCGTCTCCCTAACTTGGCTGCCTGCCTGGCTTCAGAAGGAGAGGATGTGTCTAGACCTCCAGTGACTTAATGTACAAGGGTTAGTTGGTACCTAGAGAGAATTCCCTCTTCTCAGAGAAGTGGAAGGTGCTATTTGAATGGAGGACTGGGAGAAAAAGAGGCCTGTGATTGGTGTGATTAAAGTATAAAGTGAATAAGTAAGTCAGTAAGTAAGAAAAAAGAAAGAAAGAAAAAGACATGAAGTTGGAAGGAATAGCAGGTGGAAGAGCATGTGGGAAGAATTGGAGGAGGACATGTTGGAGAAACAAAAGTAGATTACTTAATAAGGAAGAGGAAAGGGTGTGTTTGGGGCCACAACAGGGAACATGAGTATCATTAGTAGTGCACTGCAAACCCTGACATTTTCTTAGCGGGGAGTGAGGTGATGCATACTACTTTACTCATGAATCATGGATTAGAGTGAAGGGATGAGATAAGGTGAAAATACCAGTGATATACTGCCACTTATCAGCAAAGACACTTTCTTATTGTAGAAAAGATTATAGCTGAAAACTGAATGATCCAAAGCGACCAGGAAAACTGGACAGAAATGCCACTCACAGGCCAAAGGGAAATAGACTTTCTCACCATAATTTCTCTGGTTATTCCTTGTCTGGCTCTATCTTCAACTCTCAAGTATATCTGGAGTGAACTGCATACTGCATAGAGCTCTTCATGGCAATGCCCTACTCTGCACATCTTTTAGGTCTCGATGCCTACTGTCCCTGTTTGTCTGTCCTCTTCCTTCACAAAAGATGCTGGTCAGGTGAAATGACAGCAAGAAAAGGAACAAGATTAAAGGAATAAAAAGAATAAAAAAAAAAACACCTTCTGAAATACTATTGCAATAAGAAAACAAAAAGTGAAAATGTTATATTAAAATCCCAATAAGAGTTGTCTGTTGTTATTTTTATTTTTCATTATTTTTATTATGTAATTATGTTTTCCCTTTGTGGCTCTCATTATTACCCTTTGGCATATTTCATGCCTAAAGTAGTTATCTACATTATTGCTTTTCAAAATAAATTGTCTGAATTTCATTGAATTTTAAAATTATAAATTTATGAAACTATGGCACATACAATATACTATAAATATTTTAATTTAATATTTGTGTATAATGCTCACTTTATGTCCCAACAAGTTGTTAATTAAAGTATTCTGCTTTCTGTTGGAATTAAACATACAAAAATAATCAGCTAATTTTTTCCCTGTGTTTTTCATATACTTCATTAAACCACGAACATCTCTCCCAATTTCCCAGTTTCTGAGGAAGGGTAAAATTTGTGACTAGTATTTTAATGTATCTACTTTTTATTTATGATTGCTGAAGTTTGCATTTTATATCTGAAAAACTGTAACTAAATGCAGAGAACTTTGAAATACACTTAAGTTTTTTAATAGTAAATCACTCTTCATCAAAAATTATGCATATTATAAATGGTTAAATTAATAATATAAAGCTAATTTTGTTACTTTTTATATTTGAATGATTTTAATTATGGTTTTAAATTATTTATTGAAATCAATCCATACATCAACCCCTTCTTAATTTATGACTGAGTGACCAAATGTTTGTGTAGTCCCTGTGCAGGGAACTTCAGCAACTGTAAGAGCATGAATATCCTTACTGTTTGCATTTATGGGTAAAGCACTGTATATCACATGATCATCATATAGGGAAGCCAGACAGCAGGCAGGCCTCACATGGTGCTGGAACAGTAGCTGAGAGCTTACATCCTGATCCAGAAATTCCAAAGCAAGTAAAAGTAAGACTGTGGTTGGCTCTCCTATGGCCTTTTGAAACAAGGCTGCCCTCAGTGACATATCTTCTCCAACAAGACTACATTTTCTAATGCTTCTTAAACTGTCCACCAAGTGGAAATAAAACTTAAAATACCTAAGCCTTTGTAGCTCCTTCTAATTCAAATTACCACCCTTTTTTTTTTAATCAAATATCTATTGATAGAACATCTTCCAGAGTAACAGTTCATGGCACATTGTTTTGTGTGTTAGACTAAGTATATTCGAGATAAATTGCTTTTCTTTATGAGAACTGAAATAATTACATTTAAGATCAGATAAAGGGTCTTGTTAGCAACAGTCTTGTAGTGGATGAACAGTTTTTCAAAGAAAGGTAGTGGCCATCTGTTCTCTTTTCCACTGAGAATAAAATGAAGGCAAGTGAAACTTCTGTTTGAGAAAAGGAGAGTCGGGTTAAATGTTAGAAAAAAAATTATTGACACTAAGGGTTGTTTAAACAAAAAATATTCCAGTATCTAGGGAATGTGTGTGATCTTTTCCTCTGAACATCAATAAGGATAAGGCAGAAAACCATCCGTGCCAGCAGCTAAGCCTGTGCCCACCTGGAAGCATAACACTGAGCATTCTCTAGAGGAATATTTCATTCTAGAAAGATATGCACAACCTGAAAATGGAAAAGATTTTTTTTAAATGCGCAGAACAGGCTTTTCTTTAAAAAGAACATCATCTGAGTAGACTTCAGCATTTAAATTACAAAACATGCTATGGTGTTTTAGACACACTAAAATATTACATTCTGAGCTGAATATGTTGGCTTTGAAGATAGTCTCAGATACTTGGCCCCAGAGTTCAAGGCCATCCTGAAAATCCTATATCTTGTTTCAAAATCACTTAATAAATATGCTGGTTTTCAATTTTAAGGCTTCATCTTCATTTTAAGATTTACACTACACATTACTTTGCTAATTGGTAGTATCTTATGTGTTACAGTTTTTTCTTGGTTTAGATAAGCTATACTAAATTACAATTTATTTATAATAAAAATCTATGATGTATGTCTGTAATTCAAATATCTGACTAATTATCTTAGGTCCAAACCAGTAATGTAGTACTGTTTTGTTTTGTTTTGTTTTGTTTTGTTTTGTTTTGTTGTTGCTTTTTAAATTTTGATCTCCTTATAATTGATTCACTTGCTGCAAAGGCTGCATATGTTATATCCATGCATACACTCCAAACTTCCTTTTTCTTTTTCATGTTCAGTTTACTCACTTTTTTTAAGTTCCTATCCATAATCAATAGAGGGAGACACAAGAACATTGAAAATAAGAATCATTTAACACTATGTCCCTAAAAAAATGTCCTTTCCATTCTCCGGACCCCTGCCAGCTCAATGAGGCAAGAAAAGCCAAGTAAAAGCAGGACATTCACATAAGGTTATCAAGAGGGTTTCTGAGCCCCTTTCATGGGAACTGGGAGGCAGAGGCAACTAGTGATCTGCAGAGGGAAACTTCTCTTCACATATAGGCTTAGTTTGCTCCAGAATAAGATCAGCTAGTGATGCCACCAATTGGAGGGAGGGAGGGAGGGAGGGAGGGAGGGAGAGAGAGAGAGAGAGAGAGAGAGAGAGAGAGAGAGAGAGAGAGAGAGAGAGAGAAAGAAAAAAGAAAAGAAAAGAAAAGAAAAGAAAAAAGGAAAGAAAAATAAAGAAGGAAAGAGGGAGGGAGGAAAGGAGGGAAGGAGGAAGGAAGGAAGCAAAGAAAGAAGGAAGGATGGAAGGAAGGAAGGAAGGAAGGAAGGAAGGAAGGAAGGAAGGAAGGAAGGAAGGAAGGAAGGAAGGAAACTCTTTCCTTGAAGTAAGCAATGTGATAAACTCTGGTCTAGCAGGTCATACATGATTGTTGGTTTGTTCATACTCTTTATGTACTTGTCCTTCTTGGACCATCACACTTGGCCATCACTGAACATTGGAGTTTAGAAATGTATATTACTCTTGTTTGCATCCCTGTTATGAACTAATCTCCATTTTTTATATCCCTATTAGCAAGTTTCAATAAACCTCCAGTCTTTTGTGCAATCTGCTCATGATTATTTCAGTCTTCTGGTAAAATACCCTAGTGCCTTAATGCAGCTTGGCTGTGGGTATCAAAGGAGGAAATAATGAAGAAACATGTTTTAGGATGTCCTTTGTGTTTGTTTTGTACAAAAAATGCTTGCATCCTTTTAGGTAGAGTCTTTCTTTCTTTCTTTCTTTCTTTCTTTCTTTCTTTCTTTCTTTCTTTCTTTCTTTTTTCTTTCTCTTTTCTTTTGATTTTAATCAGATTCTGTTTTCCTCATACAATGTAATTTCATCTGATTTCACCTTCTTGCTCATCTTAATCCACTAATTAAAAAAGGAAACAAAATAAAACAAACATACAAAAAGGGCTTCTAAGAGATAACAAAATAAAAATAAAGCAAATAAAAAAACTCACATCACAGTTGGAATCAATTAAAATTGGATAAGTTGCAAAAGGCACAAGAATTAGATCAGAGACCCACATATTAACAAATTCAGGAGCCCCATAAAAATACTAATAGATGTCTGCAGAGGACCTGGCACAGACCCATGTCTGTCCTGTGCCCCTGCTTCAGTCTCGGTGCATTCCTATGAGTTTCACTTGGTTGATTTAGAGGGTCTTGTCTCCTGGAGTTGTCTGTCTCCTCTGTCTTCCTCATTAATTATACCTCTATTTCTACAGGTTCCCTGACCTCTAAAGGGAGGGATTTGATTGAAACATCTCATTTATAACTGTGTTCCAAGGTCGGTCTCTGTATATTTTCTGGCTATGGGTCTCTATATCTGTTTCTATTAATTGCAGAAGGAAGCCTCTCTGACAGGAATTCAAAAAGTCACTGAACCATGAATATAGCAAAAATTCTTTATGAATTATTTTACCTTTATTTTTACCCCTCCCCTCCCCTCCCCTCCCCTCCCCTCTCCTCTCCTCTCCTCTCCTCTCCTCTCCTCTCCTCTCCTCTCCTCTCCTCTTCTCTTCTCTTCTCTTCTCTTCTCTTCTCTTCTCTTCTCCTTTCCCCTATCCTTCCCTTTCTTCTCATTTCTGTTTCTTAGACCAGTAGCATTTGTTTTTACTATAGCTCTCTGAGCTATCTAGTTTCTGGTTCCTGGTCATCCAAGCAGTGTCAGGCATGGGCTCCATCTCATGGAATAGGCCTAAAGTAATATCAGTTATCAGTTTGTTAGTTACTCTTGCAAGCTTTGTACCACCATTGTTCCAGAATATTTGGCAGAGAGGCAAATTGTAGGTCAAAAGTTTTGTAGTTGAGTTGATGTTTATATTTCTCTTTTGTTAACTGGCACAAATTTTTCCCATGTCATAAACATTAGAACATGGGGTGGAGGTTCCATGTATGCTGATCAACTTGACATCTCCTTGTTCAGTGAGGCGTGTGGGTGTTGTCCTTAGCAATAGGGCCTTTCTGTCATTTTTGTGAAGAGGAAACTATTGCCTAAGTTGTTTGGAGATTTCAATGGCACCTTTTTTTGCAATAATTAATAATAATAATAATAATAATAATAATAATAATAATAAATATTAATAATAAAATTGGATGACACCTAGTCCCAACATTTGTAGCTTTGTTTAATGAGAAAAGATGGCCAGTAAGAGGTTCTGTATTTGAAAACTTTATTAGTTATATATTATATGGAGTTTCTACTGAACTAGCTTTCCTGCTTCCCCTTGAATGCCCTTTAATTCCTCCTGCTTCTTCCCTCATTCCCTCTCAAAATACAATTTCCCCTCCCGTTCTCCAACTGATCCTCACATTCTCCATCCCCCATGCCAAATTTCCTTCTTATTACTTTTAGTACTGCACATGTTTTTTCTTACATTTATTTCAAATTTACTTGTTTTCTATAATAAAGTAGATCCTTTGTAAGAAATGTGTGATTTTTATACTTTTCTTCCTTATTGGCCCTAGCCAATATCTGCTCTATTATTAGAATATTCTGGGCATATTAACTAATTATTAGTATGGACATGTTAGCCTCTTTACCTATATTTCTTGTCTTCCCATTCATTATATTTGATTTTTTCAGATTTTTTTTTAATTTTCTCTAGTTTGAGTTGAATCTATTATATGATTGTGTCTTTCAATGTTCTCTTCCTGTATATCTTATGCTTCCTTATGGTACTCACAGTCTTGGATATATATATATATATATATATATATATATATATATATATATATATGAACAGGAATTCTTTGGCTAAACTGCTTTATTTTAAAAATAAGAAAAAAGTGATTAAAATATTTTCACATTTACTTTTCACTTCATAAGAAAAATATATTCTTAAACTATAAAACATATAATAATTTACATGCTACATATTGATTTCAAATTATTATCTTAAAAGAAAATTAAGCTTCATATAATATTTTTGACTTAATATTGTCCCTTTTAGGAGAGGCAAACTAAAGGATACCTTAGCATGTCAAATTAATTTAAATTTATGGATATATCAACTTTACATATTAAACTTTGATTTATTTCTTCTTTTCATTTTTACCATTAGATTTAGCATTTGGAGTCAATTGGAATTAATTGAAGTCCAGAGAGGGTAAAATTATGCATTTACTAAAAGATAGACCTATATTTAGCACAAACAAGGGCAGAAGATCAACAAGCTTTGAGACAAATGCTAAATTTCAAATGTGTAATCTAAACTTTATTGGTGCTTTTAAGCCAACTAGCACATTCATTTCTACTCAAAGGCTTTAATTTAATCATCAGAGACTGTAAGGCACATTGCAGTTCTGTTCCTTCCTCATATGGATCAGTAGCATTTATTGTCATAAAGCTTGTTAAAAATTTCAAAAAGAAACCTAAAATAGAAACCTGAAGCCACTAAGAAGTTTTGATGCAATACTTACCTACTTAAAATAAATAGCAAATAGTTGAGAATAGTATTAGTACAAAAATTAGAACCTATGCCTTTGGTGCCATGAGAGGGAGAAGTTTTTCAGTGTTGATATACTCCCTGCCAGTGGAAAGTATTGTCAGTATGAACATTTAAACTAAACAGTGCCTTCCACAGCTTCCTGTCAGAATAAGCCAAACAAGATTCTGTTTCTCAGAAGGGTTCCTGGCAGTCACTTTTTATCCATAATATCATAAGCTCATGTTTCCTGTGGAGTAGAAAAATGATATTGTCACTTCCAGCCCATTTACTTGGGTTTATTTCTGATGGCATCACTATATATTTTATGTGCACAGTTGTCATGTGTTTGGTTAAATTTCCAGTTGTAAACTTCGGAAACAAATTTATTCTAATCATTCGTTAAGCTGACTAGTACTTGTACTTTGGCTCTGGTTTCTTCAGTTTGTTTGTTTTGTCCTATTAGAGCTGGAAGGTAAAATACTGTTCAAATATTGTCCAGATTTCATGATCCAACAAAATATCAAGTGGCCAATGTGAAATATTTATTATAAAGCCTACCAAAGGAAATAATGTTGAAGAATAGGGTGTCTTCTCACAGAGAATAATTGATGTTCTTGAGTTTGGGGCTATATTTCTGCAAATGTGATTGCTGAGGCCATATGCACTGTTGTGTGTGTCATTCTTTTCTGGATTCACTGACATGTCTCTTGCTTCCCAACAAGTTTCAGAATTAACAATGCATTCAGTAACACATTGGATCATGAAGTATTATTAAGTGAGCCAATGCTTTTACCATAGGAATTCCTTTTTAGAGTTATTCTTAAAAAATA
Source organism: Mus minutoides (assembly GCA_902729485.2). NCBI lineage: Eukaryota > Metazoa > Chordata > Mammalia > Rodentia > Muridae > Mus > Mus minutoides. The sequence goes on from LR750665.1 coordinate 281,422, forward strand.
AAGGTTATCATCAGTGCAAAAACATGTGTTTCATGGGGTGTAATATCTAATGGTTTTCATCAAGACTGGTACTATACTGGATGTTTCAGAATAGTATTCACACCTCCAGACACATCTTCACTTAGCATCCACTATTATGACTTTCTTTGGAAGAATTCATATTTTAAATTTCTGCAGAAATTGTTAACCAGAAATGTTCCTGTCTAAAGGGAAGACAGATATAAAAAGTCGGACAGAGACTGAAGAAAAGGCCATCCAGAAACTACCCTACCTAGAGATTCAACCCATCTGTATCCACCAAACCCAGACACTATTGCTGATGCCAAGAAGTGCTTGCTGACAGGAGCCTGGTATGTCTGTTCTCTGAGAAGTTCTACCAGCACTTGACCAATACAGATACAGGTTCTCACAGCCAACCATATGACTGAGCCCTGGACCCCAATGGAAGAACTAGAGGAGGAACTGAAGGAGCTGAATGGGATTGCAACCCTATAGGAAGAACAATATCAGCTAAGTGGACCACCCAGAGCTCCCAGGGACTTAACCACTAGCCAAAGAGTATACAATGAAGGATGCATGGCTCCAAATACATATGCTTCAGAGGATGCCCTTATCTGACATCAATGGGATGGGAGTCCCTTGTTCCTGTGCAGTCTTGATTCGCCAGCTTAAGAGGATCCTAGGCCAATGAGGTAGAAGTAGGTTAGTGAGTGGAGGAGTACCCTCATAGAGGCAAAGGGGAGTAGTTTTAAGGGAGATGGGATGGGAATTTTGTGGAGGGGTAACCTGGAATGGGTGCATGATTAAAATATAAACAAATAAAATGATTAAAAAAAAAAAGATGTGAAAAAATCCTGCAGATAGCAATGACTCTGGCCACATTTGTGATGAGCACTTTCAGTCATCAATTATATTTTGTGAACAATGTTTAATAGTTTCATCAGACATTTCCATTTTCTAGATAAATGAAAACCAATGCAATGGGCAAACAGATTAAGAGAATGCAAATATCACCCAGGAAAGCCATATATTAAAAAATAATCATGAATAAATATCATGAGAAGTGCTCAACTCTTCATAGTGTGTTCAGTAGAATATGATAGTAAATAGTTAACATATAAGCCCTGATTCCTTTGAATATATACATTATGTTTTCCAATTCTGTGGATTTGGGTAGAAGATTTCTGTGTGAATACAAACATGTAAGTCTCTGAATCAATAAGTGTATTTTTGTACTGTTACATTGGCTCTTTTTCTTCTGCTTGTTTGTTTTGTCCTATTCTGTTTTATTGCTTTTGATTTTACCTATTATTTATTATTACTTTTGTTGTTGTTTTGTCACTATTGTTATTATTTGGTGCCTGTTTGTATTCTACTGAGAGAGAAAAAGGATGTGGATTAGGGATGTAGGGAGGACCTTGGACCTCATGGAGTAAGGAAAACTGCAGTCAGGATATTTTACATGCAAAAGATCTATTTTCAATATAAAAAAGAAAACATATAAGCATTTTGATGTTCTCAATAAAACATACATGTTTAGAAAACTAGTGAAACATACATGTTTTTTTGTTTTTTTGGTTTTTTTTTTTTTTTTTTTGGTTTTTCGAGACAGGGTTTCTCTGGATAGCCCTGGCTGTCCTGGAACTCACTCTGTAGACCAGGCTGGCCTCGAACTCAGAAATCCACCTGCCTCTGCCTCCCAAGTGCTGGGATTAAAGGCGTGCGCCACCACCGCCCGGCCATACATGTTTTAAAAGGTAAAATTATACCTAATTGTTATGAAAGTTAAATTTTATGACAGATTATATGATATTTGAAACCAAAGATGTGACTCTGTGTGTGTGTGTATGTGTGTTCAAAATCCTAATGTTTACCTTAGAATTTTATTTTCTCATTAATTATATAAAATTTTCTTTCTTTCATTAAAAATATCTGTCATGCATATTAATATTTTCTCTTCCTCCATCATGATTATTTCTGAGAAACATTTTATTCACAGGTTATTCCCAATTGAAAATACTAATATTTATTCACAATTTTCAGAAGAAGCATATAAAAAATTTAAGTGTATGCCAATAGAAAGATATTTCTTAGAAAGGTGGTAAGCTTTGGAACAAAATGTTAAAAGCTAAATGCAGGACTTAAAAGTTGTCTCTGAAGTAAGCTTTCTGCAAAACTGAACAAGCATAAACACGCAGCAGAGTAGTAATCAGTGATGAACTCTGAAATCCAAGCAGGATATAAATTACCCTGCTTATATTAAATAATCTGATAAATTTATTTTCCATGTGCATGAATAAATATTGTATGGAATGTTCCTTGGCTATGTTTTTGCCTTAAAATAGAAACATTGATTTTTATTCTCTGGTCTGGGTAAGGAATTCAGAGACACTGTGACCTGAAGAGAAATTATAGTCCAGGAACATAGCTGCTCAAACAAAAGATCACATCCCAAAATATGATCTAATTTGAATGTAGATGAGTCACATATCTTTAATCCCTCTGTCTTGAATACAGACATGCCCTTAGTATATACTTTTGATCTCAAACAATGGCATCTAATTGACGGGCAGATAAAGTGACTAATCAGAGAACAAAATGTATTAAGGATAGGCCCACCTCTCATGAGAACGTACAGAAAAGAGGAGCTACTTAAGTAACAGTGAGGGAGAGAGAGCAGGAGTTGAGTACAGTTCAGTACAGTGGAGTTCAGTTTACTTCAGTATGGAACACTTCCATTGAGTGAAGTTGAACATGGTTCAGAGCAGAGCACTTGAGTTTGGTGCAGTTCAGTTCGTGGTGTTGAAAGACAGGCTTTCAAAGCAAAGCAATTCAGTCAGAAGGCACAATCTGCCAATTTTAAGCAGTAAGTTTGGAGAAGAATTTGAGCCAGAGAAGCTGACTTGAACCAGCCAGCCAGAGTTCAGAAAGACCTCAAATGGGTGAGTTTATTCAGCAGTAAGTCTTGGAGGCTGAACCATCCTAGGCCTGGGTTATCAGATAGCTGCTGGTAGCTGAACCCTTTAAAGTCTGTGCTTGCAGAAGATTAGATTGTATGGACCCTAGAACACTCCTGGCCTAGGCCTAGGGATAGTTAGATAAAAATTCTTTGGGCTCAGCCAAAGCATATATTCACAAAACTGTCATATCATCGCTTCATCTGAGAAAATACAAGCAACACTTACATTTAAAGTAACCAGCTGAACCAAGGTCAAAGACTGGGGGTCAGGGAGATATGGAATTCGGAAAGAACTTGTCTAGATTATTGAGGCTTCAAGGTCTACTCTTGCAACCTAGTTTAAAACATTGGGCATGAATGGATATAGAAAATGTCGTTCATTTATACAATGGAATACTATTCATCTATTAAAAACAAGGACATCATGAATTTTCCAGGCAAATGTATGGAACCAGAAAATATCATGCCGAGTGAGATCATCTAGACCCAAAAGAAACTGCATGATATGTTCTCACTGATAAGTGGATATTAGCCAAAAAGGACAGATAACCTATGATACAACCCACAGACTTTAAGAAATTTAACAAGAAGGAAGGCCTACTTAGAAGTAAAACAAAATAATCACAGGATGCAGATGGAAGGAAGGAGCAGTATAGGAGAGGGGAGTAAGAAGAAGAAGGGAAACAGAATCAGGTCTGGGGCAGGGAACAGGAGAAAAACCCAGAGCGCCAGGAGAATGAATAGAACTATGCAGCCTCTTGAGTTAGAAGGTAGAGGGACTCTTTAGAAAGTACCAAAGACATGGGAGGTGAGAGACTCTCAGGATTCAATGAGAGTGACTTTAGTCAAATTGCCCAACAGTGAAAAGAGGGAACTCAAAGAGTCCACTTCTAATAGATAGACAGGATCTCAAGTGGAAGATGGATGGTGTTATCAACCCACAGTCAAAATTTCTAACCCCGAATTTTTTCTGTCTAAAAGAAGTATAGGGAAAAAGTGGATAAGACTGAAGGAAAGGCAGTCTAGTGACTGGTCCAACTTGGAATCAATCTCATGGGGTTGTGGTTGTTGACCCTACTGATACTATGATGTGTTTACAGATAGGAACATAACAAGGCAGCCCAACCAGCAGCTGACTGACACAGAAGCAGATACTTACACCCAACCAATGGACTGAACCTGGAGATTCTGTGGTTGAATTAGGGGAAGCACTGAAGAAGCTGAGGAGGAAGGCCACCCCAATAGGAAGACTAGCAGTCGAACTAACCTGGACCACTGAGAGCTCCCAGAGACTGAGCCACCAACCAGGCAGCAAGCCAGTGTACAGAGGCTGGGGCCTGGCCCCTGGCACATATAGAGAAGATTATGTGGCCTAGCCTCAGGGGGAGAAAATGTGCCTAATCCTCCATTGACTTGAGTTCCCAGGGAAGTGGGAGGGAGAAGGGAAGGGAGAGGTAGAGCACCCTCTTGGAGGCAAGGAGGAGGAACATGATGAAGAACTGTGGAAGGGGTACTGAAAGGGGAAATGGCTCGAATGAAAATAAATAACATAATTTTTATAAGATCTGTAATCAATACCAAAGTTTTGGATAAAGAGTAGGAGGATTCTTGGTGCTTGCTGGGCAGACATCTAGACAATTAGATGAGCCTAGATAAATGGCCAACCTTGTCTCAATATCTCAGTGACTGTTAGTCCTGAGTATAACATTAAAGTTATGCTGTGGCCTGTGCATGGGCATGCTCATGTCCAGACATACTTGCATCACACCTGCATCAGCTAAGGCATACTGTTTTAGTACAGTGTACTTGTTTATGTGTTCAGCTTTCCACATTGCCTCATTTTGATAGTATTTTTCCATCTCATCACAACTACATTTTCAATATCCTGATTTTCTCTGAAGTTGTTAGAGATACTTCACATTTTACAAAAAGCAGAACTCTTTTTCATAATAATAATAATAATAATAATAATAATAAATAGCAAAAAAAAAAAAACTGACAAGATTGAATGGTATTTGTAAAATATTCCCAAAGCTCTGTTAGTATGTTTATATTCTCACAGAATAAATATTATATTGCCTCAAATTTGAAATTTAAAACTGTTAGGAATGAAAAAGGTTTCACAAAGTATAACAATGAGTTCAGGATTGAACTCCTAATTTGACTTACTATTAATTTCCATCAACTCTATATTTATAATCGCTGCACATAATATCCATTGTGGGCTTTTGATATAAGTAGAATCTTTCAACTCATGTATTTCAAATTATGGCTTATGTAAAAGACAGAGAGTTACCAAGAAGAACTAGAAGACCTTCACAATCTCAGTGAATTTGTTAATGGCCATCCCATATATAATAAGGAAATTTAACTATTTTCAAGAGTCCTTTATAACTCAGATATCCAGGGAATGTGTTATAAAATGAATTGCATTAGCACTTTGCTGAAAATCTTATACGAATGAGAAAAATACACTCTAAAAGATAAATATATTCATTGTTTTTCGTTTGAGACATATAGTAGAAATTTTGCTTAAGAGGTAGCACAACATGTTCTCTAAGAATTATGAATGAGTGAGTGAACCAGCACACACTTATAAAGTTGAGAATATGCCAAGTGCCAAAGGTGCCTTAGAAATCTGACTCTGCTTTTCAGAATTTGGATTCAACACACAGTGAAAATTGAGGAAATTAATCCAATTTCTTAGAATACAAAATTACTTTTAACTTACATGTAAAGAAAGTATTTCAGCATCTAATTGCTTCTAGTCACTGCCCATTTTCAACAATCCCACAGTGCTCTGTTCTACGAAAGGCATGAGAACTTTTAAGAGTCCTGGTACTTTGTCTTAAATACCTGATAGCACTGGCACAAACTCATAGGAGACATCAGTGAGAATAACTGCTTTCCTTAATATCATCTACATTTTGAAAACAAATAAGAGATTATATCTGGATGTGGGTCCTGTAACACACATCAAATTTCTGGAAAAGAAAAACACTAGATGGGTGTTGGCCACACAAATTAATATTTGGGAGTTCAGACTTCCTCTAAAAAAATCATAGTGTGGAACCATTAACAGTCAGAGTTCACATATACTGACACTACAAAAGAAAATCCGGCATCCCATCACCTGGGCCCCATATTACAGCTCACATCACTGACTCCTCTCCCAGAAGCCACACCAGGAACCAAGGAGCCCAGGCAAAATACCACTCTGCCTGACACATCCACTGGCTGAACACCCAACAGCTCAAAGCTACTCCCCCTTTCCTTGACCTCCATATACTGGCCAAGAAATCTAACTGCTTTCCTTGAGTGCCATGCAGGCCCTAGTGACCCAGGTTAAAAACTGCCATTTGCCTGTTAACTTTTCTTATCAGAAAGGCTTCACCCAGCAACTGACAGAAACAGATGAAGAGATCAACAGTTAAACTTTAGGTAGAGCTTGGAGAATCCTACAGAAGATGAGGAAAAAAAGATTGAAGCATCTAGAGGGACAAGGACACCACAGAAAACCCACAGAATAAACTAACTTGTGTCCCTAGGGTACATCTACACAATGGAAAACTATTCAGCTATTGAAAACATAATCGTACATTTGGTGGGCAAATGGATGGAACTTGAGAATATCATCCTGAATGAGGTTACACATAGCCAATAGGCACATACAGTATTTTCTCACTTATAAGTGGATATTAGCCATAAAGTGCACTTCAATAATGCTACAACAAGCAGATCCAAAGAAGGAAGTCCCAAGGGAGGATGGGATAATATCATTCAGATGGGGACAGTAAATTGTCATTGGCAGTGACTTGAAAGCAAGAACTAGGAAAGAGAGGTATTGTGGAGAGGAACAGGGATTGACATGTGTGTAGAAAGGGGGTGGTGAGAGAAATAGGAGAGTGGGTGGGAACAGAACCAAAGACTGGGGGCTGAGAGGCAAAAGGGTCACATGACGAATCCTGGGCCTCAGACCAAGACTAGTGTCAAGATGCAGATCTGAGTTTATTGCACAGCACATAAGCTAATTTATTGTGTATGAGTCAATTCCAAGTCCCCAAATCCAAGCTCAGTCATGTCTCTGCATTGTCTCTAGGTTCCAAGGAAAGTCCTATCTGATGAGCTTACTCAGAAGGAGAGAGGAGGAAGAACTTTGGTGAAGACTGGGGAAGCTGCTGCTTCTCTGACCTCTGTTTCTATTTTGGTAGAGCAAATGCTGTGTGTATCAGATCAGGACTCTTCCAGGAGTCACAGGATCCTGTGATACCTCGTTCTCTATCCTATTTTTTCCTTCACAAGGTTGAACCCTACATCTCCCATAGGGGTGGGGGAATCTCTGGTGACTACCTGGTGGCCTGAGAAGGACAGAGTACAGGAAATCTATGAGGGTGAAAATAGCTGAGATTCCTACAAGACAGGATATAGAGACTGAAGTGGAAAGTCCAGGCAGAACTTTCAGAACTTGCATGCATGCAAACAAATTCAAAGATTATTATATATTATTGGGTTAAAATTTTCTGCATTGTTTTAGAAACAGGTGCCAAATGTCAGTGGTCTATTTCTAGCTCACTGCCTTATTTCCATCTTTGCTCTGTGTCAGGATGTCTATCAGCACGCTTCTTATATTCACTACATGACTAACTTGTCTTATCTAATACAAGGTCTGCATATGGTGATGATATTTGTAGGAAATGCGCTGAAAGAATCTCTGCCTCGCCCTCCCACCCTTATGGTGAAAGCTCCTCAAATAACAGGATAGCCAGCAAGAAGAAACAATGTAACAGATGCTCACCCTCCAAATCAAGCAGCAGGAACAATTCAAAAACACTCTCTGCATGGCAATCTCAAAAGATGCTCAATGGGTTAGGGAGATATCTTAACTGTTTAAGTGCTTACTCTTCACATACAAAAAGACTTGAGTTCAGATCCCCAACACCAATGTAAAAGTCAGATACTGCAGAAAATGCTTGTAGTTCTAGGATTGAGGTAGTAGTAGTCTGTTTCAAAATAAAGGAATAAGACAAAAGTGAAAAGAAAAGAAAAGAAAAGAAAAGAAAAGAAAAGAAAAGAAAAGAAAAGAAAAGAAAAAGAGGAGAGGAGAGGAGAGGAGAGGAGAGGAGAGGAGAGGAGAGGAGAGAAGAGAAGAGAAGAGAAGAGAAGAGAAGAGAAGAGAAGAGAAGAGAAGAGAAGAGAAGAGAAGAGAAGAGAAGAGAAGAGAAGAGAAGAGGGAGAAGACAAGGTTCTGGAGAGCTAGGTCAGTTATTAAGAGCACTGGCTACTATTCCAGAAGACCCAGACTCTAATGCCAGCATCTACATGGAAGCTCACAACTTTCTGAAACTCCATATATAAGAATCAGGTGTCTACTCCTAGTCTCTGTGTGAGAGAAGCATGCATGTGGTGCATAGATTTACATATAGGCAATAAACAATCATATGCATAAAATCAATAAATTGATAAAGCAAATTGAGAAAAAATAGTTTTAAGACTATAAGACATGATTGGGGCTCAAGATACTCATCTTTGACCTTAGTCTTCTACAGACATATGAGAAGAGGACACATTGGTATTTGCATTTCTACAAATATAAGCATACACATATGTAAAACTTAAAAATTAATCCAGAAAAAAATAAATAGACAATATGATTATAGTACAAATAGAAAATCAGCAGCCAGTTTTTTATTATTATTATTTTAGAGGAGGAGTCACTGATATATAGTCAGAGACTGGTGGAGGTTAAACTGTAGAACAAAAGCCATAGGCAGGAAGAACTAACTCTAGTTACCTATAATTCTGAGATTGGCTAAAATCTACTATGCGTGATAGAAGAAAGTAGAAATGGAAATCCTTTCATTCAAAGCACACATTTAAGTATAAATATGTAATAGATTATTAAAAATAAGCAGTATATGTACTGGAATATCATTTCAGTCTGTCATCAGTTCATTCACTCAACAAACTTACTGATTATTATATTCTCAGCATCATACCAGGTGCCAGCATAGTTTATGCAAAAGAGATGTTTCTTTGCCTCTTTGAATCTCACAGATTAATGTAAAATATGTGAGACAGAAACTGAACAAAAATACAAGGAATCGTGGTGCAAAACAGAAATACTGAGCATGGCTTCCAAAGACGGGAAAAAGAGAACTAAGAAGATGATAATATATGGAATATGATTTTTAGGAATTATTAAATTTACCACTTAAGTAAGAACAGGAAGTTTTGTATGAAATATAATTTTCCCCAGAATTTATGATAAGAATTTATGGAATTCACATAATTTATGGAAGAGAAGAATACAGACTCTTTGTTCCCAGAAACAGGTCATCTTGATCTACCCTGTTATCTCGTGGTACTTGATTTCTTAAGGTTTCAAACCTCTTGAAAAATTTAGTATCTGCTGTCTCTCAGCTTCCTGCTTTTTGTTCTTCTATTAATGTTCAATTCTGGACATGGTAAGAAGGTTCTATATAGTATTTCTGGAATTTCCACTCTAAATAGTTTTTTTTTTTTTTTTTTTCCCTCCGAAAGGAATATTTGCATAAACATAAAAAATTGTAGAAAAAAACACAAGAAGTAGATGATCTCTAGGATTTATCCTAAATGAAAGATGGTCCTACTATGCCGACTAAGAGGACATGGCTTTCTCAGAGCATTCCAGAAAAGATGAGGGGCAGTAAAGATGTACAGTAAGAAGTGTTTACTAGACAGATGACAGTCACAGATGAGCTAAACAGGTGGTACCCAGTAAATTGTTTACTAAAGAATAGTGCTCTGGAATGTATACAATATTGCTAGCATTTTGCTAAGTAATTTTGCTGCCTATAGCAATGGTGTAAATTTTTTTTTCATTTGATATAGGAAAAAAATTTACAAAAAAATAAAACATAAGACTGCATACATAAAGGTAATAAATGGTGTGTATCTCTTTACTTTAAAACTTCTATAACTTGCAATATATTCCATTTATCCAGTACATTCCTAGGGGAAAAAATATAAAAAAAACAGGGAAAGAACAAGTAAAGAAAGAAACAAAGAATAAAACAAAAGAAGATGGAGAGAAATAGGAGGGAAAGCAGAGGTGATGGAGGAGAAACAGGAGCTGAAAGGAGTATAGAAGAAAGTGAGGAAGGAATAGGATGAGGGAGGGGAATGTAAGCAGGAAATCATTGGAATATTCAATCTGTCAATCATTGTTAAATTCTTGTTTCTGCAATGGCATGCCTCTAAATGCCACTGTTTCTAGTATGGAGCATCCAATGACATCCAGCTTATTTTGTCTTACGTGTGCATGCAGCATTGTCTGAATCTAAAGAGCCATCCAAGATTCAGACACAGCCTCTCCACTTTTATTTGCGCATGACCCAGCTTTGTCTTCTTCCCAGTATTGAGTCCTTCCTCTAGTCCTTCTGAAGTTAGTGCATGTTAAATTATTTTGAACTACCCCTCATCTATATATTAATCTGAGCTTCATCAATCACACTACTTGCCTGTTATCTTTGCCTGTGACAGTTTCTGGAGGCAAGGAAAATAAAATATAGTTTTATTTAGGAAACTGGAGGCAAGGAAAATATATATAGTTTCCTAAATATAAAAGGTGACAACAAAAGGTATTGAAAGCAAGAAATGCAAAAATGTTTTAATACTCATCATTTTTTATAAATAATTTTGTGAGTATGCGAGACAATTAGAGTTTTAAATTCACCTTAGTTTGCCTCAAACTTTTAAATGGATTTTTCATGAAAAATTACACTAATGAGTTTCGATCAAAGTATTTTTTCTGAAAATTTTTTGTTTAAAGATATATATATTATTCTCTCTCTCTCTCTCTTTGTTTGTGTGTGTATGTATGTATATATATATATATATATATATATATATATATATATATATATATATATATGTGTGTGTGTGTGTGTGTGTGTGTGTGTGTGTGTNTTAGAACTAGGATTACAGGTGATTGTAAAGTCAACTGGCAAAAATGCCATGATCCTGTGTAAGGGCAGTAAACACTTTCAATATTATACCATCTATCCAGCTCCAGAAAAATATTTTTAAAAATCAAAATATCATGGCATCTTTAATATGATTGCAGCATTATTTCTTAAAGATATTTATTTAAATATAAAATAAGTAAACATAAATATAGAATATTAAATATATGATGCTCAACAACTGGCTTACTTTCCAACTTTAATTGATACAATCAGAGGATAAAAGTTTTTACGTGGAAAGTGAGTATAGCAAGTTCTCCTTGCATCAGTTTCCAATGCTACTTCTTCTCTATATAAAAAAATTAAATTAAATTACATTTTTGTTTGTAGACTGAGGTAAAATAATTATGACTATTCATATGTGAAGGCCTGTTCTACCTGCAAATGTACTATTGAAATATTTAAAATATTACATTTCTAATAAAATTCTTGATATTCTTGGAATCCAAAATAAAAATTGAAACAATAGAAGAATATTTATATGATTACTTGATTTGGGGAAACAAAGTTCAAATAGAACAAGGAAATAAAGAAAGGAACATAAATAAATTAGTTGGGCAAAGAGGAAACCAATTCATAAAAAGAGGGATTAACACGTTGTCAGGAGATAGCTGTCAGCATGTCAGGAGAACATCACACCAAAGAAAAGGAAAACATAAAATGTTAAATAAAATTTCAGTGTACCAACAGAAAATATGCTATATAGTTACTCTGTGTGTGACACACTGACAGTATGCCAAATGAATTAGGGGATAATCAATCTGGAATCCAAAGACTATAAAGGCAGAAGGAAAATCAGATAAATGGAGTCTATAAAAGAAGGCAAAGGATCAACCTGTTTTTAGAGGGAATATTATGTTCCTGCCAAAATCTTTTCATTCGTAAATGGATATAATGACAGTTTCTTTTATTATGTGACACTTCGGTCATCTCCATTTTCCTCACAGGAAAGAATGACACTGTTTCTAAGTCAGCTCACAGAGGATCTAGTCCAGTATTTACCATCAAGGGCAAAACCTACCCTTTACTCAGTAAATTATCTCACAAATGAGAACCATGAAGCATATTTGTACATATTTATGCATATACATGCATGCATGCATGCATGCATACATACATACATACATACATACATACATACATACATACATACATACATGTGTTCAGTCCTTCAATTTGAGAATTTCCATAAGGAATCAGAGAACACGATCCACAAACTGAATAAAATAATATCTACAGGGATGAACAGAGTGACAAGCCTAAACATAAACACAGAAAACACAGTTGTTAGTCTTCATGCTTAAAAAATTAATATCAATTAGATAGAACACTTAATATCTAATAGCCCTCAACAGGTTGTGTTTAATCAGAAGAATAGTAAAATTTTTCCTAGTATATAGATGACTATTTGGAATTTCATACATGTCTCAACATGTATGCACATACCCCCTCCATACACACATACAAACACACACACACACACACACACACACACACACACACACACACACATCCACACACACATTATTTCTTTTGAATCAAACTGCAGTTCTTGCAACCATTTAAATTACAAGATCCTTTCAAGTCTGTCTTGTTTTATATATTCTTTTAATATTAAATGCAGTTATAATACTATTTCAAAAACCCTTGTAGATAAATTGGAGATGGTGGAAAGATGATAGATGGCAGGTGAATATAGATAAAAAATAATATGTACTACATTCATGATAGAGTGTTGTAGGTTAATGATATAGTTATAGTTAGATGGTTGGATTATATATGTAGACAAACATGTAATAAATAATAGTGGAAGAGATGCCTGAGATGAAAGATGATAAATAGAAATAAATCAGAGAGAGAGAGAGAGAGAGAGAGAGAGAGAGAGAGAGAGAAGAGAGAAGATTTGGGACTCATTGAAGGAAGGCCCCAGACTTAAATAGTATGCAAGAACAAAGAGCATTTATTCAGCAGAAACAGCCAGCATGTTGGGGTCACTACCACATCAAAATAGCTATGACCTCTGACAAAGGTGCTCTAGCCTTCTTATAGGGAACCAGGGGAACTCTGCAGAAGGATTAGGTAATTTCTAATGTGATTGATGGGGGCCAAAGCCATCACATTAGTACAATTTTGATTGGCTACTATGCTAGAGTTAGGTAATCTAAAACCTCATTGGTGGGTGCCAGGATGTCCCAGATGGACTGCTTTTCTGTATCTTGAATGATTAACCACAGGATGTGCTGCCCAGCAACAATGGCCTTTCTTGCAATGAGATAGTCCCCATTTATGTGGCTCTTTAGGGTGTTCCTCAGTGGGGGAAGGGAATTTTGTTTTCTTGTTCCTGGACTTTTGAAGTCTGTTCCTGAGTGAAGAGATGGTTTATGTCCTAGTTTTATGGTCTGCTCCAGGAAGGGATGACCTATGGCCTAGTTTCTTAGTGGAGCCTAAATGGAATGAAGGGATGTTTTCAATGGATAGAAAATAGAGAGACATAGAGATAGATAGATAGATAGATAGATAGATAGATAGATAGATAGATAGATAATAAATTAAAGATAGTAGATAAGTAAAAATATCTTTTTCAAGAAAAAATTGACTTACATGCTAATGGTGGTTTAGATATCCATTCCAAGGCTGTCAGCAGTCTGGGGACATTCTGCTCCTGGTCAGGTGTGTCTCTTTGATTCAAAGCCCTCAGAATCAAGGAAGAAAAGGAAGTCCAAGGTGAGTGTCAGAAAGTCTATATTGCTGAAGATGGAATTTGTAGAGTGCCAAAGCTGCAGAATTTATAGTTCAGATAAAAACGGAAAAAGGACACCCCAATCTATAAAAAAGTGTGCATTGTAGTTTCTGTACAGTGTAGATAATCCAGCTACTGAATGAGAAACACCCAGTGTGTTTTCATGTATCATTCTCATTTATATACATAAAATATATAGTAATATACATTAACATAGAGAGTAACAGAAGTCTCAAGATAAATCATGTAGATTTACCATTACTAGTCTTCACAAGATTTATATGTTTAATAAAATCATATATTCTGTTCTACTAAAAGTAAGCTTACATTACAAAAATCATTTGAAACAATTTGAGAATGGGAAAATATCTATTCTGTTCAGTTACTTCTCATCAATCTGAGGACCTGGGTTAATATACTAATAACCACATAGTGGAACATAAAAGCACACTTGTCAAAAGCTGCTGTCTGCACACTACATCTGTTTGTAATTGGTTGTAATATTATGTATACACAGACACATACAATAATAGTAATAATTAAATTTTAAAATGATGATAAAATACTTTGATTTTACATATAATTATAAAAGATGTCATTAAACTTTAAAATAATTCCTGAATATTTGGGTAATGAATGTATTAATCTTAATATCAAATGAAATATTTTCATGATTAAATAATCTAGGGAAACAAATAAAAATTATATTTTACAGTACAAAAGATTTCAAAACAATAAAAAAATTGCTCACTTAGAATTAAAATTCTTGAAAACGAATTTACTTGAAAATAGTAGTCCTTGTCTTTGAATTAGATTTATTTAAAACAAATGAAAATATAATATTTGAAAATAAATAATTTAAAATTGTTTAGGATAACTGGTAGTTACTTATATTGAGTACATTAAATATATTGAATAACTAATAAATAAATTTTTCTTTAATATTTAATAAGACTATATTTGAGGAACATAAAAATCAGGGAAAGGTCATATAGTTATGTAACACATGTGTCATTCACCAATAATATTAAACTTAAACTATCATTCAATATTTTATTAATTTGCTTATGTCTATAGGACATGACAAGCTTCAAATAACTAATTTGGTTAAGCAATGCTGGAAATTCTTTTTCTTTGCTTTGTTTTTCATTTATTTATCTCCTTCATCATTTGTTTACTCATTCCTTAAAAGCAAATATTTTCTGTACATAACAAATACACTGTGACATAAACCCATGCTAAATGATGATACTCTGGGAAATCGCCTGTGATATCTGACTGAGTTTCAGTTCTAAATCAGCTCTATAACAGCAATTTCATGATGCAGAAAGTAAAATTTACCAATTCTATGGCTATTTTATATATATATAATATCAGTAATATTATAGATAGTTCAATTACAATATTATAAAAATATGAAGTATCATTAAGGCCCAGAAACTTCATAAATATTGGCATCTTAATATTCTTTACTGTATAAAATACTGTAACAATCTGTCATTTTACCATGAATTAAAGAGTGTACTAATATAGTAAGAAATTAGATAAACATTGTATATAGATATTGTGATCATGAGCAACTTTAAAAGATAGAAGGATGTTTATAATTGTTATCATTTCTTAAAACTGTAAGAAGAAATGTCTGAAAAGTTAAGGACATGATAGGCTATGTATTTCAGAAATTCATGGTATAATTTCAAAAGCAGAATGCTATCTGAATAAAAATGCACCACCCAATGGAGTCAAAGGATTCATCTGAACTTTAGAGAATTATTACAAACAAATACTGAAACGCAAATTGGTTCTTAGGATAAAAATTAGAAAGTCATAGAAGAGGACAAACTCAGATTCTTACATAAAAATAAAATAGTTTTGATTTGCAATTCCCTGATGATTATAGATGTTGAACATTTTTTCAGGTGCTTCTCTGTCATTCGGTATTCCTCACTTGAGAATTCTTTGTTTAGCTCTGTACCTCATTTTTAATGGGGTTATTTGAATTTCTGGAGTCCAGCTTCTTGAGCTCTTTGATATTGGATATTAGTCCCCTATCAGATTTAGGATTGATTAAAAAAAAAAAAAAAACTTTCCCAATCTGCTGGTGGCCTTTTTGTCTTATTGACAGTGTCTTTTGCCTTACAGAAGCTTTGCAATTTTATAAGGTCCCATTTGTGAATTCTTGATCTTAGAGCACAAGCCATTGCTGTTCTGTTTAGGAATTTTTCCCCTGTACACATATCTTCGAGGTTTTTTCCCCACCAGAGACTACCCCGCCTGGGGATCCATCCGATAATCAGCCACCAAACCAAGACACTATTTAATATGCCAGGAAGATTTTGTTGAAAGGACCCTGATATAAGTATCTTGAATGAGGCTATGACAGTGCCTGGTAAATAGAGAAGGGGATGCTCATAGTCATCTATAGAATGGAACACAGGGCACCCAATGGAGGAGCTAGAGAAATTACCCAAGGAGCTGAAGGGGTATAAAACCCTTTAGGTGGAACAACAATATGAACTAAATAGTACCCCCCAGAGCTCGTGTCTCTAGATGCATATGTAGCAGAAGATGGCCTAGTCAACCATCATTGAGAAAAGAGGCCCCTTGGTCTTACAAACTTTATATGCCCCAGTACAGGGGAATGCCAGGACCAAGAAGCAGGAGTGGGCTTAAGGGAGCAGGGCGGGGGGAGGAGGGGGTATAGTGAACTTTTGTGATAGCATTTGAAATGTAAATAAAGAAAATATCTAATAAAAGTAAAAAAATAAAATAATTTCCAGCATTCAATAAACCGTGGAAGTGACTAAGGCAAGCAGAAGAATTTGAAACAGATTGGATTGCTTGACAAGCTTTGAATAGGATTAAGGCTTAGCCAGAAGGAAATGGATTTCTTTGAAATTCCCTGACAATATATGTAAAAGACATGAAGCTGCTGTGCCAGGTTCTTGAAAAGGGAAGAAACTGTGTTTCTCAGCTCCCCATATCACATCTGTGTGGAAAGCTCCTTGTGCTGCAGACACAGAAACTCTGCAGTGAGACAATTCAAAATGAGTGAATCCGAAGGCCTGAGTTTAGGGAAACTTTCTAAAAGCACAATTATAAATCTAGAATTAAAAACTTCAGATGTTTGGCAATGTTGAAATGGCAATTTTAAATTCTAGCAAATAATACAATTCCAGACATTCCAAATAGAAAACTCGGCTATATACTGCAGAAAAGGAAGGAATAGAATCTCCAGAGAGTCATTCAACAATTAGGAATATTAAGCTTGATTTGACATTTTTGGAGAGTTTTGTGGTGTGTGTGTGTAGGGTTTTTGTCCATGTTTCACGATGCTTGGTTCAAGATGACTTATGAGAGGAACTCCCTTTCACATAAGCGGATGTCAGGATAGCTGGGCCATGAGCTTGTACAGATCCTGTCTCCATATAACTTTTTATTTTTTTAACTTTATCCAAATTTTTATTAGGTATTTTCTTCATTTACATTTCAAATGCTATCCCGAAAGTCTCCTATACTCTCCCCCGACCCTGTTCCCCTACCTACCTACAACCACTTCTTGGCCCTGGCATTCCCCTCTACTGGGGCATATAAAGTTTGCAAGACCAAGGGACCTCTCTTTCCAATGATGGCTGACTAGGCCATCTTCTGCTACATATGCAGCTAGAGACAGAGCTCTGGGGGTCCTGTTTAGTTCATATCGTTGTTTCACCTAAAGGGTTGTGGACCCCTTCAGCTCCTTGGGTAATTTCTATAGTTCCTCCATTGGGGGCCCTGTGTTCCATCCAATAGCTGACTGTGAGCATCCACTTCTGTGTGTGCCAGGCACTGGCCTAGCCTCACTCGAGATAGTTAGAGATAATTATACCAGTGTCCTTTCAGCAAAATCTTGTTGGCATATGCAATAGTGTCTGTGTTTGGTGGCTGATTATGAGATGGATGCCTGGGTAGGCAGTCTCTGGATGGTCCGTCCTTTCGTCTCAGCTCCAAACTTTGTCTCTGTAACTCCTTCCATTGGTATTTTGTTCCCAATTCTAAGAAGGGGCGAAGTATCCACACTTTGGTCTTCTTCCTTTCTAAGTTTCATGTGTTTTGCAAATTGTATCTTGGGTATTCTAAGTTTCTGGGCTAATGGAAATTATTCTGGCTGTTCCTCAGAAAATTGGACATAGTACTAGTGGAGGATCCGGCAATATCTCTCCTGGGCTTATATCCATAAGATGTTCCAACTGGTAATAAGAACATATGCTCCACTATGTTCATAGCAGCCTTATTTATAATAGCCCGATGCTGGAAAGGACCCAGATGTCCCTCAATAGAGTAATGGATACAGAAAATGTGGTACATTTACACAATGGAGTATTACTCAGCTCTCAAAAACAATGAATTTATGAACTTCTTAGGCAAATGGATGGATATGGAGGGTATCATCCTTAGGGGGGTTACCCAATCACAAAAGAACTCACATGATTTGCACTCCACATCACTTCTTGAACTCAGAGTACTATTATTACAAAGACATTCTACCAAGCCTTGTTTGCCTGAGATTAGTTCTCTAACTTCTACCAGTGTACTGTCCACACTGAATCACCTTTCGCAATGCAGAACTTATTGGTTTTGTTCCTCTATATTTCACCTGTCTTCCTAGGTATCAACACTGTGTTACTAGAAAGACATGAGAGTTGTATCAGAGAAAAAATATTCTAAAACACAAAGTAAAGACAGTTAAAGTAAATGAGAAACATTTTTACTATAATTTCAAAAAGAGTAGAAAGTGCATATTTACTCATTAGTCATTCATTATTGTACAAGAAAGAAATTGGAATATATCTTTGTTGTTTAACCCATTTAATGGGGAAAATGCATCTCAGCCAAGAAGATGGGTTGGGAATTTTTTCTTATGGTAAATATTCTCTGTTTCATAATGCTTTCCTATTTTTTTGTTTGTTTGTTTATTTCAGGACTCTATGGTACTCTTTTCCAAAGAGGTTAAGAATATTTTACTTTTCTATTTTAGATAGGTTAAGGAAGACTCTATCTAAAAAACTAGTTAATTATTTTCAAAACAATTCTTTTTACTTTATATATGTAGGCATTTTTTCTGATATGATTTTTATATATGCTTTTATGATATGCATTTTATGATTTTTTGATATGCATTTTATGATATTTTTATATGATATGCATGCTGTTCCTGCTGGGGCTAGAAGATGGCATCAGTTCGAACTGAACTATAGATGGTTGTTGGTACTGAGACCTGAACCCTGGCCCTAAGAGGAACACCTTTCTCTTCAGCTCCAACCTAGTTAAATTTAAAGCTTTCAATTTAATAGACATGAAAATGAGTCCTGACCCCCCCCCAAAAAAAATTATCAAGAACAATTGCTAGGAAACATATGTTATACTGTATTTAATGAGAGCATTGTTCACAAATAACATGTAAATATCACTGTGCTTAAAACCACTACTAATAATAAACATAATATTAAAAGTTCTAGAAGATAGTTCACAGTCAAAGGTCCTCAGCTGATGATAGCACAGCATAAACATAGTTAAAGTAGAATTATAAATCTAGTGTAATAAGAAAAGTTTTTGAAAGTGTCAAAATACGTGACAGGTAGACTCTGGCCCACAGTGTCTCTCAGAGCCATTATGGGAAATGCCCATGTTTGGCCATGTTCAATGAGTAATCAAAGCACCCTACCCCACAGCTCATTCATTTTTGAAACTCAAGCAAGAACTGCTGCACAGATTCATCTGTTTTTACTAATGAGCAGAAGAGCAAAAACAAAAAACAAACAAACAAAAACAAAACAAAACAAAACAACAACAACAACAACAACAACAAAAACAGTATCTGTCACTGTCTTGATTCTCTACTTCCCTAATATTCTGGATCAGGTAGTGCCATGAGGCAGCTAGGGAGAACTGGATTTCTTGGACACAATTATATGTTATTGTATTTGAGGGGATCTTTGACACTTTAGTCAGTGTGAAATTATCAGAGATTAGGTATTTTTTATCCATAAGAATAGTATATGTACTATATTTGAAGTACACATTTTTCCTGAAGTATTTTTCAGCTCTAAGGTTTGATAATGTTATGAGCCTAAATAAACCAATATTATGGTATAGTAAAGAAAAATATAGAATCTTCTCAAATAATTTGGCTTGATGTTAATTGAGAGTTACTATTTCAGCAGGCTTTTAAAAGTCCTGGGCTAATTTACAAATTGGCCAAAAAAAAAAAGGCATCTTAATCAATTCTCCAGACAATTAATTGTGGAATTCAACCTTTGTATTCACACTTTTCAGGTGAATTAGAACTGGATAATTTATTTGATGTCTTTCCATAAAGCAATAATCAATTTTATGGTTTCCATTTGATAGACCTTTCAAAATATACAACGTTTTAATGCAACAAAGTTTAATTTTGAAAACTAATTAATAAATATTTTAGTCAGTACGAGTTATGACACCTAATGGAGATGGGCCTTACTCCATAACTACATAACTGCATAAGTACATAACTGGCAGGAGACTTTAAGTGTTCATAGTCTTCACCTACTTCCATTGTTCTCTCTCTCTCTCTCTCTCTCTCTCTCTCTCTCTCTCTCTCTCTCTGTCTACCCACCCAGCCTTCTGTTTCTGCTACTGTGTCACACTGACATGATGGCTCTCTAGCCTCCTGGAAAAATAGTCTAAATGAAACCTTCCCTAATTTGCCTTAGGTCAAGGTGTTTATCACAGAAGTGAAGTTTAAATAATAAGACACATTTGTCTTCTTAGCTCCCAGTTGACTTTGCATAAAGCACTAATTGTCAATTTTAAATATACACATAACTCCCTGTCTAAATATTATATCTTCTAGCTTCGGATGCAACCATAGTCAGACAAATTATTAATGGCCAAACTGAGCAGTAGTATCACAAGTGCCTATCAGCCCATTTGTCCTATTTTTTAGTGCTACTCTCATTTTGGCTTCTGGAATCAGGGGTAATGGTGAAATTTTCAACCCTATTTATGAAGTAAACATGGGTTATAGGCCCTTAATAAGTTGATGAATATGCATCACACCATGTTTTAATATGTGAAAAAATATTTATCTCACTGAGCAATACATATTTTATATTTTCTATTAGATTTATTTGTTGATTATAAGTGTGTGTGTGTATGTGTTTGCATGTCTGTGTGTCTTTGTGTCTATCTGAGTATATATAGACCAGTTGAGTTGTGTTCAGGTACTTCAAAAAGGCAAAGACATTTCCTCCCTGCTGTAATTCAACATTATAGTGTGAATCCTAGATAATGCAAGAGAACAAAAAAGAAACAAATTTGATAAAACAGAGGGCATAGAGGAATATGGGAATGAGGTATATCAGAAAGGCCGGAAATTGATCTGAATACACATGATTGTCTAATTTCTGACAAAAGCACAGGAGTAACTCAATGATAGCGGGTTCCTTTTACAATGAATACTTCTGTTACAAGTAAACAGACAACATAAAGCAAACAGATAATTAAAATGCAGGTTTTCCCTTCTCATCAAATCCTAAACTCAAAATAGATCACTGAAAGGATGAACTGCCCATAGCACACCCAGACTAAATAGTCAGCACAGAAGATATTTATTTGCCCCAGAGGAACACAAGGCAAGGAATAAGACACAAAGACAGAAGACATAAGAAAATGGAGAACAGAAAGGAGGCAAGGGAGAGGAGGAAAGGACATTGGCCCAGGACAAAGATCAGGGAATCAAAACAAAACGAAACACCAAACAAACAAAAAAAAAGAGGCAGGATATAAAGAGGGAGGGAGAAGGGGAAGACACAAAGGAGAGAAGGAAAGGGTATTTGCCCCTAGGGGACAAAGAGCTTCGTCTGGTAATTGGGAGGAGACAGATAAGGCAAATGAAAGTATATAAAAGGGAAGGGGAGAAACACCCCATGTTAGGTTGAACTGTTGAATTTTAGCTGGATGTGTTTATTAGTAGAGCCAAGGGGGTCTTAAGATTGCTGGATTTCAGCTTGGGTAAACAGACCATGGTAGTTACCCTTGGTAGGAGAAAGTGGCTGATAGAGAATTAGGGAGAAGAGCAAAAGGTAAAACCTGTTGGGTCCATGTTTGTAATGCTCTGGCCTGCATTTGTCATAATTGAACCTGCTTCACTCTTATAGTCACTCTTCCAGAAGTAAAATGCTATTTTGGGGACATTAGCTGGCTTTTTAATTGCCTAATTATGTTGTGGATACAAAACTGAGATCAGAAACCATGAAGAAAAAAAAAAAAGAAGAAGAAATGAAAACTGAGGGAAATCTCCAAAAGGAAAAACTAGTAAAAGTTAGAGGTGCTGTGAGGAATTGGCAAGCTGAGAAGCAGATGGGGCAGTCTTTACAAATTCGAGGTTGGCAAGGCTGTAGAATCTAAAATATACCAAAAAAAAAAAAAAAAAAAAAAAAAAAAAAAAAAAAAAAAAAAAAAAAAAAAAAAAAAAAAAAAAAAAAAAAAAAAAAATCTCTTAGATCTAAACAATGCCAGGAAATGCACAATTGAAATTGAGCAAACATTCTGAACAGACACCCTACAAATGACAATGTACAGATGGTAAATAACCACACGGGTGGAAAACAAGAGCACCTTTTGAGAATCAGAAACTGCAAATGAAAGTGATTTGCTAAATCCAAGCTTCCTTAGTGTGCTTACAAATATAAAATAGTGGCATTAGCAAACATTTCCAATGATATTTAGCAATGAGAACTCTCATTTGTTGCTAGTAGAAAAGCAAAATACCTAAATGAAGAGTTTATTAAGCTTTTACAGAGTTTGTTAAAGCTTATTATGCAATGATCAAAGTACTTAGAAAATTTTCAAATGTATTGATAGGTTTATGCCTCCATTAGAAGCCAACACTCAAATCATTATAGCATTTTACTAATTATTTACAAGATTTGGGGAAAAGATAGGTTATTTTTTAATAGGAGAATGGAAAACATAACAATAGTTTACTCGATCTATACTTTGGGAAATGAATCACTGGTATAAAGAAAATAATCATTAACCCGACACAAAGAGCTACAGGCAACTAAAAAATGCTGAACATAGGAGAAATAGTCTTTCCCAGGGAAGAGTAGAACAACTGATTCAATATCAAATGGTCAGTAATATTATACTGACTCAGCAGGCCATATTTAGGAATATATGCATGTATACTTATCTTAGTCAGTGCTTCTATTCCTGGACAAAACATTATGACCAAGAAGCAATTTGGGGAGGAAAGGGTTTATTCAGCTTACACTTCCACATTTCTGTTCATCACCAAAGGAAGTCAGGACAGGAAGTCACACAGGAAGGAAACTTAGAGGCAGGAGCTGACACAGATACCATGGAGGTGTGCCTCTTACTGGATTGCTTCCCTTGGCTTGCTTAGTTTGCTTTCTTATAGAATCCAGGACTACCAACCCAAGAATGGCACCCTCACAGTGTGCTTGATCACTAATTGAGAAAACACCTTACAGCTGGATATCA
This sequence comes from Mus minutoides, assembly GCA_902729485.2. Lineage (NCBI taxonomy): Eukaryota > Metazoa > Chordata > Mammalia > Rodentia > Muridae > Mus > Mus minutoides. The sequence goes on from LR750665.1 coordinate 304,649, forward strand.
TGGAGGCATTTACTCAAGGGAGGGTCCTTTCTGGATGATAATTCCAGCTCTGTCAAATTGACACAATCTGCCAGTACACTTAGACTTGATAATTTTAGGGAGAAGTTATGTGGTTGGTGATAATGAAGTAGCAGGAAACAAAGTTTATATAATTTCTTTATAAAGGTAAAATTGCTTTAAAAATATGTCATTAAAGTATGAGTTGAGTTGTAAAATATAGAATATTCAAAATAATTTTAAATTTATTTTTCATTTATTTAATAATTTTCCCTTTTATCTATACTTTTAAAAAAAAGATTTATGTATTTATTATATTTAACTACACTGTAGTTGTCTTCAGACACCTCAGAAGAGGGCATCAGATCTCATTATGGATGGTTGTGAGGCACCATGTGGTTGCTGGGATTTGAACTCAGGACCTTCAGAAGAGCAGTCAGTGTTCTTAATGGCTGAGCCATCTTTACTGATACTTTTTTATGTAGCAAGGCAGTGTTTACTTTTTAAACTATTATACACTTTTATTGACATTTCTCCTTCACATTTTACCCCCAATCATTCACTTACTTCTTCCCCTCAATTTTAATAAAATGATATATTGATTGAAGAAAATTAAGTTTCCTAAAGTTTTTTAAAATATAGAGAATTCTTTAATAAAACTACATCAAAAATTTTAACTCAAAATAATTACAGGCTAGTGTCAAGCAAAGTATTGAAATAAGATCAAAATGAAAAAGCTAGATGTGATACCTTGATCTTGATGTAAGAGATTCTGTGGGGCAGAGTATTAAATGAACTATGAAAAGAATAGTTTTCTAATTTTGAAAGCAAAGCGGTCTGAGCATGTAAGCACTTAGTCTCCAGCACCCTTCCTCTTCCCCACTGGCAGGGCCCTGTCTTCACAATTGCTCTCAGCAGCTCCCCTGCTTCGTTTGCACCATATTTAGCTATTATAGTCTTTCTGTACAGCCCTCAGAGTCACACTGCCTTCTGGCTTTCTTGCTTTCATGCTGATATTTTAAGGCCGCTATATAGGTTAGGGACAGACAAACGTTCTCCTTTACTGTGGACTATCAAATGTTCTCTGCTACAAATGGAATATGTTTCATGAGGATGTGATAGGAAATAGGTCAGTAGAAGAATCTAATAATTACAGTAGCTTATGGAATTGGAATAGCATTAAGGGTAGGACAGAATTCATATTTGTTTGTTTGTGTGTATTTAGATTCAGGCTGATGCTCAGGAAGAGTCATCACTGAGGACCACTGCGTCTCTGTGCTGAAGTTCAGACTAAGAGTGGGATCCTGTTTCATGGGTCTTTTTTTTTTTTTTTTTTCTGTTTCATAATGTATTTTGTTTGTTTATCTTGACACAGCCTCATCCAATTGTCAGAATGGCCCTAATGCCCTGTGTAGCTCAGGCTGTCATAGAACTTACTACATAGCTTCAACAAGTATTTGCTTCCCACTCTCAAGATTATATTAATTGCCGACAATGCTCAGGCTCCTTTAATAATTGGTTGTTAGCTCTATATGTAAGAAACCATGACAGTTTTGATTGTATCCTCAAAACAACTCTGGTATTATTGAGGATATAACTCTTTTGGAAAAGATTTAACAATGTAGTTTTAGGTTTTTCAGGAAGAAATTGTGTTTCTCCTGAGCCTAAACCCTTATGATTGATGTAAGTGGTAAATGCATATACATTTTGTTAGAAATTAATCATATTATAATGTCAGTGTTATTAGCAATGTGTGAAAATTCTATGTCATTATTTTTATGAGGAAAGAATTTTATATTTCCTTCATACTTTAGCTAAGGACTCAGAAAAAACATTCAGGATCTTAGGTCCAGTTTGTGAACTGAACCAGAAAGAAGAGCTAATCTAACTTTTTATTTCTTCGGAACAATGAAGAAATTGCATCCTGGGTAAATTAAAAACTCAGTAAATGAGAGCTGAAAGTGCAGTTTTACTACTTTGATAGGCACATAAAGATTGAAGTTCAAAACTCCACGATCAGTAATTATTTACATTATGTAAATATTTACATTATGCAATAAGTAATTTATATTACATGGGTAAAATATAAGGTGCTGTTTGAACTCACTGAGAACCCGATTTTTGTTTGTTTTGTTTTGTTTTGTTTTTCGAAACAGGGTTTCTCTGTATAGCCCTGGCTGTCCTGGAACTCATTTTGTAGACCATGCTGGCCTCGAACTCAGAAATCAGCCTACCTCTGACTTCCGAGTACTGGGATTAAAGGCGTGCGCCACCACACCTGGCTGAGAACCGATTTTTAAAACAGTGTTGTGCCCCATGCTTTAAATACATGACTACTGTCACAAGTAAGACTTAAAACTCTTACTGTTAATACATCTGGCTATAGCTGGGGAGGGCAAACAATGTGCACTAAAGATACTAACATCATGTCCTAGAAAACAGCTAGGATGTAGAGTGTTCTTAAGAAACATCTCTATTCTTTATTCCATGATAAGTAGCTACCACGGGGGAAATATGCAGGGGACAGAGTACGAGGAAGTGGACAGTGAGAGGAAGCCTGGTAAGGTTGAGCTAAGGCTTAAAGCCCTGGGGACCCTGAAGGGATGGTAGGAGCTTCTCCTCTTCCTGACTATCTATCTATCTATCTATCTATCTATCTATCTATCTATCTATCTATCTATCTATCACCATAGCCCCCCATAGAATTGTGATCATCAGTCATGTAGGGGCAATGTCCAAAAGTCCCTCCTCATTTATATGAGTCATCTCAGGCCAAGCCAATTGGTAGCACCTGCTGTCAGACCCAACCAACCCCAAAATTGTATATAAGGTCCTGTGCAGAAGGAATTAAAGGTGTGAAAATTATTCTGACATCTGAGAGCATCTGAGAGCATCTGTCACAGGAGCTGTAACATTGCCTGGGAAGAGAACACTCTCCTGAAGCTTTCATCACCAGAAGCTCCCCTGAATATTGCTTGAAAGCCAGCTTGGCTTGGTGCTGCCAGTGCAGCATCTGAGAACAGCAGCAGCAAAGGCAGCCAAGACAATTAATTCCCCCTCCCTGATTCTGCCTTTTCCCCTGTTCTTGAACCCTCCCATCTGGGCAAGCCAGAGATCTCTGCATGGATAGCCTCCAGTAGACAAACATACACAAAGGACACTTAATTGGACATCTCTAATCATGTTATAAAACTGATATATGTGTAGCAGAGGATGGCCTTGCCTGACATCAATGGGAGAAGAGGCCCTTAGTCCTGGAAAGGTTCCATTCCCCATTGTAGGGGAATGCCAGGGCGGTGAGATGAGAGTGAGTGGTTGTGTGGGTAACGGAGCACCCTCACAGAAGCAGGGGTAGGGAGATGAGATGGGGGTTGGCAGAGGAAAAACCAGCAAAGGGGATAACATTTGAAATGTAAATAAGTAAAATACCCAATAAATATTTTTAAAAGAAATTGAAAATATTACATTCAAAAATAAAAATATAACTGATAACAAAACATTAAATTTCTCTGTTCACTATTTATTCTTTTAATTTTATTTGTTATATGCTTAGAAAATCCAGACAAAAAAAGAAACATGACTTTTATAGGTCATTCTCTATCCTGTACAGAACCATCATCCACAACTAATTCCAAGGGTGAGGGTTACATTCTATGTAGCAATGAGATATTGTATAAAACTCCCTTATGACACCACTATTGTGTGATCAATATTCCATGTAAATGAGGGTGTATTCTAACATACAAAATGAAAAAAATCTATCATACTACAATTTTTTTATTCAAAGCATTTTAAGTAAAAGGTTTTTCGAATGAATACTAAATTTACATAAAAACTTTATCTAGAAAACTAAATCTACATTGGATTTAAATTTCTAAGAATTTATTTGCTCTAGTAGTAAAACTCTGTCAACTAAGATGCTTACGAGGTAGAAGCAGGAAAGACTAGAAACCTGAGGCTTATTTATATAACGCGGACTGAAGGCATGTGTGATACCTCACAAATTTGGGAATCTGGAGAACACTGGTTAGTCTGTGGGCAAGATGGAATGTTTCTATCTTGGAGGAAACAGATACATGTAAGAGGTCCAGTCTAGGCAATGAGATAAGCAAGAATCTCAAGTCTTGAAAAGTAAAAAGTGGAATGGGAATTTAGCTCAGTAACAGAGCACACACTATGTAACATGCTCTAGGATCCAAGTATACCGTACTAAAAAAACAGAATTCAAAAATTCAACCAAGATATCTATTTTTTCCATCTTAACATGTACAGTTTATTTTACTGGGGAGAGACACCATGCTTGAGAAGAGTGGAGGACAGAGAGCCACAGCCGCCATGTGAAGGAGCAGGGAGAGCACTGCGCAGAGCGCTGCCCAACTGTGTCCAGAGCAACCAAGATAGAACATAGAATTAGTAAGTGATAACTAGGAATTAACCTGTGAGAGGAAGGTTCTATCAACAGTGGAGGTTAGGCAGAGGCCCAGCTCTTGTGCTGTTTAAGGCTTATTAGAATGGAAAGGCTGTGTGTGTGTGTGTGTGTGTGTGTGTGTGTGTGTGTGTGTGTGTGTGTGTGTGGCTCTCATTTGGGAGCATAAAGCACTTGGGCAGGCAGCAAACCATGTGGCAAGAATTAATTAGTATTTCATTATTACACTGTTTGGTTTTCATTTTCTGGATATCATGAGAAAAGCAGCCCGGATGACATACTATTCCTGTAATAAAACGTTCTGTACTCTGAGTATACCTAAGAGTGGTACAGTTAGATCTTGAGTTAGTTAATTTTTAGGAATTTGAGGAACCTGCACAAGGATTTTCATAGCAGAAGTGTCATTGTGTACTTACCTCAGTGACAAATAAATATTCGACTTTACATCCACTTGCAACATTTGTTGTCTTCAGTTTTATTAATTTTGGCCATTCTGATTGGGGTAAGAGGAAATTCTAAAGAAGTATTAATTTGCATTTCTCTGATATCTAATGATGTTGAAGTTTTATCAAGTGAAGTTTTATTAATCTTTTTAGAACTCTGTTTAGTTAGATCCATCATTTATAATTGGGTTGTTTGTTTCTTTGGTGTTGTGTTTCTCTTTCGTTCTTTGTGTATCCTAGACACTAAACCTATTTCAGACTAATAATTGGTAAAGTTTTGTCCCCATTCTGTGGGCTGCTGCTTTGCTCAAATCATAATACAGGAATTGTATAGCTTCAGGAGGTCCCATTTCTTATTCATTGGTCTTAATTCCTGTGCTGCTGGATTCCTGCTCAGAAAGTCATCCTGTGTCTATGACTTCAAGGAAATTTCATACTTTTTTTTTTTCTTTTATCACACTTAGAATATGTGTCCTTATGGTGAAGTATTTGACGAACCTGAAGCAATCATCTATTGGTTTAGGATTTTCAGGTAAGTGGGATATGATTTTTTAGGATCTTTGGAATTTCTTCCTGATCTGCTGCAGTATACTCCGTTTAATCCCTAACGTGCGGAGTTTGAATCTTCTATGTATTTCTTTTGACTAATCTGGCTAAAGGTTTTTAAAACTTGATTTTCTTTTTTTACATTTTGTTTTCTTTTATTTAAACTATTTTTATTTGATATTTTCTTTTTTTTTTTTTTTTTTTTTTTTTTTTTTTTTTTAATTTTTTTTTTTTTTTTTTTTTTTTTTTTTTTTTTTTTTCTTTTTTTGAGACAAGGTCTCTCTGTATAGCCCTGGCTGTCCTGGAGCTCACTTTGTAGACCAGGCTAGCCTCGAACTACGAAATCCACCTGCCTCTGCCTCCTGAGTGCTGGGATTAAAGGCATATGCCACCATGCCCGGCCATATTTTCTTTATTCACCTTTCAAATGCTATCTGCAAAGTCCACTATACGCCCCCCCCCTCCCCGCCCTGCTCCCAGACCTACTAATTCCTGCTTCCTGGCCCTGGCAATCCCCTGTACTGGGGCATATGATATTCCACGCCCATCCCCGTCACACTCCGACTGTTCCACATCCCATACCTTCTTCCCATGTCCATGTATCTACGAGGATATCCCTGTCCCTCAACCCCTCACCACACCTGACCTCTAAACTCCATGGGTCCTCCAGTCTGTTGAGGGTGCATCATCTCTGATTGAACACAGACCAGGCAGTCCTTGGCTGTATGTGTGTCGGGGGCCTCATATCAGCTAGTGTATGCCAACTGCTTGGTGGTCTAGTGTTTAATAGATCTCCGGGATCAGGTTAATTGAGACTGCTGGTTCTCCTACAAGGTCACCCTCCTCCTCAGCTTCTTCCAGTTTTTCCCTAATTCAACCACAGGGGTCAGCAGCTTCTGTCCTTTCCTTAGGTACAAATAGCTGCATCTGACTCTTTCAGCAGCTTGTTGGGTCTTCTGAAGTCCAGTAATGCTAGATCTCTTTTTGTGAGCTCTCCATAGTCTCAGTAATAGTGTCAAGCCTCCAGACTTCCCTTAAGCTGAATCCCACTTTGGACCTGTTGCTGGACCTTCTTTTTCTCAGTCTCCTCTCTATTTCTACCTTTGTAGTTCTTTCAGACAGGAACAAAACTTGATTTTCTGCTGGGCGTGGTGGCGCACACCTTTAATCCTAGCATTTAGGAGGCAGAGGCAGGCAGATTTCTGAGTTCCAGGCCAGCCTGGTCTACAGGACAGCCAGGGCTATACAGAAAAACCCTGTCTCAAAACAAACAAACAAACAAACAAACAAACAAACAAACAAAAACTTTATTTCTAAAAGTAAAAACAAAAATAAACAAAAACCTTATTATGTTATTTACTCCATTTTTATTGTTTGTTTCTTTCTTTTATTGTTCTTTCTCTTTAATTAATTTCAGTCCAGTGAATATAACTTATGATCTATGTCTTTCATGTTTTATGTTTTCCTATATCTCTCTTTCATTTAATTTAAGGGTTATTTTTTTCTTTTTGGAAAATTCTACCTTCATATCATTGATTGTTTTCATTATTCCATTCAACTGTTGTTTCTGTGTCCTTGGTCATTAGTATGTCTTTATTTCATATGCTCTTCTGAAATTCTTATCATTGGCCTCAGCTCAATTATTTGTCAGAGAAACTCTTACAGTAGTGTTGAAATCGAAGTGTCTCCATTCTTTCTTTCATTTTCGGTAGGTAGGTGCCATATTCCTCGATTGTCTTTATCCCAATATGGGTGCAAGCCAAGTGGCTGTGGAGCCTTTTTGTGACATTTCGTTGAAAGGTCACAAAGAAAGGAGATGAGCTCAAAGGAAAGGTAGAGGGGAAAAAAATAGGAGTTCCATGGGCTAGACCTGAGGCTAAGTCTCAAGGGGATAGAAGTAGGCTCAGGGTAGTGGTAGATCTAAGAGTAATCTATGGGATGAGACTTGAAGGAGACCCATGGGACTTAACTGCCAACCAAATGTGGCAACTGTGGATCCTTGGTAGAGGAATGTTTGTGATATCTTTGTAGAGTCAGTTAGAAACTTAGACAGGCTAGAAAGCATGTTTGAAAAGGACAATAGGGAAAAACCAAGGGGGACACTATGTCCACATAATGAGATTAAGCCCCCAAGAAGATGGAGAAAGGCTAGAAGAAATCAAACTGGATTGAAAGTTACTTTACACCTTTGGTTCATAAAAGTGTATAGAACTTTATATGATTTCTCGAGTTATATCTGAATCTTAATGCTTATTTTGATGTTTAAAAGAATTTGACTATTCTGACAATTCAGGTAAATTACAAACTTAGTTTTTATTTGCTGCAGTTTTTACTTTTTAGTAGTCTATGTTTTTATTAAAATGTTAATTGTGTCTAAAAATTAACTGAGAACTTGGGTGCTGAATTGTTAGTTTTAATAGTACTTTTTTTTCTTATATCTTTAACTTTATTTCACCTAAATTCGAAAGTTTATAACAAAAGGTCTTCCATTGGCCACATTATCTTCTTGGGGGCCATAATATCTGTAGTCATTTCAGCCTTTCCATCCCCAATATTGTCCGTTTGTTCCCTGTTTCCTCTGTATATTTAATTTTCTTTTTTTCAAAACATTTCAAATAACTATATTTAAAGTAAATATATCTACATAATTAATGATACTCTTTTACATCATAAGCTTTAGCTAATAAATTATGACACAGATAGCAACTTATTTTTCAAATAATATGTGATTCAATAACTCCCTATTATTATTGAATCAACATGGTATTGTCCATCTCATTGCAGCATCTAATGAGACCTGCCGAAATGTGTATTTCCAGAAAGACTGAATAAATGTACAGTCATGCCAATAATATGATGGGGAAAAATGTAAGACACTGAGAAAACTTAAACTTTAAGTAATTAAAAGTTATGGCAGGAAACCAAATGAAGCAGCAAAGAAAGTGTGGGATATATGCAGCTTTATGATTGGCTACTTATCCACCCCTGCAGCATATGTAAAGACCAATTCTGACTGACAATGGCAGCTTGAGTAGTTCCTAAGAGAAGTCTCATAGTAATAATGAACTGAGGACTTTAGCTTTAAATAACGTGAAGTCTAGCTAACTTTCTATTGCAGCAACACTATTAAAAATACATTTGAATTATCTCTTCTCATATGAAATTGGAAAAACAATTTGTGACTTAGCAATTGTAAAAGTTACTAATTTGTATGCCCCTTACTAATAGTATCACACTAAACTGGATTTATAATTGGCTTGTATGCATGGTTCCTGTGTTCTGTTCTTTCTGCCAAATTAACACTTTCCAAAGTCTAAAGATTATTTCTTTGTTTTATTTTGTTTTTGTTTTCTTTCATATTTTGAAATGAGTATGTGACTAGCATTAATACTTAAGCAGCTGTAGTTTCCCCTTTGGGAAACTTATGCAACGTTACAGTCATATATTCATACTATATGCCCATGGCTAAAACCAGTTCTTAAATGGTCCTGCCCAGCCAATAGTCAATTTTGCTGAATTTGTAATATAGGAGCAGAACTATAAGTAGGTTATTGTAATTCGAGTTCCCTGGTCATAAACTGTCTATTTCATTTTTCTGTGTTGTTATTTTTCTGAAGTTTCAGTTAGTAAAGCTCTATGCACACAGTTCTGAGTGGGTTTCAGAGTTTCTCTTGTTATAATGACAGCACTGTTTTACCCAGTATCTAAACACTGATCTACAGTGACAGAGACATTCTAGGTATATAGGTCAGATGGGTCACAGAGGAACAATAACACACTCTCTCTCTCTCTCTCTCTCTCTCTCTCTCTCTCTCTCTCTCTCTGTGTGTGTGTGTGTGTGTGTGTGTGTGTGTGTGTGTCTGTCTGTCTGTCTGTCTGTCTGTCTGTCTGTCTCACAGAAATGACCAAATCCGTTTATTACTCACAAACAGGAAAGTCAGACCCCAGCAAGGGCCAAGTTTGAAATAATGTATATAAGCTACCATTTATAGATTCAGGGAAAGATTGAGGAAAGTACTGAAGATTTTATTTAAGATTTATGTGTTATAGAGTTTTCCTTCAAGATATATTAAGACTGGCTTTATGAAAAGCACACATAACCAGTCTAGTGTTGGAAGAGCCTTCTATTAAGGTCACAGTCGACAGCCATATGCAGATAATCTCTCCAAGCTTGGAGCAAAATAGAAGACTCCCTTTCTTAGTGGGGCTTCCTCTTCTCTGCCTGAGAATCTTGAGAATGTTTTTAAGCACTAAGCGCAGGTGCATGACCTTGTCTTGAGCATGACTCTGCAGGAAGCTTCCAGAAAGCACTGCATGGTTCAGTTCATATGTCCTGCTCAGCTTTTTCCTGAAGTATAATAACTAGGTACTATGGTATGACCAATCACCCCCCTCCCCCCCCAAAAAAAAAAAACTCTGAGAAAAGTCATATAGCAGGCTTGATTCCCTCTCTCCTGATCAGAATCTCTTCATGTAAATAAAGTATTCCCACCCTGAGATGTCCACCCTAGAAATCCATACCCACTCCCCAATAAATTTGAGCTGTCTTGCTGAAGCTGATCCTGGAAGTCAATTTATTGGTACTCAAATCTTCAGAACCCTGCCCTGTCTTCCCCATATCTGCTCCGTTTGTCCTCTCTGGCTGGTGACCAACAGCCCCTGGAAAGAAGGATGTTCACAGCAAGTAGGGAGTTGGGTTAGTACAGAATCTCTGCATATCAAATATGGCATGGCACTTTGTTAACTTTCTGAGCCCAGATTCAAAAGTGTCTTTCTTTTTTTTCTTAAAGAGAGATCTGAGAATGAAAGAAAGAGTAATAAATTAGAAAGAAAGAAAGAAAGAAAAAAAGAAAGAAAGAAAGAAAGAAAGAAAAGAGAAGAGAATGAAACAAAAAGAAAAGAAAAGAAAGGCAAAGAAAAGAAAAGAAAAGAAAAAAGAAAAGAAAAGAAAAAAATATGTGCAAGATGTTCATGCTGTTTCTAGTTCAAACTCTAAAATTCTTAGGGACTGCTCTTGTTTGCTATAACAGAAGTGTTCATGCCAAAGAAGCCAACCTTGATGAAGAGCCATGTCCTATGCAAAGTCAGACTGAAGTCAGCTGACATCCTAAGACAATCATATGCTTGGCAGTAGGTATACTAATAAATACAACTCTTGTGGAAAGCTCGTCCTTGAAGAAGATGATAATAAAACTGTACATGAAGTAGGATCCAGTCTCATAGGAAAAAACTAAAAACATTAGCAATTTTGTGAATGCTTTGGTGTCTCTTAGGAATCAATATGTCATCAGAACAACTGGAGACCTCTTAAACTTGAAAATAATATAGAGAAGTTATTTTAGAATTTATATGTGATAAAAATTTAGGAATATACATATATATATATATATATATATATATATATATATATATATGAGAAAAAACATTATATGATTTAAAATTTTAAATTATATAATATTTTCTTAATTTCTAAGAAACAAATATACCAGCTTATATCAGTGCATCACTATCTTAATTTTTCTTTAAATACTCACTGAAGTCACCATTCTAGTTTTAATCCGATGAATCTAAAGCTTTTTTTAACCTCAGTCCATTAATAATTAGACATTAAATAATTAAACAATCAGATGTTAACCCTTCACTTTCCTTCTCACCTTTCCAATGTTGGAAAATTAAAAAAAACATTACTTTTATATCTTTTCGTGGGTATCTATCTACCTGTCTATCAATAATCGATTTTTTTACTTGTTTTATGATGTCCAAGATGTGCCATAGCGTGCAACTCTCTGGTCACAGTATCCTTGAGCTTTAATTCCAGGAACTTTCCACGTCTTTATTTTATTCTGTACAGTTTTTCTCATTCAGATAAACCTGGATTATTCATTTCATTGAAAGCGCTTAAAATCCTTAAAACTTTCCAGTAGTTTCCAAAGAATTTGAAAAAAGTAATTCTCCTCAGACTCATATGTTATATCTTTCTTTTCCTCTCAACCTTGTACTCACCAGAGTTCCACTGTGCTTTCATCAAACATTATGTTCCTCCTCAGAGGTGTTACATTGCTTTTAGAAGCATTGCCCCTATGACACTTGTATAATAACATGCTTGCTAATTTCTAGTCCTTACTCACATATCATTACAGATCTCCACTGCTACACTATATGTAATTTCAAGCCCAAGCCTGCACCTTACATTCACTGGGTTCCATATTTCTCCCAGACTTCTTTTTTCCCCATTTTTATTATTATTATTATTATTATTATTATTATTATTATTATTATTATTATTATTATTTTTACAACCCAGTCATTAGACCTCTTCTCAGCGCCTCTCCCACAAATCCTCACCCCAAACTTCTTACCCTTTGCCTCCAAGTGGGTCCCATCCCACCAGACTGCCCCATTTTCTGAGGCCTCAAGTCTCTCAGGATTAAGCACATCTTCTCTCACTGAAGCCTGACCAGGCAGACCTCTGCTCTATTTGTGTCAGGGGCCTATGAACATTTCTGTGTATGCTCCTGGTTGGTGACTCAATCTCTCTCACAGACTTCTTGAAACCATTACATATAATAATACTTTTACCTGGTTGTTTCTTTATTGTCTTTATATTACTATTAGGATTAGTAATAACAGTTGAGATGTTTCTCTTGTGCTTATTTTCTTCCTGTGGTTTCCCAACTTACACTATATTGCTAGTACCTAAAAGGAAAACTGACCCATATCAAGCCGTGTCTTAACCCTGAGAACTTTGTAAAGGCCAGATTAGAGGAGGTACAACATCTTCATTATATTGCAAATATTTCAGACCTTTCCAAAACTGAATATAGAAATTCTGCACCAGCTCAATCTGAAACTCAGAGTGATTATTCATGAAAAGCACCATACTATTTTTAAATGTATATAAAATTTTAATGTGCAGTTCTAGAAATGTAAAATGGAAACATGGGAGGAAATTATCATACTAAATATCGAGACATGTTAAAATATATAGTAATTTAAACAGTGTGATGTAGAAGAGCAAAAACGAGAGAGATCAACATCAAGAAAGAGCTTCAGGACCATGTGGCTATTTGGATTTGACAGATGTGGAATGTAGAAAGAGGGACAGCAAAGAAAGACTTGTTCTAAAATAATACTGCGAAAATAAAATTTCAGTCCCAAAACATCCTGGCAAAATCATTCCAGATGGTTGAAATATGCATACTTAAAGTAAACTTTAAACTTATTACAGAAAGTATTAAAGAGTATTTTAAAATCTACTCAGAAAAAGATATTATTGCACTATGAGCAGAATAGATCAAGAAAATTATTTTTGATTTTCATTGGTCAAACATTATTTAAAATGAAGATGTAGCTTGAAATATTAAAAAAAATATCAGATGGAAAGTAAACTTTTACAACATTTATTATAGTCTAATTTTATATAAATATATATGCACTATTTATATGATAACTGATAAAGATATCACCATAAACTATAAAACCCAATTTTCTAAAGAGATATTCAAACCCAAATTTTGATAAGAGTATATTAAATATTGAAGCAACTTTATTTGTACTTTTGGGGGAAAAAAGGGAGATAAATAGGAAGAAAAATGTTTTATCATAGCAAATATTGATAATATTTTATATGTCTTACTAGCTACATGTTAAGAAAATGACTGTCATTATAAGCTTGCATATATATGATAGATCAGAAAATGAGGTAAGTTTTTAGTGAGAAATGAATCCGTAAACTGGGCTACAATAAAATAGCAATTAAATGGAGAGAGCTATGTGCATTATCTTGGAAATATCAGCGATATATTAACTGAAAACTTGTGTTAAATTACCTCTTTTTATGGTTTACTATGTTTGAATGACTTAATCTATCATTTGTAAAGTTGCCCTGCAAAACAGAAGTGTTCATTTTATGTACATTTACTTGATAGATACAAAAGCAAAGATTGTGGCTCTAGGGACAAATGATTAGATATTTTTATGAATTATGTTGATTTACTATATAAGTGGTTGTAAATTGTCCTCCAAGATCTATGTCTTCCCCTTGCATTGAAAAGAAAAAACATATAATTGAATTTTTCATTACAAATTAATATTAAGTATGTAAGTTGTGAAGACCAGTAAAAGATGTTCAATCATAATGTTTTTTCTTATAACATAAATTTAAAGCTCTTAGATAAGTTAGAATGAATATTAGCAGAAATGATAATTTATAAGTCTTTTGGGATAGAGGAAGAAGAGTCCAATGAAAGTACAGTTTTATATACACACATAAAAATAAATGAACAGAGAGAGAGAGAGAGAGAGAGGGGGGGGGGAGGATGGGGGAGGGAAAGAGAGAGAAAGGGGGCATGGGAGAGCAAGAAGCGAATAAGTATAACCTAGACCCACTGAGTTAAGTGCGTCTCTGACCCGAGTCACTGCATCCTTTTCTTTAAAAATATACTAATTTGAATAAAACAAAAAGCACAAAGAGAAAAAATGAAAGTAAAAAGAAAATAAAAATTATCCACATTCAGATGTAGATATTAGAATAGGGAAAAAGACCATTGAATTAACTACATTAGGTATTTTAAAGAATTATGGGGAAAAATGTAAAGAAGGAAAAGGAGTTTGTTCACAGCACACTGAAATATAGATAAAACAAAAGAATGTGAAGAATGAATTACAGCAGGGAACAGACAGCTGACCACATGGGCTCTGCTCTTCTAGAAATTCTGTTAGAGACATCAGCTTTGTCTGCAACCAAACTAGCATCTCTTAAACATAGATATCATGTGTTATGTCAAAACTCTTAAGAAAGTTAAGCTTTACTTTCATTTACAGTTGAAAATAAATGTGAGATTTGAAGACCATTAAAACTGAAAATTACCACCTAAATCTTATTAACATACAATCAGCCACCAAACATAGACACTATAGCATATGCCAGCAAGATGGTGCTGAAAGGGCCCGGATATAGCTGTCTCGGGGGAAAATATACCAATGCCTGGCAAACATGGAGGTGGAAGCTCACAGTCAGCTATTAGATGGAACACAGGGTTCCCAAGGAAGAAGGAGCTAGAGAAAGTATCCAAGGAGCTGAAGGGGGCTTCAACCCTCTAGGTGGAAGAATAACCATGAACTAACTAGTACCCCCTGAGCTCATGTCTCTAGCTGCATATATAGAAGAGGATGGCCTAGTTAGCCATCAGTGGGACGAGAGGCCCCTGGGTCATGCAGACTTTATATGCCCCAATACAGGGGAACGCCAGGGCCAAGAAGTGGGAACGGATGGGTAGGGGAGCAGGGCCGGGAGGAGGGAGGGTATAGGGAACTTTCTGGATAACACTTGAAATGTAAATGAAGAAAATATCTAATAAAAGTTGAAAAAATTTTAAAAAAAGAATTTAAAAATTTGAAAGGACAGCTTTTATTAAGCAAGTAATTCTCCAGGGGACGTGAAAAATGCAGTTATTTCTCTTGTTTCTTCTAATGTGGTGACTTTAGGAATGTGGTTAAGTAATACAATAGTTTCTGAGCTTCAATTAAAATGCAATGAATTTCATGTACCTAGTGTATTGACATTTTGAACTGTAAAATGAGTCATGTTCTAAAAATCATAACAAATGAATAGGAAGTTTGTTTATATAAACAGCTAAAAATTAAGTTATATTTAGTTTGACTGTATATATGGAAAGGAAACACTGACTTTAATAATTATGCACACTTCTGTATATTTCAATCAAAGTAATTTAGGGTGAAGAAATTAAGGAACAGGAATGCCATAAGAAGGCAGCATGCCAAATTCTGTTCCAACTTTAAATATAATCTTAATTTTGAGAATTTTGAACTTAAAAGGTGCTATTAATGAATTTAAATGGTGTCAATTTCAGAAGTCACATCCTGGTGTTGAGATCAAAATTTAACAGATCTTTTATTTAAATTGCCGTAATGAAAACAAAAGAACATGTTTTCATAAAAGTCAAAATTTCTCTTAAGTTTTATATACTACATACAAAAGATATTCAGAATAATTTAAATAAAATTTCCTAAATACCAAATCTCAATATTAAGTACTAAATAATGTCATTAGACAATGAAGCATAAATAATTGTGTGGTCAAGTTTGAAGAAAAAATAGAAACATATAGATAGATGATATAGATATAGATATAGATATAGATATAGATATAGATATAGATATAGATATAGATATAGATATAGATATAGATATAGATATAGATATGTACATATATATGAACTAGTTTTAAGTTTCTTAGAGGTAGGCAAGTAGATTGTTTTGTGTATTAAGTTAATATGCTATTATCAAAAGCATTCCATGGAGTCTGACTTACCTATAGAATGTTTATAGTAATTTTGCCTTAATTTTGTTTTGTCTGTTTAGTGTCTATAACAGAAAACAAATAATTTTATAATACTTTTATATTTAACTTTATTAAACTAAAGTGACTGTAAATACTTTTAAAAGAAGTTATAATTTTTCATCAGATTGCCTGGAAATGCCTCCTAAGTAAATAATTCAAACTGTTCAGGTATAAGAAAATTACAACATATGTTAGCATTTTACTTAAAAAGGAAAGGTTATATGTCTCTGAAGAATGGGATACAAGTGACATACGGATATAAGACACAAAATAGCAGCATTGAGTAATTAATGAGAATTGCTTTTGCAGAAAAAACAATAGTTATTACCTTGCAGAAGACATATTCTCTAATTTAATGTCAGTTGCCTAAGTGAGAGTAAATTCCCTCTAGCTTGTTTCTCCCTCCACCCCCACCCCCCTGGAGCACAGCCATTCCACCACAGATAACATTCTCAGGGCCTCTGAAAGTGCTTCAATTTCTCTTTGAGTTATGCTCTTTCACAGAGTGTATTTTAGATACTACATCTGGCACGCTGCCCTGGATGCTGACCAGTTTGCCTCTGTGACATTAACCTGGTGCCTGAGAGTCTGAGTGTCAAGAAGGTTGACTCATTTACAGTTTTCCATTATGTAGCTCTAACATTTTATGTTGTTTCCTGAATAATAGATGCACTACAGCCAGCCTAGACATGTTGAAAATACTGCTTGGCTCCCAGTGGCTGTGTAACAATGTTCTTCACCTGGACTACCCTGAGGCAAGACCTTTTGTTTTCTTTCTTTCCTCAATTTTTCCCTTTAACTGTGTATTTAAGAGAGTATTCCAATTTTAAAGACTGTAAAGTTCTTATTTTCACTTATCATCTATGCATAAGAACTATGTTGACATTATCAGGTATGACAATTTTTCAGTTAATTTTAGGAAACAAGGCATTGACATATTAAACACAAGCTATAAAAAAAAACAGTTATTTTAAAGCATAAATAATATTCTTTTCTTTCCATATTATCTATAGATGAAGGGACTCGCTCCAGAAATTCTAATTCATACTAATCCAGGGACTTGCTTGAGCAAGTCACGTGCTGTGTAACTGTCTATACTTGAAACCTTTTAATTAATAAAGGCCAAACAAAAATCAATAAAAGAGCAAAACAGAATAAAATGGAAAACATATTAAAAGGTAAATAACTTCAGTTTTAGAGTATACAATGAAAATTACCACATACAGACAGATAAATAAAATGATCTTTTGCTCTTCTACTTGAAGTTTGTTTTACTGAATTAGTCCTAAATGTAAGAGAAAAATGACAGCAAAAAATTTATCATTGTTACTATGGTAATCTAAAATATTAAGAAACCATGGAGAAATGGCAATAGCAGGAAGCAGCCCTAACTAATAACTCTGAATATTAATGGTGTCAATTCCAAAATAAAAAGACATAAACTCTCAGGATGGATCAGACAAAATCCACTTTGATGCCTCTAAAAAAATACAGTGTAACATCAATAATATATACTATTTTAGGTTGAAAGAATACAACATGAAATGAATCTGTATAGCTATTACACAGAATAGAATTCAAAACAAAATTAAAAAAAGAGACAAGGAAGATCACATAAAGTCACAACAAATGAAATATTGAAATAAAACCCTATATTCTATCTGAGAGCAATGGAAGAAAGGTAGCTATCAACAGCATAAAACAATGTAGAATGAATACAAACTTATGGACACTAAACAGGGCATCATTAAAATTTTCTTGAATGTTATTTATATGCATGAGCTTAGAAGACAGGTGTGATTATATTAAAGTTTCAGTATAAGGCACAAGGCATATCCTTATGCATGCCATTGCTGTTGTCTTTAATTGTCCAATATGATAGCAGAGTAAAACACTATGCTGTGGGACATGGAAAAATCAACCTCATATTGAAGAGCAAATAGTCTTTCTTTCTTTCTTTCTTTCTTTCTTTCTTTCTTTCTTTCTTTCTTTCTTTCTTTCTTTCTTTCTTTCTCTCTTTGTTCTGGAGACAGAATTGCATTTAAGTTTTCCTTGGGATTTAAATCACTTCCTATTTGTATAGAACATTACACTTGTATTCCAATTAGAGTCTAATATTATTTTTTTTTAGATATGTTCTTTATTTACATTTCAAATGCTATCCCAAAAGTTCCCTATACTCTCCCCCAACCCCGCCCTGCTCCCCTACCCACCCACTCCCACTTCTTGGCCCTGGCGTTCCCCTGTACTGGGGCATATAAAGTTTGTAAGACTAAGGGGCCTCTCTTCCCAATGATGGCTGACTAGGCCATCTTCTGCTACATATGCAGCTAGAGACACAAGCTCTGGGCAAATAGTCTTTCATGCAGCCTAGTCTTTATAGTTCTAGAAGGTGAAAAATAGGCTACTGGATGGGATCTAAAGGGTGAGACATCAGTGTTCTTACCCAGCATTGGTCCTGCTTGCAGTACTGCTTACCTGATAAGCATGAGATGCTTACTGAAACCATAGTGGCATAATTTATATGAGGTTACACATGCATTTCTGCCTGATTTAAAGTTAGAGACACTGAGGGAATTCTGAGTGATACTTTAATCCTGTTCGAAAGTTCATTGACTGTAGGGATTATAGACCGTAGGATAGAATATGATAATAGTATTTGACTAAATGGTTATGATATCAAATTGCCTTCCCAATATTTACAAGTATTTCTATAACATAACCTGCTATCAGCTTTGATCAGAATAATTTCTCTTTGGACAATTTTTGATCTTCAGTTCAGGGTTTGACCTGATATGAGGGCCTAAGACTTTAGTGCTTGCACAAAGATTGTATATATGTGTGTATATATACTAGACATGAGAATTTCCAAGATTAAAAAAAAAATCAATAAGCAAATATCCTTTAGTAGTATTGATGTCTTAATTTTCTTCAAATACTCTATATAGCTGAACAAAATGTTAATGTGTCCCATGTTCTGTATTTGGCTACAGTTGACATAGCCCAGAGAATGCCTCTTGCCATCATTTGAAAGGGTGACTGAGTATAAAAAAGCTATTTTTCAAGAAGACATTCCATTATCAACACTTATACCATTGTAATTCAAATTCCTTTGTCTTTTAAGAAAATTACTATTGAATTATAGTCCCAGGCCATCTCTCTAATAGCACAGTTACTAAAACTGATTTTTCATACATATTCATAACTAAAACCATAAAGTCCATTGTGGATTTCAAAATGATACATCAATCAATGCCATAAGTTCGTGCTTTGCAGCTCAGAAAAGAGAATGTGTAGCTCAATATTTTCATGTAAAACATTTTCATTTAAAACATTTACAGGGTATTTTTCTGCAGAGCTCATCAACATAGCAATTTGTCATAAATATGTACATATATGTATGTATGTGACATAAATATCAAAAGTATGCAAGTGAGATTGAAAAAAAAAAAAACAGCAAAAATACCAAAGGAAAGAACAATTTCTACAGCTCTGACCTTCAGAGTCAGTATTTTTTAGATAGGAAATAGAGTTCTAATGGAAAAGAGGTAATATATCCCAAAGTTAGAATATTACTGAACTTTGCTCTTCCCAGAATAGTAGGCAGCAATATGATTTGACAGGTTTTGCGTCTTCTTATGATCCCTATAACATATTTTTCTTTCTTATCAAAACTAGAAGTTGAACACAATATAGGAAATTGTACATTAGTTTTGTGTCTAAACACTGTAGAAATAATCTTCAGACAAAACTGTTTACGTTCTCTTTACAGTTACCAGAAAATGAACTGAAAACAAAAGCAGCAGTTCCAGAAAAAGATAGATAGTATTATGAAGAAAGAAAGAAAAAGGAGGCAGGTTTTTAACACTCTACTTCAATATTTTTTATAAGAAAAGTAATAAAATACATATTAATGCAACCCAGTTATCTCGTGAATAATGTTTTAAAAGGTCTTGATTTTTCATATATATATGAAAATGTATAAAAAAATAGAAGTTACCTAGAATGCAAAATAACACTAATTTAAAATAATCTTAATGAAAATTACCTATAACAATATTTTCTCACAAACTAATGTGCTCTTAGTAAGTAATCGGAAAATATAGGTATTTATCCAAATATTACATTTTGAAGGCTTATTAATTTTATAAGCTGTAAGAATTTCTACTAATCATAAAAGTATGCACATGTGTGCAATTGGGCTGCCAATTTAATTTCTTTTTCTTTACATGCACAAGGCTCTCTATGCATGCTCAATAAAAGAACTTTCTGAAATTAAGTTCTCTAGCTTTAGTTTATATTCTTTTGCCCCACTTCAGCTTCATTAACCTAAAAAGGATTACAAGCTCCCAACAATAAAAGTCCATCTTAACAGTATTACCCTCCAACAAACAATAATGCACCACTTCTCCCATTCTCTCATTCTGTTCAATCATCTCAATGCTTTCTCCATAATTCTTTGTTTAGATAGTCCTTTCACTAGAAAACACCTCTATACTGCCATCCTTGAAGACTTCTAAGTTTCAACTATTTGCACCTTTGCTCACATTAAAAAAAAAATCATAAGTGATTTTAACAAATTATCATAGTGCATAGATTAATGCTTGAACTCATCTTTGCATTTCCAAATTCTTTTATAGTTTTAATATCCTCTACACAGATGGACAACATTATAGGTGTGAAAACTAGAGAAATTAGTTAAGAAAATCAGAAACATAAAGTTAAGTACCTTCCATAAAATTTAGGCAGGTTGTTGTAGAATCAAGAATCTTTAACAAATATGTGACTCAACAACAAAATGTGCCTTCCTTCTGTAAGTTGAAAGAAAAAAACTATTCTAGTTGAAAGCAAGAGCTATTAAGTTTTATCCTAATTGATATGTGCAATAAAGCCCTACATGGATTGTTAAAAGAAATACATAATGGACCACCTTAAATCATGGTTTGTATAGTGCATTTTTTTTTTTACCTAACAAGGTCTTTTTAATAGATTATATATTTAATAGATAACAAATAATAATTATTTTATTTTTCATACTATGTAATCTGATTATTCCCTTCTATGACACCTTGAAATCCTCCCTACCTCCCATCTATCTAAATCCACACTCTTTCTGCTTTTTCCTTAGGGAAAAAGTAGGCATCTACAAACAAATAAAATGATTAATAGTAACAAACAAACGAAAGAAGAAAAGAGACACAATGGAATAGAATTGAAGACCCAGAAATAAAACCACACACTTACAGACACTTGATGTTTGACAAAGATGCAAAAATATACAGCAGAAAAAGAAAACATCTTAAATAAATGGTGCTAATCTAACTGGCTGTATGTATGTAGAAAAATGAAAATAAACCCATATTTGTCACTTTGCACAAAGCTCAAGTCCAAGTAGATCAAGGACCTCAACATCAAACAAGATACACTGAATCTAATAGAAGAGAAAGTGGGAGAGAGCCTTGAACTCATTGACAGGGGAAATTTTCCTAAATAGAACTCCAGTGACTCATGCTATACCATCAAGAATTGATAAATGGGACTTTGTGAAACTGCAAAGTTTCTGTAAAGCAAAGGACATAGTCAATATGAAAAAATTGGTAGCCTACAGATTGGGAAAAAAATCTTCAGTAACCCCACATCTGACAGAGGGCTAATATCAAATATATATTACGAACTCAAGAAGGTAACCATCAAAAAACCAAAAACCCAATGAAAAAGTGGGATATAGAACTAAACCGAGAATTCACAACAGAGAAATCTCAAAGGATTGAGAAGCACCTAAAGAAATGTTTGAAGTCCTTAGCGATCAGAGAAATGCAAGTCATTCCACCTTATACAAATCAGAATGGCTAAGATCAAAATCTCAGGTGACAACACATGTTGGAGAGGATGTGGAGAAAGAGGAACACTTCTCCATTGCTGGTGGGATTGTAAACTGTACATCCACTTTGGAAATCAATATGGAAATAGATATATGCCTGAAGCCCAAACAATACCACTCTTGTGAATATACCCAAAAGATGTCCCACCATGCCACAGGGGGACATGTTCCACTCTTTTCACAGAAGCCTTATTTGTGATAGCCAGAACCTGGAAACAGCCTAGATGTCCCATCTAGATATCCCTTCCATCCCTAGATGGATACAGAAAATATGGTTCATTTACACAATGGAAAACTGCTCAGCTATTAAGAATGAGGACATCCTGAGTATCGCAGTCAAATGAATGGAAATAGAAAATATCATCCTGAGTATGGTAATTCAGAACCAAAAGGACATGCAAGGTATGTTCTCACTAAAAAGTGGATATTACCACACAGAAATAGAGAATACCCAAGTTAAAATTCACAGAAATCATGAAGGTTAATAAACCAAAGGGCTCAAGTGAGGATGCTTCAATCCCACTTGTGGGGGAAGAAAACAGTCATAGGAGGCATAAGGAGAGAAATCTGGGTAGGAGAAGGAGTGGGGGGATTAAAAAAAAAAGAACATGACCAGGTATTGGGTGGTGGTGGGGGAACAGTAGAGAAGGCCTGAAGACTAGCAGAATTAATGGAAATATGCAACTCAGGAGGTGGGAGGCGAGGAAGGGACTCTCTAGAATGTACTAGAGACCTGGAACGTAACAGAATCTCAAGCCTCAAAGGCAGGGACCTTAAATGAAATGAGTGGGGAGAGGGAACTTGTAGAGTCCATCCAACAGCCAAAAACTCTGACCTAGAACTGTTCCTGTCTGAAGAACTGTCGGAAGAATAATATAAAAGAGCCTGAGGAAAAGGAGGTTCAGTGGCATACTTAACTTGGGATCCATCTCAATGGGAGGCTCCAAGGCCTGACACTATTACTGTGCTTACAGACAGGAGCTTTTCTCTGTGAGGCCCACCAAGCATCTGACTGACTGAGACAGGGGCAGATATTTACACTCAACCAATGGACAGAAGTTGGGGACCCCTGTGTTTGAATTAGTAAAATTCTGGAATAAGCTGAGGAAGAGGGTGACCCCCATTGGAAGACCAGCAGTTTCAACTAACTTGAAACCTCGATGTCTCTCTGACAGTGAACAACTAACCAGACAGCTGGCCCAAGGCCTCTGACACATATATAGCAAAGGACTGCCTGGTCTTGCCTCAGTGGGAGAAGATCTGCCTAAATCTTGAGAGATTTGAGGCCTCAGGGTGGGGGACAAGCAGGGGGTGGTGTGGGTGAGTACAGACATCCTCTTGGAGACAAGGAGAATTAGTAATGGGATGAATAGCTGTGGGAGGGCAGACCAGAGCAGGGGTAACAACTTGACTGTAAATAAATAGAAGTGAATTAAAAAAGAAAAAAAAAAAAAAGTGTGCTGGAGAGATGGCTCAGTGGTTGAGGGCACTGGCTGCTCTTCCTGAGGTCCTGAGTTCAATTCCCATCAACCACAACCACATGCTGGCTCATAACCATCTGTAATTGGATTTGATGCCTTTTTCTGTTGTGCAGGTGTACATGTAGACAGAACACACATATACATAAAAGAAAGAAAGAAAGAAAGAAAGAAAGAAAGAAAGAAAGAAAGAAAGAAAGAAAGAAAGAAAGAAAGAAAGAAAGACATCTAAATAAGAATAGGACAAACCAAACAAATAAACAGAAGGAAAAAAAGTCAAAGAAACAGCATGAGAGACACATGTAGACACAAAGACATTCATAGCCACATAACACTAGAAGCCATAACATATTCTCAAACAACCTAGAAGATTAAAAATTAAAATGCTCTGACAAAACAATGCAGAGAAAAGATGCCTGTGACTTCAATTTGTTCTTCTTGTCTACTGCTGGACAATGAGAATATTTTTAAGAGTGGTTTGTATCCTGTGTGAGATTTTATTGAAAATAATTAAATATTCATCTGTATGTGGTCATCAATTGGAGATAGTTTCTGAGTTAAGGATGGGGATGTGTGCCCACTTCTCTTTTCAGTGATGGTAGCTCATCTGGCATAGACCCATGTTGCCAATGTCTGTGAGTGTCTATGTGCATCTTCATTGCTGTGTTTAGAAAGGTCTTTTTTTCTTGTGCTTTCCTTAAGCATCAGGTCCAACTTTATAATATTTTCATCTTCTCTTTTGTAGGATTCCTTGTGCACTGAGAAAGATTTGATGGAGACAATCCATTTAGGTTTCAATGTTCCAAGATCTCTTGCTCTCTACCCAGATGTATGTCTCTTTGACACAGTTGGACTTGAGTATTGCACATGGCTTCTTTATAAAAATTTAGATGTCTGTAAATTTGTTATTCTATGTATGGGTCTTCAATATGATGCTATTTATTGACATGTTTGATTTTTTTTTGCTTGTACAATGATATTTGTATTCTGTTATGCAGTTGGAGAACAGGGATGGTAATAATTCTAGTAATTCTTTTATTATTTTTGTTACATGAGTTCTGGGGACTGTACCTGTAGCCAAAATATACTATTTCTGAGTCAAATTGCTATTTGTTCAGTCACAGGAGATTAGCATCCTTAATCTGAGACTTCATAGACTCAACCTCATTCATCAACATAATTACCAAGACAACTTAATTGGAAAATTCCACTTTTGAGCTTTGATAGATTCAAGGTTTAACGTAGATTCACTAAAAT
Organism: Mus minutoides; assembly: GCA_902729485.2. NCBI lineage: Eukaryota > Metazoa > Chordata > Mammalia > Rodentia > Muridae > Mus > Mus minutoides. Next base: position 329,040 of record LR750665.1, read on the forward strand.
TATTTCAAATATAAATCCCAGTTTACAGGCATAAGGATTTATGAAACACATGTGAATTTATGAATTAGGAAGTACCTTACCCTAAGATATCTAATAATTATGTGTATTAAAGTACCCTATAATCTGACAAGTATCTGAAATAGGAGACATTTGTGGTCCCAGGCATTTCAGATAAACGATACACAAGGTATACTTATATAAACAGAACCTATCTATTTAGAATAAACATTTCTTGGGGCTGCAGAGATGTGACTCACTTAGTGAAGTATAAGCAGTACAAGTGTAAGGACCAGCATTCAACCTTTACAACTCAAGGGGGAAAATAATGAGATGAGAAGGTGGAAACAGGAGGGCCTGTTTCTTGATGTCAAGTCATTTTACACAAGACAGTGAACTCCATGTTCAGGAGAGTCCATCTCCCAAAATGAAGCTACAGAGAGTTGTGAATAGCATAAAAATAACACACAGACTCTCACACATAGAAAAAAAAATAAAATATAAAATAAAAGTACAATTTCTAGCTTTTATGAAATAACTGAATCACATCAACAAGGAGGCACACATAGAATGGACGTACACATGTGTCATAAGAGAGTGAGGAGTCCATGAGGAAGGGACTAGAGCTAGGAGGGAACGGGCCTTGATGAATGGTGATGGTTGCTAGGCATAAGGCTTGTTTGTATAATAATTGTATAACTTTTCATGTTTCTCCTCCAGAGACTGCTCTCCCTGTGAAGGCTAGTGACTCCATTATAATTAGGAAGAGTATGACTCCAGAAGTGTGATGCTGAGAACTTCAGGACAGACCTTAAGGCTGTGGAAAAGAACTGTGAAAACATGAGTTCAAAAACATATGAAGAGAATTTCTCAGCTATGGAAAATATAGGGATGAAATATGAATTATATGATGAGATTTATGGACCTAAAAGAACAGAGGCAGCTGCATTATGACCCAGCAAGTCTGATATTTATTATGGAAGGAGATAAAGAGATCTAAGGCGTTGTGATCTCAGATCAAGGTCCCATCCCAGAAAACCTTATTGTTTGTGCATACAAATGCAGGGATGATTTCTAATTTCAAGGTCAGCCTGGGACAGGGAAAGTTCAGGCCCAGGTATGGTGGGAATGGTGAGGGATAAAGAAAGTTTAGGCCCAGGTATGGTGGGAATGGTGATCTCAGATTGAGATCACACACAGCTAGCTTATTGTCTGTCCTGACAAAGGCAGGCAGATCTCTGAATTAATTTACCATGTTTAAAAAAAAAAATGTAGTTGCTGTCTTAAGAATCAAGAGGCTAAGATCTTAAAATGCTGATTCATAGGATAATCAATGGGGAATCTGTGTGAACAGTTACATAATATGTAATTGTTTTTTTGTTTTTGTTTTAATTGTCTGGTGGGTATTCTGGCATTGGTTGGAAAAACCTAATAACTTTGTCTAGTAGCTTTTCTCACATTGCTTGGAATAACACATGAGCTATCAAGAGAGCTTTTAGAATTTTTTTTTTTTTGTTTAAATTTTCTTTTTCTTTTTTCTTTTCTTTTCTTTCTTTTTTTTGTTTTTTTTTTTTTTTTTTTTTTTTTTTTTTTTTTTTTTTTTTTTTTTTTTTTTTTTTTTTTTTTTTTTTTTTTTTTTTTTTTTTTTTTTTTTTTTTTTTTTTTTTTGTTTTTGGTTTTTTTTGTTTTTTTTTGTTGTTGTTGTTTTGTTTTTTTTGGCACTGAGCTGTCTCTAACAGAGAACTGTCTTTAGCAGAAAGCTGTCTGTAGCAGAGAGCTGTGAAGGGAACCATCTTAAGCTGACTACAGAGCTGTCTGTTTTTACCAACAAGTGACTTCTAGTCCTACTTTCACTGCTCCCATATACGCCTTCCTCAAGAAAAACAAAACAACACAAACAAACAAAAAATCCACAGAACCTCCTGTGTATATGGAGTGACAGAAAGTTGCAGAAAGTGCATACAATACTAAAAGCTATCTCCAAGGTTACTATAACTTTGCAATTACCTAATGATACTCTTCACAGAAACAGCATAAATAATCTTAGAAATAGTGACACAACATATTCCAAAAAGCAAAAACAGAGCTCGAAAAAAGATCAATTCTTGATATGGGATGTTGTCTTCTCTCAAATAATGTTGTAGAACCATAATCATCAGGAAAAGCTATGTTAATCTCATTCTCAAGAGCAACATCCTTCAAGTCCCATTTCAGAAGAAGCCAGTGAAGAAGAAAGAGGAGAAGGAAGAAGAGAAAGAAGAAAAGAATGAGAGTAAGACAAGAAGGAGGAGGAAAGTTTTTGATACTTCTAGAACATGTTTATAGTGTATAAGGAGGCACTGACTAGAAGTTGATTATTTTGTAGATTTTAAATGAATTATGCTATGAAATAGAAGCCAGACATACAAGGATACCCTTACACAAATCCTGCTTAGAAGGATTATGAATAAAAGATATAGTTCTGGATTTGTGTTTCTTTACCTATGTAGCTGTATTGATCTAGCTTGGACTTCAAACACCTTAGACAAGTCTTCAAACACTGAACCGTAAGTCTATAAGGGGGTGTGTGTGTGTGTGAGTGTGTGTGTGTGTTGTTCAACACTGAACCGTAAGTCTATAAGGGTGTGTGTGTGTGTGTGAGTGTGTGTGTGTGTTGTTGTTGTTGTTGCACAAGAGTAGGCATAAATGGAACTGAGAAGTCACAATTAGATGTCTTCCTTTATTACCTTTCATGTTATTATTATTTTATTTTTGTAAGTTGTCAATTAAGCCTTGAACTCTCTTTTTGTTTTTATCAATTACCTAAGATCCTGGATCTGTAACTGCCCATGGCTGGGTTTGCTGGCTATTGCTGACATGCTTGGACTTTACAAGTCTGCTGTGGATCTGAGCTCAGGCCCTCATGTAGCAGTCTCTTGAGTATAGAGCCATCTACCCAATCCTCCTATTTGACTTAATAATAGTTCACAGCCTGAACCATTAAAAATACAGGCTTGTATTTATGTACATGAATACTGATATTTTTTCTAAAGCAATACTATTTTTACTTCCCCACTGAAAATGTGACAATTTAATATTAACTTAAGGCAGCAGCATTTTATTATGCCACTTTTCACCAGGCCACGAAAGCCAAGAAAATTAACTTTATTCAACACTTGTGTCTTTTAAAAGGATAATGATTTCATCTAGTTAAAGCTGTCCTGGCCTACTTAGTTTATTTCAAGGAAGAAATTGCCTGTTCACTCATGATAAGATAATTTGTCACCTTGGAAATTAAATTACCTATCCCCGTTTACTTTGAGGAGGCTTTCTGTATAATACTGACCTGTTCTCTTACACATTTATATTGGAATGTACTGCTTACTATGAGAACACATGTTGTTCAGTCACAGATGGGGCAGGAGGGGTGGACTTAAATAGCTCTATATTTTGGGTCCTAATCAAAATTAAATTTGAGAAATTTATAGAATAACAAAAGAATTAACCACACTATTTTATAATCTCCAAAAGATTTTCACAAGTGTCTTCTCAATAATTTATATCATAATATACTGATTACATTCTAAGTTCAATATGGTTACAGTTTGTAAATGTTTTCATTACTTTATGTAACATTAAATAAAAATAACCATGGGCTTCATTTCTTAATAAAAATATAGGTAGTTATAAAAATTCCACTAAAAAATACTATTTCTGAAGTTGTCCAAAAGTTTTGAAAAATATAATTATTCTTTATTTTCTTATAATTTAGATACAACACACAAACACACACACACACACACACACACACACACACACAGTAATATCTTATGCAATGTATATTTTATTTCATTTTAAAATACATCATAAAATATTCTATATATGTAGCTGGTGTATGAAAAATTATTGCAATAGCATATTTACAAATAAACTTAACTAATACTTTGAATTATTTAAAAAATAATTAGCCTAAATAAGCAGTAAATTGAGTAAATAATAAAGGTATTAGTTCCATGGACTGTATCTTAGGTATTTTGTATTTTTCTCTTTTTTGGCTAATATCCACTTATCAGTGAGTACATACCATGCATGTCCTTTTTGGTCAGAGTTAATGCACTCAGGATGATATATTTTAGCTTTATCCATTTGCCTGCAAAACTCAGGATGTCCTCATTCTTAGTAGCTGAGCAGTATTCCACTGTGTAAATGAACCACATTTTCTGTATCCATTCTTCTGTGGTGGGACATCTAGTTTGTTTCCAGCTTCTGGCTATCACAAATAAGTCTTCTATGAAAAGAGTGCAACATGTGTCCCAGTGGCATGGTGGAATTTCTTTTGGGTATATTCACAAGAGTGGTATTATTTGGTCTTCAGGCATATCTATTTCCAATATTCTGAGAAACCTTCAAATTGATTTCCAGAGTGGATGTACCAGTTTGCAATCCCACCAGCAATGGAGAAGTGTTCCTCTTTCTCCACATCCTTTCCAACATGTGTTGTCTCCTGAGGTTTTGATCTTAGTCATTCTGATTTGTGTAAGGTAGAATCTTAAGGTCACTTTGACTTGCATGTCTTTGATTGCTAAGGACTTTGAACATTTCTTTAGGTGCTTCTCAGTCCTTTGAGATTCCTCTGTTGTGAATTCTCAGTTTAGTTCTATATCCCAATTTTCGATTGAGTTGTTTGGTTTTGGTGGTTAGCTTCTCAAGTTCATAATATATTTTGGATATTAGCCCCCTGTTGGATGTGGGGTTACTGAAGCATTTTTTTGTTTGTTTATTTTTGTTTGTTTGTTTTTTTCCCAATCTGTAGGTTGCCAATTTATTGACTATGTCCTTTGCCTTACAGAAGCTCTCCAGTTTTATGAGGTCCTGATTATCAATTCTTGATCTTACAACATGAGACATTGGAGTTCTGTTTAGGAAAATTTTCCCTGTGCCAATGAGTTCAAGGTTCTTTCCTACTTACTTTTCTATTAGATTCAGTGTATCTGGTTTTATGTTGAGGTCCTTGATCTACTTGGACTTGATCTTTGTGCAAGGTGACAAATATGGGTCTCTTTTCATTTTTTACATACAGACAGCCAGTTAGACGGTAACATTTATTGAAGATGCTTTCTTTTTCCGTTGTATATTTTTTCATCTTTGTCAAGGATCAAGTGTCTGTAAGTGTGTGGTTTTATTTCTGGCTCTTCAATTCTATTCCATTGATCAATACGCTTGTTTCTCTTCCAATACCACGCAGTTTTAATCACTATTGTAAAGATTGAGGTCAGAGATGGTAATTCCCTCAGCCATGGTTTTATTAACAGTTCCTCTATTGTTAAAATTGTTTTTGCTATTTGGATTTCTGTCCTTCTGGATGAATTTGAGAATAGCTCTTTTCATGTCTTTGAAGAATTATGTTGGGATTTGATGGTTGATAGCATTGAATCTGTAGATTTCCTTTGGCAGAATGGCCATTTTTACTATATTAATTCTGACAATTCATGAGCATGGGAGATCTCTCTATTTTCAGAGATCTTCTTCAATTTTTGTCATGAGAGTCTTGAAGACATTGTCATACAGGAATTTCATTTGTTTGGTTAGAGTTACCCCAAGATATTTTATGTTACTTGTGACTATTGTGGAGGGAGTTGAGTTCCTAATTTTTTTTTTCTCATCCTGTTTATCATTTGTATAAAGGAAGGCTACTGATGTATGTGAGCTAATTTCATATCTGGCTACTTTCCTGAAATTGTTTATCAGCGGGAGAGGTTTTCTGGTAGAATTTTTAGGGTCGCTTATGTATACTAACATAACATCTACAAATAATGATACCTCTATTTCTTTTTTCCTAATTTGTATTCACTTGATCTTTTTTTTTTTTTGTCTTATTGTTCTAGCTAAGAACTTTGAGTGGCATATCGAATAGATAAGGAGAGAGTGAGTATCCTTGTCTTGTTCTCGATTTTAGTGGGATTCCTTCAAGTATGTCTCCATTTATTTTGGTATCAGCTGTTGATATGCAGTAAATTGCTTTTATTATGTTTGGTGGGCCTTGAATTCATGATCTCTTCAATACTTGCAACATGAAGGGTTATTATATTTTGTCAAATGCTTTTTCTGCATCAAAGGAGATGATCAGATGATTCTGAGATTTTTTTACTTGAGTGTGTTTGTATAATGGATTATGTTAATAGATTTTTGTATATTGAACCAACCTTGCATCTGGAATAAAGCCCACTTGATCATTGTGAATGACGGTTTTGATATGGTCTTAGATTCAGTTTGATAGAATTTTATTGAGTATTTTTGCATTGATATTCATAAGAGAAACTGGTATGAAGTTCTCTTTTTTGGTTGCGTACTTGTGTGGTTTGGGTACCAGAGTAATTGTGGCAGCATAGAACATGTTAGGTAGTGTTCCTTCTGTGTCTATTTTATGAAATTGTTTGAGGAATATTGGTATCAGGTCTTCTTTGAAAATCTGTTAGAATTCTGCACTAATACCTAAGATATAGTCCATGTAACTCAAAGAAGTCAACAAGCGGAAGGGCCCAATTTATGAGTCCTCAGTCCCACTGGAGAGTGAAAAGAAAGCAATCACAAGTTGGGAGGAAATAAGTGAGAGAGAGACCTGGGAGAGAAAGTGGATGGGGGTTGGGAGAAGAGGAGAACTTGAGATGGTATTGGGTGAGGGAAAAGTGACTGAAGCCCTGAGGTGTGGGGAGCCTAGCTGCCGCTTCTTAAAGATGGCGCTGACTGCCTCAGCCTTATCAGCCTTACTGGCATAAATAACTCCTAATATGGCATTAGGCTGTGTCGACAGTGATGTGATCCTAAGCCCAAGACTATGATTCTAAAGCCCGAGACTTCCTGGAGTATAAGCAAGAGCCATGTGGCATTCTGTGAGTGGTCAGGATAGGGTTTAATTGGCTTCTTCCAGTGGGGTTCCGGGCCATTCACCATTAAGCTTAAGCTGTACCTGCATGCATCAAGTTTCCTGAGTAAACCATCTTGAGAAGGAACCTGGTTGTCCTGTGTCTTATTCCTGCTGGTCAGGGTCCGCGCAGGTCACTGGGGGCCAGCAGAAAGTATGGAAACCGGCAACTTTGGAAGGTAGGAGGTTTGGGGGACCTTTCAGAATTCACCAGAGACCTGGGAGGTGAGAGGCTTTCAGGACTCAAAGAGAAGGACCTTACATGAAATTCCCAAAAGTATTGAGGGGGGGAACTTAAAGAGCCAACCTCCAGCAGGAAGACAGGGCATCAATAGAGGGATGGGGTTGCTATCCCACAGTCAGAACTCTGACCCTTAATTCTTTCTGTCTGAAAGAACTGGAGGGATGGAAAGAAGCCTGTAGAAAAGAAGGTCCAGAAACAGGCCCAATGTGGAATCAAGCTCAAAGAGAGGTACCAAGGTCTGAGGCTATATCACTGAGGCTATGGAGAGCTCATGAGAAGGGACCCATCAAATCTGCTCTCAGAATGTCCCAACAAGCAGGTGAAAGACTCAGATACAGATATTTACGCCCAACCAATGGACCGAAGGTTCTGACCTTGGTGATTGAATTAGGAAAAAGCTGGAAGAAGATGAGGAGGAGGGTGACCATGTAGGAGGACCCACAATCTCATTTAACCTTGACCCCCAAGATCTCTCAAAAACTGGACCATCAACCAGGCAGTATACACCAGTTGATATGAGGCCCCAACATATATACAACAGAGGGCTGCCTGATCTATGTTTAATCAGAGAAGATGCACCTAACCCTCAAGAGACAGGAAGTCCCTGGGAGTTTAGAGGTCTGGTTGGGTGGGCTTTGGAGGCTGGGAACTGGGTGGTGGGATGTAGAACAGTTGGAGGGTGAACCAGGGTGGAGAAAAGCTAGAGTGTAAAGAAAATAAATGTTTAAAAAGTATTAGCAAGTTTTTCTATTTTTTATTAGTAACAATATTTCAATTATTTCTTCAATAAGATGATTACTTCCCAGAGATTGAGAACTGAAGTTCTATTACTGATTAAATGATAAGTAGAAAACTGTCACTTGAGAAGATGATCATCTGTAACAGAGTTTGTGCTCTTCAAATTTTATGTTACCTTCTATTG